>CAJHNH020000558.1:50000-205000 GCA_905116865.2 Candidula unifasciata
GGACAAACAAGCTACAAACACCATATGGCACGGGCTATTACAGTAAAAGATAATCCCATAATATGTATTGACAACCGTTTTGAAGTAAAGTGATGTTATACACACCTTGACTGAGGTTAAACACATTAAAACAGAAGAATATTTAATACTGGCTATTATAAGAATCGAAGTGATATTCACAATAAGGCTCTCAAACCCTTCTCACTCTATTTTAGTAGTTTTGACCACCAGAGCGAACGCGTTTTCCGAGTTACTGCTATAAAATCTTGCTCCATTTATCAAACCAGCCAATACTCCTTAAACAATTATCTCATTAAAAGTTTGGGCATTCACTAAATTAATCATTTTATTTAACTAGTTCATATTTATCCACTGTCTTTTAAAAGCTTTTTTATTATATTCGTTTCGCAATATAAATGTTTACGTTCATATATGTATTTTTTTTTACGTACTTTTTGATTTTATGTTGACCTTAGTTGTTTAGAAGCTCTGTTGTCTTGTCCGTTTTGTTTTTGGGTCACATTTCGAGTTTGTCTTGTATTTCGTACTCGGCTGATAAAGATTTTGGTCGAAAAGTTCGGCTGTATTTGTGCATGTCTTTTCCATTTAACATTTAAAGAAAAACACTCTTTAAAAACCTATTCTTGGTGAAAAGGCTGAAGACATTTGAGCGAAAGGTGGACGGCGATACAAGTGGGAGGACATCAAACTATGGACGGATTAACCGCAGGTTAAGAGAAAGTGCAACGAAGTCGAGAGACGGAAGGTGTTGGAAGGGTGTTCTAAACGATATTCAACACTGACGGGAAAACAAAGGCGGACTTTTAATCAGGTTGCAGCTGGTACTATAACCATGTCGACTCTTCGTTGGCTGCTGAAGAGGAGGACGTGTCACAATATAGGAATGTCCCGAGTGCAGTGATGTCAGGTTTTCATTCATTCATGCATTCATTCATTCACTCTATCATTCATTCATTGAAAAGGCGTTTCATTGCGGAGAACCTTGATTGAGAAGATGGCACCTAACTGTTTATAAAAATAATAGAATGAAATTAGTACCCTTGTAGAATTTAAAGGTTAAGCCGGTTTCAAACCGTATCTGGCGAAGAGGGGTAAACGACCAGTTCTGCTGATAGTGTTTTAGTTACAGATAGAAAACTGGTCGTATCGGGGTAGACTTCACATGCTGAAAGATGGCCTTGATTTCCTTCGTGTGTTGTTGAGTGCTGGATAGTAAATATATGCGTTCAAGACTAACAGTCACAGCAAGAAGCCACTTACGTAGGTGTGCAATTTTATATGTAGTAAAAATAAAAGTAAAGATTCCTTTTCACGTCTTTAGGCGTATCGGGCATATGGGGAGAGCGCCCATATTGTTACAGACCGTCGGCACTAGGTGGGTAATGTGGTCAGCATTACGCCGGCCGCCTTTACTTCCCCAGGACATACATCCTGGTACCCTTTTAAGACTGGGTCGACCTGCGACGCCCCATACCATGATAAAATGTTAAAAATCCACGCAGCCAGCAGTGGTTTTATATCGCGGTACGTTGGAATTACGAGTCAGACTCGCAACGCCTAAGCCACGCTTATATAGTAGTAGTAGTAGTAGTAGTAGTAGTAGTAGTAGTAATAGTAGTAGTAGTAGTAGTACTAGTAGTAGTAGTAGTAGTAGTAGTAGTAGTAGTAGTAGTAGTAGTAGTAGTAGTAGTAGTATTGTTTTCAAAAATATCCTGTTCAACCCCAAGAGTCATAATCGGGATATATAATGTTAATTGAGTTCTCAGAGTACGTATATTTTTTTTTTTTGGGGGGGGGGGGGGGGGGGGGGGGGGGGGTGTTGTTCAATTTATAAATCATGTCATTATTTATGTGACGAAAATGTAATTTGTATTGTTTAACATTTTGCTTTCATTTGAGTTGTGATTATGAAGGAAATTGAATGATGAATAATTAGGCAATCTTGCTAACATTGTGTATTAACATGGTGGATATATTGTTTCCTTAGTGTGCAGTCATTGATTATTCTCCTCGATTTTATCTTTTGGGGAAACTTCTTCAACGATGCGAAGGGAATTCTTTACCCTTCTGCATATAGTAGGAAGAACGTGTACAGCAGGGGTCCACCGGTAATCAGTAGAAAGATCCTTCGTCAAAGGTTGTTTTGGTCCGTTACCATTTCCATGCAATCTTGGAAGGTGCGCTGACCCAGGTCATGACTCCCAGGCCTTGATCTTCCCCTTTTGCACTTTACTGGATGTTCTCGGACAGGGACAAGACGATATGGTGATTTGTAATAGGTGTTGTGAGAACTCATGGACCTCAAAACCATGCAGTTTGGCCCCCAGGACTGCCACAGGGATCCGCCATCTCGCCTGTGCTCTTAAACGTGTAAACGAGCAAGATTGCAAGCCTATAAGCACCAGGAGTTGGAAGGATACTGACTTTTGCGGATGATATACTTGCATATAGGCGG
The DNA here is from genome assembly GCA_905116865.2 of Candidula unifasciata. NCBI lineage: Eukaryota > Metazoa > Mollusca > Gastropoda > Stylommatophora > Geomitridae > Candidula > Candidula unifasciata. Next base: position 52,477 of record CAJHNH020000558.1, read on the forward strand.
GGGGAAGAGAGGGAACAGACAGCCCGGGAGCTACAAGCGACAGTAGACAAAGTGACTGAGTGTTGTATAGAAATGAAGGCTGTCGTCCCCCTCCCCCCCGGAAAAAGGTGTCTGTTTTGTGGGTTCTCTGGACAACAGGATCGTTAAAGCTAATGTCCCAAGTCTCACTATAGATGGTAGAAACGTCAACAGAGAGAGCAGGCTGAAGCATCTGGGAATTACATTTGACAGGAGTCTGTCCTTTAAGGACCGTGTGGAACTGGAACTGCTCACCGTCTCAAAGAGTCAGATGGACAAACTATAGCGCATACAGCACGCGGCTATGCGGGTCATTCTGTGTTGCACCAGAGACACCCCAGTGGTGTGTATGCGATACATCCTTGGTTTGCCGACGGTTGCAGGTAGGCACAAGGTGCTGCAGGCGAAGTCATATCTCAGGGTAGCTGCAGACACAGACCATCCTCTGCATGAAGCTCTGGGTGCAGTTAAGGGTCAGCGGCTGATAAGAGGGAAGTCATGTATTGCTCAGGCAGAAGACACAATCAGACAGGTTTGCATCCTTGAGAACATTAGACGAGGAGATGAGTGGGTCAAAGTGCCACCTGAACAGTCAGACTTATGTAGGATAATAATCACACTGAACCGGGAATGCAGAGACTGGCCAGCAGGTGCCACAGAGTTGGAAATTCAGCAATTAATTCAAGATAATGCTCGCTCAGAAGATTTGATCATTTACACAGACGGTTTAGTGCTAAGAGGCAAAAGAAGTGCTTAGGGTTTCTTAACAAAAGGTTAATGGTCGACGTTTGGTGCAGGAGAGCCTAGCATATGATACCACAACATCCAGCTTAAGAATGGAGGTGGGGGCGGTCACTGCAGCTTTCCGCTGGCTAGAGAACACGACACACACACACACAAACATACACACACACACACATAGTGATTGTAATTGACTCCGAAAGCATGCTGAGGAAGATCAGGACAGGCATGCTTCGTGCAGAGTGACATGCCTCGCTGCGGAGAACACGGGTGAGGAGTATTGTCTGGATTTTTTTACCAGGTTATGCCGGTGTGTTGGGAAATTAACAGGCGGACAGACTGGCTGGCTCTGCACAGCTTGTTGGGATACTGATGCATGATAAGGCAGACGTGGTAAGTGCCTTGAGAGAAAGCTTGTACAGTTCGGAGGAGCAGATTGATCACCACAGTGTGGTTAGATTGATGCAGTTGGGAGTGACGATAGGTTCTGGCAGATGCTCGAAGCTAATAGGAAAGGCAAGATGGACGTTTAATCAGAATGCTACTGGCACCATTAGTATCGGAACTCTTCGCTGGCTGCTGAAAATTAGGACGGAGCGCTAATGTGAATGCCCCGGGTGCTGTCGGTTCTTGAATCAAATCAAATGGACTCTATTCCTGTTCCAGAAACTGAATGTTGCGTGCAAATACGCTTCAGATGTCTGACTCAGTTGCATGATGACTGTTGGTTTCTTTCCTCTCAGGCAGATGTACTTCGACTTCGAAGGAAGCTCCCAGTTAGGCGACTCTTACGGCACGCTTTTGGACAGGCAGAATGGGTCTATTCTTGTTTTCCCTACCATGGGGCCCCAGAACCCACACGGCGAACTGATTGGTTGATTATCGAGTTCTTGCACACGTAACTGCACTGTTTCAACAACCTGTGTGCCAATAGGTGCGAACAATGCTGAACATGAGGAACTCCTGTATACACGGAGGCGTCTTTCAATATGTTGTGATGTTATGTGTGTAGTTCTTAAACACCGAGGTGGTATGCCATATCGCCTGTCTATGTGCGCTATAGTTTAATATCACCCAATCTTTCGGAACTTCTTCACTAATCCGAATTTTGGCAAAGATGAAGCCATTGTTGTATCGTGAATGAATGCTAAAATACTTCTTCATCCGCCATAATTATGGAGCCTCCGTTGGCATTGATTAACACCAGTGGCAAATTCACTTCAGGAGAATATATAGTGCAATGTCTCTTTCCACATATCCACAAACGGTAACCAAATTATTTGAAGCAGGTTGAACTCCCTTGATATATGATTTATATCTGTACAGTTTCGAATTACAAGGCATTTCTTGAAATACAGTAACCATATTATCCTCTAACAACAGTAACCAAAATATTTGAAGCAGGTAGAACTCCCATCTCAATATATGATTTACATAGCGCAGTAACCAAATTGTTTGAAGCTGGTTGAATTGAAACCTCGATACATGTTTTACACTTGTGCCGATTTAATGTGTTAGGTGTTGCTTCAAATCTTATAATAGTTTATGGTGCAAAAATGCATTACCAATTCTCTAAGGATTCCACAAACCAACAAAATGACCAGCGCAAGCCATCAGGGGCAAGAAAGAAAACCGTTTATGATTTCAATGCTTTCAAGTTTTCTTATGATAGTAGTAAAGATAATGTATTAGATGATTCTATAAGTATTGTCTCCCAACGCAACTCAATCGAACAAGCAGAACAATTTCCTAGTCAAATACGAGGGCAGTCAACATCCTTTCAGCAACAGAACATGTCAAGGGATCTTTATCATAACTCTGCTGAACCTTTTCACGAAAACAAACAAACACATCAGAAACGGCAAACACCAATGATATCATCCCTGCAGCGTTCTGAACAGCCAGAAAAGCAATTATTTTATCAGCAAAAGATTCACAAACCAGAGCCTCGCATTGTATTAGAAATACGACAGTGTTCAAAGGATGAATGCAGTAAACCTTCAGAGCCTGAGAAAGAAGAGGAGGACGTGGTTAGCGATCAGCTGGTCTACCAGCCATTCACAGAAACGTTTCGTAACATGACCATACATGATCTCATTGACCAGTGCGAGGACCACGTTGGTGTAATTAATACCTGCAACACGCTTCATAAGATCATCACAGAAGAGTTAATGAAGCAAGTTAAAGTAAGCGGGAATTCCTCCACCTCTTTTAACTCATGAAATAATTTATTTATTTAATTAATTGATCAGAAACTGACATGCCTGTACTCGGGACATTCCCACCCCTGCTCCATCTCCTTGCCCAGTAGTCAACGATGGGCAACCCTTTACAAGGAGACCCTAGTGTGTCGTTATCTAATGTAACTTAATATGGCTTTAATTACAGTCCGTAGGGGACGTAATTCCCGCTTTGTGCAAGTTCACAGTAAAAATAACAGTCTTTGATATTGAATACTGTTTGTTATTAGGGTTAGGTTTGGGTTAGGGTTGTTGTGAATTTAGCTAACCATAACTATAACCCTAATCCAAATCCTGACCCTAACAAAAATCTGAAGCAATATTAAATGTTACAGAACATTATTACGTGAACACACGCAAACAGTGAATTGTGTCCCTTATGGTCGCCTTACAGTTTTTAAAAAAAAAAGGTGACCACACCCTCCATTCCCCGGGTCGTTAACAGACTGTCACAAAAGCCAGGCCGTTTTGTAATGTCCGACCCCACTTGCTGGACAGATATACATGTATCACCACAATGGACTTTCATTCTCCGATGAATGTATTTAGGTTTCACCTCTTCCATGGATTAAGAAACAGATGACTGCTCCCTGCCTCCCTCAATTGCATTCAAACATGTGGCGGCCATCTTTGAACTGTTATAAAACACGTGATTAACATTCTTGACAACCTGAATAAAAATATGGACATGTTCAAAGAAAATGGCCGCATTGTTGCTGTAATTTCTATTACACTTTTTAGTATTTTAATTCGAAGCCCTCCCGTACATACATATACATATATACATACTCTTAAATACATACATATATACATTTATACATATTTACATATATACAAACATACATACATATATACATACATACATACACACACACGCACGCAGGCACGCACGCACACACACACACATACACACACACACATACACACATACATACATACATACATACATACATACATACATACATACATACATACATACATACATACATACATACATACATACATACATACATACATACATACATACATACATACATACATACATACATACATACATACATACATACATACATACATACATACATACATACATACATACATACATACATACATACATACATACATACATACATACATACATACATACATACATACATACATACATACATACATACATACATACATACATACATACATACATACATACATACATACATACATACATACATACATACATACATACATACATACATACATACATACATACATACATACATACATACATACATACATACATACATACATACATACATACATACATACATACATACATACATACATACATACATACATACATATTTACACACATATACATACATACATACATACATACATACATACATACATATATACATACATATTTACACACATATACATACATACATACATACATACATACATACATACATACATACATACATACATACATACATACATACATACATACATACATACATACATACATACATACATACATACATACATACATACATACATACATACATACATACATACATACATACATACATACATACATACATACATACATACATACATACATACATACATACATACATATTTATATATAGAGAGACATACACAAGCACAAATACAGACAGACAAGCAGATCCTCATATACCATATCATTGATAATTCCCATGCATCACCCCATTATCCTGTATAAAACCTCTGCCATCTCGATCGTCGTGGCCGCCTCGTCTAGTTGGACGATATCGTCTGCCAGAAGCTAACCGCCAGAGCCCAACGCTTGCAGCAACAGACGGTGTTTCTAGAGAAAGTTCAGGCGCCCATCTGGATGAAGACGGCCCTTGATGATTTGATTACCAGAGCCACCCAGAGAGCCCAAGCTTACAAAATCCACGCCGCACACCTGTTGAAGGAATGCCAGACGGTTCAGGTACGTACTGCTTTGATATGTGTAGATATTTGAGTCACTTAACATATCATCATCAAGTGCCTCACCTACCGGAATGGGCGACCTTGCCTTTGCACAGTCTGAGATCTTCAGTAGTGTGCATCATTTCGTGTGCAAACACCCCTCCATGCTATGGTGAGAGGAAAAAAAACTGTCTCCCGTTGTCTTTCGCTGTCTCTTACTGAACATAAAGCTGGTGGAAATATTTGGAAAAAAATAACGCTGAAACTATAATTGTATTTTCATGCCAATCTGGATTATTTTGAATCATCATCATCATGTAGCAGGTCCTTTGCAGAACATCGCTCTCATCACAGTCTGCCTGAAAGAAACTCGGTCTCGCCAGTTCTCCCGCCTCATGAACTTTCACACTCAAGAAGTCACTTATATCCTGTGCCCATCTTCGTGTCGGTCGGCCCCTGCCCCTCTTTCCTGGTACCATGCCTTCTGCTATAAATTTTTTTTCCAATCCGTCGTGGCGCTTGATATGACCAAAATATTTCAGCTTCCGGGACAGGATGCTGTTTATGAGCCAATCTTCCTTGATGTTCAGATCTTTTAAGATGTCAATATTTCTCATCTTCTTTGGCCAAGATATTCTGAGAATCTTTCTATAGCATGTCAGCTCAAACGCCCCTATTTGATTTTAAATAGCAGAACAAAACTAGAAGTATTGATAACAACTCTTTTTGATTGAGAGGTTCGACTTTATTGCACCATTGATCTCATATCGCTCAGTCTTTCTCCGTGGAACAGATAGCTGCCTGCTGGGAGCGTAGAATAAAGATGTGAATGATTGACGGGCATCCCAAACAGGACCGCACAACGAGGGATTAACACCTGGTGACACAAAGGGACACAATCCGGAGGAGAATCCCACGAGCGCCAGTCCCAGAACCCCAGTTTAACCGTTAGGTTATATTAGGGCTGCCGACGACACCTTTGTTGGTGTTCTAAAATAACAGCCAATTGCGTCTCATACTGGGACGGAGTTAACTCACATGGAGGTCTTAAGCTTGTGGATTTAAGGCCACACGACTTTTGTTGTTGCCGTTACTGTGAAGGGTAGGTTGTTTAATTTTTGCACGCACCTCCCCCCCCCTTCTCCCATCCACCCCCCCCCCCCACCGCACCCCCCCCCCTACACAGTTTCTATCACCGTACCGAGAATTTGAACGCGTGTCTCCCGCATAAGAGTCTGATTGTTATGTTTAATGTTAAATTTAAAATCGACATCACATCACTCGGGGTACTCACTTAATCGCCCCTGTCCATCTTCAACAGACAGAGAAGAGTTCCAGTTCCGATAGCACCCGTAACAAGTCGATAGAATATACTGTATGACTGTTAAATCAGTGTTAAATTCTGGTCTGGGCTTTCATCAACTTGTAGGAGTCACAGGGTAACAACTACCCACCACGGTCAGGCATTGAGACGCCCCTGGGTCTGTAGTACGTCACAATGTTTACTGTATTACGAAACACTGATAAATACAGATGACAGATGTATTTAAAAACTGAAGTCGTAGTATAGCCAAATAAAGCATTTCGCAGGGGAAGAATATTTTATATATCTTTTTCACGATTAGAGACCTAAACGACTTACCACAATTCGCACTTACGACTGCACAATCAATAAATAGGAAAAGTTAACTCTTTTAGGCATTTTTTCTGGGGTTTGGACAGCATTAATTTTAAGCGGAATTTTTTCAGTGCAACACGACAAAGCTAAAACCTTCCTGAAGAAAAATTATGGGCTGTATCGGGACCTATAATATATCAAATTAAAGATAAATGAGTGCAGAATAAATATAAACTACTTAAATATCAGTATAACATCAAAATATTATTAAAATCACACAACATTCAACGATGTTAGACACATATGAAGATTTTAAACATAAAAAATTGTGTGCTAACCTTATTTTTTACTGGTTCAACAACACTGCTATCTAATTCTAAAAATACACATTCCTTCACTGTTCAATTATGTATTAGCTAGTCTTTATTTGAAACAATTAATTTAAATACTTTGGATATTATAATCATTTTTGTATGACATGTCAATTTTCACAATAGCCGAAAATCGGAAAAACAGCTGATCGAAACATTGATCTAGTTGAAATATTTTGTGAAATTTTTATATTCTAAACAAAATTATTGCTAGTATATTTGTCCCTTAGATACCAATCATAACATCAAGACTGTTGTCACCATCTGGCAGGGATTCATCAACGATAGAGCAGTATAAACAGTTCTAGACCTTTTTCCCTTATCATTTAGTATAAAAAAAATAACGTAAAAATTGTATCCAATCTAAATAATTTTTTTTTTAAATAACAAAATAATGCACGGACCATGAAGAACATCGCTAATGAAAGTACCCCCTGTTGTTAATCCTAATTGTTAAAAAACTTGTTCATAAAAGTTCGTTTACCCTCAAACGGAACAAAATTAGAGTGTCTCTATCATGAGCCAGTAAACTGGCTTTGCGTCTTTAAGGGATAGACTTAATCGCCATTATACTGGCTAAACGTCCGAAAATAGTTAATAAAGGAAATTAAACTGTAAAGTCAAAAGGTTAGATGCGTATGCTTTACAGGACGTTGCAGAATCAACCCTAACAGCCCCTGGCTGTTGTGTGGTTTTTCTAGGCAAATTTACGTCCAGTAGTTTGCCATTGCTTGCTGGACCGTCGGCTTTCTTGATACCACTGTCGAAACCAAAGCAAGGCGCGTGACCCGCAGCTGGGATCGAACCCGGCATCCCGGCATTACGAAGCGTTCGCATCGACTTAGCCACAGAGCCGACGTAAAGTCAAAAAGTGACCAGAAATGATGCAGTTGCGGACATATTAATGTATTTGTTTACATTATGCACAATAATTATAGGCACATAGATTGGATTTATGTGTTTTATGCACAATTTTTAAAACCAGCTTGACGAAATATAGTTCTGAACGATGTGAATTCGACTTAAGACTAGTTCGACTTACGACCCGTTAGTCGGAACGGAACTCAGTCGTTAAGTCGTGCATACCCTGTATATCTTTCTCAGCTGAGCTGGGTGAGAAAGGGAGTTCTCAGGAGTCCTACGAGACAGTCTTGATCTTTCTCAAGAGTCCTACCGAGACAATCTTGATCTTTCTCACGAGTCCTACCGAGACAATCTTGATCTTTCTCATGAGTCCTACCGAGACAATCTTGATGTTTCTCAAGAGTCCTACCGAGACAGTCTTGATGCTTCTCAAGAGTTCTACCGAGACAATCTTGATCTTTCTCAAGAGTCCTACCGAGACAATCTTGATGTAGATAAAGGAACTGTGGATATAAATCAGATTGTGATAAATCATGTGGTACTTCTTGAGAGTTATTCATATCATAATTAGGTACCCCCTGGGGGCCGCATTAGCGCAGTCGATAAGACGCTCGCTTTCAAATCCAGCTGCGACTCGCTGCAGCCCTCGGTCGGTGTTTGAAACCAGGCGGTTACCGAGGTTCACCCAGCCTCTAGGAAATGGGTACCAGAGTTGACACTCTGGGGTAAATAGAGGAACGTCGCTGTAGCGACAGAGTTACGTGCGAACGGCGACACAGGCGGACAATTCTAATCAGCTGTCCATACTGGTGGCAGAGCACTTATGGTTTATAACTGTGTGCAATGACGCTGGTTGACATCTCCCGACTTTAATTAGGTACCCCTTTCCGGCAAAACAAAATACACTGACACAAACAACAATTACTGTTACTACTACTACTACTACTACTACTACTACTACTACTACTACTACTACTACTACTACTACTACTACTACTACTACTACTACTACTACTACTACTACTACTACTACTACTACTACTACTACTATAACTATTACTAATACTACTACTAATATTACTACTAATATAACTGCTATTACTACTATAACTATTATTACTACTACTACTACTGCTACTACTACTACTACAACTAATAATATTACTATTACTATTACTACAACAACAACAGCTACTACTATCACAAATACTTTTACTAATACCCCCACTGTTGCCACCGCTACTACCTTTGCTACTACTATTATTACTGCTGCTAAAACAACTACTACTACGAAGCGAGTTGATAAAACTAATAACCGCAGTCACTTTCTTTCTTCAGTGTTCAATGGACGAGACTGTGGATGTAATGAAAGCTACGACACCAGCTGCTGCAGATCGAAGCCAAGAAACAAAAGATGATGAAGAGACCCGCAATGAAACTTCTCTCGTTTCCACGCAAACATCGAAAACCACAGACGATGTCGTGGATAAACTCCGATGCAAGAGTTTTCTCCAGATACATGACACGTTCGAGGCGATTCGCAAGCCTTTAATGAAGCTACTTAGTTTGTTGGAGTATCAACAGGAACAGTATGTCGGATTATCTTTCTTGACTCTTCCCATATTCTTACTTCCTTGCAATCGGGTTTTCCTCATACTTGCTACATTTCTGTGCCAGTCAAAATCGAATAAAATATCCCTAACTGGCCCTTCTCATTTATAAAACTGGTGAAAAAACAATTAGTTCGGGGCCAATCCAGAAACACGCGAGCGCAATAAATGCAAACGGCAGTTGCTAAATACGCCAAAGCCAACAGTCAGCGCCAGAAACGTAGTTTGTCGTTGATAGAAGTAATCGGGCACGATAAGTTGGCTTTACACATGTAGAATTACCCCGTGTGGGTTCCGGGGCCCTATTATAGGGAAAACAAGAATAGACCCACTGCCTACCCAAAAGCTTGTCGTAAGAGTCGAATTATTGTGAGCTACCTTCGAACTCGGAGTGCATCTGGCTGAGAGACAAGGAACCAACATTATGCACACAAATGTGTCAGATCTGTCAAACGGATGCACACGCAACACTCAGTTTCTGGAACAGAACTTCAGTCCAAAAGTGGACTAACAACCAGAACTTTCCACCAGAGTTTACAGCTGGTCAACGCAAAGAAGAAGAGGAAGACATGTAGAATTATTACATAAGGTATTTCACCAGCTCATTGTAAACCGGCTACTGGTCATATTGAATAATACAACACAACCGATGCACAAAGAAAAGGCATTCGACATTTAAAAAAAAACACAGCTCACATGGCTGCACCAAGCATTAAACTCAGTAACCTAGGCAGCGAAATCATAGACTACCCTACATGTGTGGAAACTGCATTAGCAAAGCGCTGTCTAAAGCAAAAATAACTTGGAAGCTAAACATTCTGCCATGAGTAATCCTCCATTTTGATTGGAAGTTAATGTTAACCACGTGTTCTTGTTAAGCGAGTTCGTGTTAACAAAGTTTTATAATGCTTTAACTTTTTTACGGGTTGTGCATGTCCATCGTTGGATGCGTTTAAACAAGACCTGTGGTGACGTAGTGTCAGAGTACTTTATTCTGGTTCAGTCCTTACTATTCGTTAACGTAGTTTATTTGTTTGCCACTAAGCCACGTAGAGACGATTTTAGTACGTTTCAAAAGTCGTTCCCTCATACTTAAAAGAAAAAAAAGTCTTGAAAAATTGGGTACGGATCAACACGAACGTTTTCCTGTGTCCTGCAGATTTTATAATATATAATTGCACAGGTGCTACTGTTTTTTTTTTTTTTTTTTAAAGAGGCAAATTAAAAATAAAAAACATACAGTAACTAAAATACCCGTGGAAGTTGTATGGGAATCAATTCACATGTGTAGCGATGAGTGATAATTATTTTGATAGCCTATCACGCATGCTATGAAAAGTCCACAACTCACGGGAGATAACTACCCGAGAGTGACACTTTTGCAATATGATGTTTTGAAAAGTTCCCGTTACTCAGTCAACTGCGCATGCTAACTGTTTGTTTTTAATCAGTGTCTGTGTTTTCCTGTACCCAATTCAGGTAAAAGAAAACTAGATGTTTGTTTACATTTTGTATCACAACTTCACAGATACGATGCAACTCTAATGCAGATGGAACAGGTAGAAAACGAAATCGAACAGTTAGTGAGTAACGGAGATGTTGACAATTCGCCGTGGAGGGCACAGATAAAGAAGAAGGTATGACGCATGAAAACTAAATGCATGATACTTGAAGGATTTATCAGAATGTTGAATGTTGAATTAAAAATCGACACGACAGCATTCGGGACACCCCTCTTAAGCGCTCCGTCCCTATCTTCAGCAGCAAGCGAAGAGTTAAAATTCCGATGGTACCAGTAACTGTCGGATTGTATATCAGTCTCGCCTTTCCCCTGAGTTTGGAGCGTCGGTCAGATCCCTTTGTAACTCCTCGCAGTGCCATTATCCTCAGACCGTAATGATCTATCTGTCTCGGCACTGATCACTCGCTCCCAAAGGGCTCTCACAAGATTCAGCTTGTCATTCATCAGTTCACCACCAAGTGGTGCAGAACCGGCCAGTCTATCTGCCTTCTTATTACCCAACACACCGGCATGACCTGGAGAAAATATCTAAAGGATGCTAACTACCCGGGTCCTCTGAAGTGATGCTTGCCACTCTGCACGGAGCATGCCTGTCTCCACCTTTCTCAGCATTCTCTGTGAGTCAGTTACAATGACGACATGTGTGTACAGCTGATTCTCAAGCCATTTATCAGAATAAATATGTAATAGATGGGACATATATCACCGTTTCCTTGCCCGGCTCTATAGCGTAGTTGGGTAAACCTGCCTAAAATGGGTGCTGACCACATTACCCACCTAGTGCCGATGGTCAGTGAAAATATGGGTGCTCTTCCCATATGCCCGATGCGCCTAAGGTGTAAAAAGGGATCTTTACTTTTCTTTTACTGTTTACTCGTTGCCAATGGGCGGTGATAATATTTAGCTTGTCATGCAACAGTTAAGCACCAAGTTGTGCAGAACCAACCTGTCTTCTGTCTGTTCGTTTCCCAAAACACACGCATGCCTCGGACAAAATATCAAAATTACGTTTACTACCCAGGGTCTCTACAGCGATGCTGGTTACTCTGCGTGGAGCATGCATGACTCCACATTTCTCAGAATGCTCATTGAGTCAGTCATAAACACGAATGTTGTTGCGATTACTATGATATGCCAGAGAAACACTTGTTTTGCCTGGAAAGGCTAATGACAATGGGTGATTCTATGCAGCTATTTAGAGAAAGACAACAATTATAAGAAAGGCGGCACTGGCAGACATCATGACAAAGGGCAGTTAATTAAGCAGAGACAGACCAGAAACATGGTGCAACATGGACTATGACATTCTTTTATAAGCAAAGGTGTTTTGGAGATCTATGTGAAAGTCACTGGAACTTTGGAGTTCGGGCTTTGTGCTATGTTATCGGCAAGCACCAGCAACTCTGTGGAGAAAGACAGAGCAATATTGAATAAAAATTCGGGGCAAGTAAGTCGATCCTGTCTCCTTCAAACCTCTTTCTAAGTACAAACACACACTAATGGTAGGTAGGTAGGTAAGTAGGTAGGTAGGTTGGTAGGTAGATAGTTGTACAACACCAGGACATCACACAAGTGATAAACACCCGGGGACACAAAGTGCCACCATGCGGATGAGGATCACCCGTGGAGAGGTCCCAGAAACTCCTTCCAGCCGTTAGTCTATATCTATGGCAAGACCATGTTTATGGCCCGGCTATATTCAGCACCCCTGGCAAAAGCCATGTTGGGGCTTTAAAACAACAACAAAATTGCAACCAATGAGGGGACGACTCGATCTCTATAATAAACATTAATTCATGACAGGATCTAAAAGCGTACTTACTTACGTCCTTTTCAGGACGTAATTTTTTCTTATTTGAAGCCCCACTCTGGCTTTTGCCAGGGGCCGCAATATAGGCAGGCCATCAATATGGCCAATTGTCTGAACGCGGTTTCTAGGACCTCTCCACGGTGATCCTCATCCGCATGGTGGCACTTTGTGTCATCGGGTGTTTATCGCTTGTGTGATGTCCTGGTGGGGTAGAAAGTCAGTCAGTCAGACAGGATCTAAAAACAAAGAAAAATATGCTAAAGATTCTGCAAGGTGACGTGATAATAGTGAATAAATCAGGTGCCATTAAGTCCCTCCTCTCTTTTTAAAAATATCATTTAAACATATACACACACGATGATATTTGGCAGAATCTAGAAACAAAGAAAGAACTACTAGAAGCCCGGAGGGAGCACTTGGAAACCGACATGAGCAACGCCAAAAAGGAAATCAGTGAGTTTGAACTGAACAACAGAGATAAAATACTAGATGTTCTCAATGAGTTGCGTCAACAACGAAACAGGTAATTTGTAGTTACTGCTCAGCAACATCTTGTAGCAGATCCTTTGCAGAACGTCACTCTCATTACTCGGTCTCTCGCCAGCTCGCCAGCCTCGTTTACTTTCAGATTCAGGGAGTCACTATTATCGTGTACCCATCTTTGGTTTGGTCGGCTCTTGTCCCTCCTTCCTGATACCATGCCTTCTGCTATTATATTTTTTAATCCTCCATGGCGTTTGAAATGACCGAAATATTTCAGCTTCGAAACAAGATGCTGTCTGTTAATAAATTTTACTTGATGTTCAGGTCATTTAAAATGTCAGTATTTCATATTTTCTTTTTCCAAAGTATTCTGAAAATCTGTAAACAGCATTTCAGCTCAAAAGTCCCTGTTTTCTTTCTTAAGGACTGGCAGATAGTCCATGACTCACATCCGTATGTTGCTACAGGAAAGATGTAACATTTTGATGGTGATTTCTTTGCTTGTGCCTAACCATACTCTTTTAATCATTTTTACTTATGCATTGTTATGGCCATCCTCCTTTTGATTTCTGTCAGTCTTCATTGCCATTTATCAAAGAGTCTCTCTATCTATCTATCTTCTTTTACTCCACCAGGACATCACACAAGTGATAAACATCCGATGACACAAAGTGGATGAGGATCACCCGTGGAGAGGTCCCAGAAACCGCGTATTTAGACCATATTTATGGCCGGGCTATATTGCGGCCCCTGGCAAGAGCCAGAGTAGGGCTTCAAATAACGAAAAAAGTGCACCCACAAAAGGATGACAAGATATTAATGAAAATAGAGCCTAGATATGCAATGTTTGTAAAACTTTCAATTTAGTTACTGCTAATGGTTTTAAAACGTTTTATTATAGACGTTTTCTTTTAAATATTTGTTATTTATCGAGATAGATGCAGCCTAGAACGAATATCAGGAAATGTGCCGGGAAATAATGACGGCTGCAATAAGTGTAGTAGAGCTGTAGTTCAAGCTAATAGTCTGTTCAAGTTTTCATTAGGGCGGTCTTTCAAAATGATGAACCTTCTCCTTGTGGCAGGAGGGAAGGGGAGAAAAAGAAGAAGAAGACCTATATACACACACACATACGCACACACACGCACGCACGCATACGCACACACAGACACACGCAATCACACGCAGACACACGCACACACAGACATATACACACAAACATACATACATACACACATACACTTATACACACATACACACATACACACAAACAAACATGCACACATACACACACACACACGTACACACGTACACACGTACATACATACATACATACATACATACATACATACATACATACATACATACATACATACATACATACATACATACATACATACATACATACATACATACATACATACATACATACATACATACATACATACATACACACACACACATACATACACACACACAAACACATACATACATACATACATACATACATACATACATACATACATGCATGCATACATACATACATACATACATACATACATACATACATACATACATACATACATACATACATACATACATACATACATACACATACATACATACATACATACATACACACACACACACACACACACACACACACACACACACACACACACACACACACACACATACATACATACATACATACATACATACATACATACATACATACATACATACATACATACATACATACATACATACATACATACATACACACACACACACATACAGACAGACAGACAGACAGACAGACAGACAGACAGACAGACAGACAGACAGACAGACAGACAGACAGACAGACAGACAGACAGACAGACAGACAGACAGGCAGGCAGGCAGGCATGCATGCATGCATACATACATACATACATACATACATACATACATACATACATACATACATACATACATACATACATACATACATACATTCATACAGACAGACAGACAGACAGACAGACATACATACATACATACATACATACATACATACATACATACATACATACATACATACATACATACATACATACATACACACACACACACACACACATACATACATACATACATACATACATACATACATACATACATACATACATACATACATACATACATACATACATACATACATACATACATACATACATACATACACATTTTAATATGACACATCTAATTATTTAGACTTTTTTCACAACGCCATGTTCACTGTAACCGCCCTTTTATCCACACAGGTGTGACAGTGGCTTGCGGGAAAACTTTCAGCTCCTATTAACTGCATCTCTCCGAGATCCGACCTGCTTTAGACAACACGTCGATAAACCCCAACCTAGAACCGACGATGAGGAGACTTCTAACAACAGGCAAACGTCATTCGCTGAAAAGTTACACGAGCCTCGAAAGTGCGTAAACTCTTCAGAAAATCGCTTCAATCCTTTACAAATGTGCAGCGACGCAAGCTGTGGTCAAGAGACTACCTGTACGTCATTCAAGAATCAGGAGTCTTTTCAGACGAAAAACAATGCAGCGCCGAATGTGCCAAATAACGCTGATTTTATCTCAAAGCCACCACTGAGGGACTTCAAAGGAAGTAAATTTCAGAACAACAGGCATTTGTACTCGTATATGCTGCTCTCTGACAGTGAAAGCGGATTGGGAGATAAAATAAACGTTGCGGATGTATCACCAATGGACGCTATTAAGGGTAGATATGTGAATACAAAACAGGATTATGGGACCGATGGCTTTAAAAGCCCTTCAGATTTCAACTACAGTCGGGCTGTCAAAGATTCTCCAATATCAACAGCCAGTGAAGGGATCTGCGAGGAGAGAATGGATGAGAGTGCTTCTCCTGTCGGTTATGATGATTCCAAAACAACTTCTTGGAGTGTTAGCAGCAGCCAGGCAGAGCAGCAGTGTCACAAGCAGTTTAAATCAAGTGTTTATGTTGACGACACGGCGGAGAAAACATCGCAAATGAACAAAGAAGAACATGATAAACACCCTTTCACTGTCCAGCATCCTTCTTTATATCAGGATATATGTGGGAGAGAATACAATAGTCAACGTTTTCAAGTTGGTATCACAGAACAAAGTACTTGTATTGATGACTATGAAAAAGACATAGCTAGGAGCCATAAGTACTTCAGAACAGGAATAACTGCCCCTACACCTGATGTTTTGTCAAATAAAGAAGTTAGAGCTGCATACTTCATTAATAAATACGCTGGCGGAAGACATAATGACCGATCTTTTCTCATGAAGAACATGCACGGAGTTAGACCGTTGGCATGGCGTGGGACTAAGGACTTTTCCACGAAAAAACTGGGCCGCAGTTGTCACGGGAACGGGAGTAAGAAACATCGTGACAGTCTAACGAAACTAGGCAGTAGTAAACAAAAAATCGATAGTAAAACTATGATAGAAAACACAGATGGCGTGGAGGAAGTAGATAGTTCTAGTTGTCAGGACGCCTATAGCGACAACTCAGTAGCTGACGATGAAAACATGGACTTGCAAAAAATCAGTTTGGAACACCCAAAATGAAGTCTTCCTCGTGAATCTCTGCCGAGTGATGTTATTAATCATATCTTGTTCGTAGCCTTCTGTGTCGTGCATTGCCAATTGTTTCCGATGTTATTATGTTTGTTGACTTTTCCCATAACATCACTTTTCTCCCAGTCAAACAATTTTTAGAAAAAAGTTTTCCTGGATGGTAATATGAAAACATGACCACCGACCGGGTAGGTAGCCACTTCTCTATATCTCACCTCCTCTCCCAGTCTTCTTCTTCTTCTTCTTCTTCTTCTTCTTCTTCTTTCTAACCCCCAATGGAGCTTAAGCCCTTAACCAACTATTGTATGCAGCTCTCCCATGTCCTCTTTATCTTTTTAACTTAACTCTCTAGCTCTATTCTTGTCTTTTTGTCTTCCTTTATTTCTATGCCCCATGTGGGTTCCAGTGCAGAGACGTTCTAGTTATATTGTCTCAGGTTTTCTCAGTGTGTGTCCTACCCAATGACAGCGTCTTTTCTTCACCTCTTGGTCCTCTGGAACTTGTTCAGATCTCTCCCAAAGCTCTATATACGTGATTTAATCATACCATTTAATTCCATATATTCTGCGATGCTGTTTACGCCACGACAGTAAAAGAATATACAATATTTTACGCCAGGAGTAAAATAATTTTACAAAAGTAGTAATAAACACCATGCTTAGAATACCTTGGACAGCCAAAAAGAGCAACCAAGAGGTTTTGATAGATACGGGAGCTCGAAGACAACTAATCACAGATATCAGAAAGAGACCGTCATCATTTTTTCGGCCATGTTATGAGAAGAGGGAAAATAGAACATGTTGTGACCACTGGAAAGATCTGTGGAAGGAGGGATAGAGGAAGACAACGAGAGAAGATGCTTGACAGTCTGGTTGTATGGCATGGAGGTGTGTCAGCACACGAACTGATACATGCTGCAGAAGATCGCAGATTATGGAGAGGTATGATCGCCCATGCCAGTCGGCAAGGCACCTGATGATGATGATAATGATTAATTACAAACACACACAAACACAGACACACACACACACACTAATACACACACAAAAACACACACACACAAACACTCACACACACAAACACACACACTATGTTATTTTATACATCATGGACGGGGGAGGATACCAGCCTTACCCTAGAAAGGGGAAATGCAACCTTAAAACATTATATTATGGCAGAGCAGACCAGATCCTTAGCCTTGGCTGGCAGTTGGTGTAGGAGGGAAGCTCAGACACGAGGACAGATAGAGCACTGCGCCTCTCATCCGGCATCCTGTGCAGCATGCTTGGTTCCAAATGTTTTGGTATTACTTTTCCTTTTGAGTAAACAAGGCAGGTCAAGAGATGGGTGGTGATGCATGGGCAATGTATGGTCTCTACAATACTGCCCAGGCCTTGTGCTATGGGGATGAGCAGCTTCATCTCTGGTCTTATCGACATGGGCTGTGAGTTTCCTGCCTTCTAATAGCACACCATAACACGATCGTCTAGAAAGACGAAATGGTGCTAACCAACACAATGTTTTAGAATGCTTAGTTAGTATGGGCTGCTTGAAGGAAGCTAATGAAAATCAGATCAATAAATACTGCTATAAGGAAAAAACAAACATTGTCCTGTGGTCACGTGATTGGGGGGGGGGGGAGCATCATCTCTCTTGGTCTGCCTCTTCCTCTTCTACCGTTGATCTTCCCAGTCCTTACAACATTCTCCATAGCCCTGCTCTCCCCCCCCCCCCCCCCCCCCCCCCTTCCCCGCTGCTGAGACTCCTTGGGTGTATAAAGGGTTTTCAATAAAATCGCTACCATGTCAGTCTAGGCTACAAAAGAATCCTTGACAGTAAGATCATGGGATTTTTCCATGAATGGAAATAACAGTTGACAAGAAGATAACCAAAACACGACAGAAAGAGACATTGCCATCAAATGCTGCTGCCAACAAAGCTGGTAGAATAGTGTCCCCTCTTTGAATCTTTCGCCCCTCTACCATTCAGTCGAAAAGTAAGGGTAGTCCCGTAGCCCGATAAAAGATAATTCTATAAGGATAGTTTAGTCGAGGTTGTAATATCACTGTAGAGGTCGCCCCATTACTGTTACATTCCAGTGCAGGTGGAAATCATATAAAATATCCTTCATCGTCCCATTCGAAAACTAGTGTAAACTTGTCAGCAAAATCTTTGAGCTTGCACACCTAAAGTGAAAATGCAATAGATAGCTTTCAGGCGTGCCAACACTAACGGCCCCCGCCAGAATTGCGGCTCACTGTTGTTCATTAACGAAATATTGCACCCACAGATTTAAAAAAAAAAACACTCCACAGAAAATCACAGCTTTTAGTGTCGCACTAAGCATTCAGCTTAGTAGCTGGGTGACGGAACTATTGGACTCCCCGTCCAGAAATGAGGAATTTGCATCAGCAAAACCTTACTGAAAACAAGTAGCAAAAATCTGTCTAGTGGTGAAGTGTTAAAGCCTCGTCATATTCTAAGCCACGGCGAATGAGGCTGGGTTTTCTTCTCTGATATTCTGAAAATTTTCTTATTTCTATTTTTATGAGCCTGGGTCGACCCAAAGCCGTAAAGGGGAGCTGGGTGGAAATGGGAGTGGAGGGGGGGGGGGTCATGCTGCTTCTGGGGATTAAATTTGGCTTGAAGGGCAAGCGTCACACTCAGCTAGCAAGTTGAACCACGTAGTAAACAACGAAAAGCGAACGTGGTGAACTTTATCGGAACCAGTCAAAAGCTATTGATTTCATCTTGAATTTTTCTGGAATTTTTAACTATGATGTCCGTAAATAAAGGAAAGTGTACCTTTATGGGAGTGGTCAACACAAGTGATATAACAGATACAATGATGTTGAATCAAGAATCGACATCAGATCACTCGCGACAGCTTCATATGAGCTCCGTCCCCATCTTCAACGACTAGCGAAGAGTTTAAATTCCAACGGTACCAGCAACTCTTTGATTGTATGTTTGTCTCGCCCTTTCCTTGAATTTTTAGCGTCGACCAAATCCCCTGGTAACTCCCCGCAGCGCCATATTCCTCAGACCGTAATGATCTATTTGTACCTCTACACTGTTCACTTCCTCCCCCCCCCCCCCCCCCCAGCATTTAACTTGTTATCCAGCAATTCACCAGCAGGTGGTGCAGAACCGGCCAGTCTCAACACACCGGCATGACCTGGAGAAAATATACGCTAACTACTGGGGACTTCTGAAGTGATGCTTGCCACTCTGCACGTAGCATGCCTGTCTCCACCTTTTTTCAACTTGCTCTGTGTCCATATATCAGTATATATAACAGATAAACTGGCTTAATTTAGGAACATTAATGCTCATGAAAGGCAGCGAAAGACAAAGAAGAAAAGAAGCTGAGGCCAGTCAACGACTTCACAAGTTTTAACATCTAGGCAATACATTTTAACTCTTCTAATACCAGTTAACGCATTGTGTGTGACGGGATAACCTTCATGAGTCACAGTCAACGAATAATGTGTTGTGTATTTGACATGCTCTTGGTCCAACCATACTCAGGAAATCTGGCTATCCAAGTGGCCACTCCGCTGTGTTTAGCACTCATACTTGTCTAATATTGGCAATTGCTGCCAAATCTTCTAGTACCGAACGAGTTAACATAGTATGCAATCACAGTTTACATCAAAACATCAGATGATAGAATTAAACAACACACACAAAATTAAGAGTAAATCTCCTTAGTGTCAGCTAAAAGTAAGACACATGAAGAAACATTAAGTGGTTAAACGTGTTTTAGAGAGTTGTGTCTGTACCAGAGGTCTGAATTTAAGTGCATCCTGTCTTTCCTCTTAGTGCGGAGTGTCAGCCAGATCCCCTAGTGCACCATTCTTTTCAGACCATGATAATGCCATGACAATATCTAGCTTGTCATGCACAAATTTAATACAAAGGGGAGCTGAGCCAGTAAGTATGTCTGTCTGTTCGTTTCCTAACTCACCTGCATAGGGTTAGTTGCATATCCTTTATATGACGTTGCAGAACCAACCCCAACAGCCTCTGGCTGTTGTGTGGCTTTACTAGGCAAATTTACGTCCAGTAGTTTGCCATTGCTCCTGGACGGTCGGCCCCCTGATACCACTGACGAAACCAAAGCAAGGCGCATGGCCCGTAGCTGGGATCGAACCCGGCACCCCGGCATTACGAAGCGTTCGCATCGACTTAGCCGCAGAGACACACTTGCATACCTGGAGAAAATATCAAAAGAAGGATGCTAAGTGCGTTGGACTTTTGAAGCGGCGCATGGCACTGCGCAAAGCATACCTGGCTATACTTTTTTCAGCATGCTTTGTTTTTCATGGGTGAGGATACGAATCACCATGGCAAAAATAGTCTTTCGCAATTCGGAAAACAATCACTAGCTAAAAGATGTCAGTTGCAGTGAAAATAATAGTACTATAGTGCTGGGTGCGCCGATGCAAAGAAGACATGATAGGGAAAAGGGGGGGGGGGGGTTGAAGGGGTCTACACCTTTATAAGTTGTCAAGCAAATCCTCAAGAGATCTAAGACTTGCTTAAGAGGGCAATTATTATTATGCTAGATAAAAATACCTTGATAGCTTGGCCACATGACTTAACCATGACAAGAACACATACCTGATCTCTGTGGTGAGCATGTGAGACAGCACCATTACCGCCTACCTTCGTCTGTGTGGCACATAATGATAATAAAAGAATCGATGTAATCGACTATCTATATCCAAATACTCGTTTTAATAGACAAACATTGTAATCGATTACCATCGATCCCGAGCAGACGTGAAAGTTTTCCGGTGGGTAGAAGATACAAATTACTCCATTAAATTGTTAGCATAATAAAATTATCTTCACCTTCTTCTTCAGCATTCCGAGCCCTTGAGATTCATTGATACAGATATCACCCACCTCCACTCGTCTCTCTGGTTGGCTTTCTCTTTCCAGTTGGTGACACCAAGTGTTTGTTTCTTCAGGACCAACTTGAAGAGACGTGGAGACTCACTGGAGACAGAGCGTCATCTAGCTTTGAGACTTTAAGCCATATGTTATTTGAAAAGGGTCTGACTTTCTGCTTTTATATGTTACTATATTATATGTCTTACATACGTTGTTTGGTCATAGTGATTAACTTCTTTAGTATTCCAAAGACCTTCATAGCATTCCATGTGTGCACTAACATCATATACCGTCTTTGAGTCCCAGGGGGTTTAGTATCAGAGGCCCAAGGGGTGGTAATGCATTTTTTTAATTTCACAAGTGTAACACATTAAAACAGACCATACTAATTCAGTTGCCTCGCTACATACACATATTATATATCAAAGTGACCAGGGATTGTTAAGGAATAATTATAGAATACAGCTGTAACAAATAATTGTGTTTAGTAATTAAATATTAGTAAATAAACAGAGGGTATGTTTACAAAAATTAGTAAAATGAAATTTTAAAAAATTCCACTTACCTTGTGTCATTGATTACCAACAAAAGTGACACTATCAAAGAAATTAAACTATGACTATCAGTTGCTCTTCAAAGACTAAAAGAACTGAATAAATTGTGAAGTGGGACAGAGAGAACTACAAAATTTAGATTTCTAAGAGCATGCATTTTTCCTATTGCAACATGCACCAGTCAAACCTGGACACTGACTAAACAAGCTGAACAATGCATGAAGGCCTTTGTTATAGACGGGTTCTAAGAATATTCTGGGTAACAAAACAAAAAAACAAATGCACCCATACTTCAAGAACTGAATACTGAAGAAGGTTGGCTATTAAAGATGATAAAACACAGAAAATTGAAATATTTTGGTTACTGAAACGCCACGAAAATTTAGAGAGAATAGTAATGGAGGGGGACATGCCTGGGAAGAGGGGAGAGGAGGGCCAAAGAGAAGATGGGTGCAAGGTGTGGTTGATGATCTCCAGATGGGTGTATCGGACACGGGTCATCTTGCTTGTGATCAAAGGGTTTTCCAGAGTTTTGTTATCCGAGCAAGGTTCTGCAAAGGACATGCTAATGACTGACGGACTGACTGACTGCTGGTGCTTAACCATAGACTTTTAATGCTGTTTAAAATTCATACATACTTTAGTATTATAAGACTACTTAAAGTTAGTTTTGTATCCTTTACAGGATGTTGCAGAACCAGCCTCAGCATTTTTTAGTTGTTTTTTTTTTTTTCTAGGCAGATTTTACGTTCAGTAGTTTGCCATTGCTGTTTGAACAAAATGAATGAGTTAAAAGGCTTTATAACACAGTTATTTCAGAAAATGAGTCACCAGTTGCCTGAGGGTGGCAGTCCTTTACGAGACAAAAGAAGACAAAGTGATGCCAAGTGGAGAGCAAGTGTGGCTACATGTTATGATGTTCTGAAATATGTTGTGCCAAATGTGAAGCACATGTCAAAGAAAAAAATTTCAAAGGTATATCAGTTTCTTTGTCCTGATAAACTCTTGATGTCACATGCAGCTGATATGATAACTCTTTATTTATTTATTTTTTTCAACAGTGGCTAAATATTACATTTTTGTGTATTAAGGAGTTTTCATAGTAACTAAAGAAGAATCACCAGTAAAGAACTAAGTACAATGGTAGGCACAGTTCAGTAAATGATTTTATAGAACATCAAAGAGGGAAATGGTTTGGTTATCTGGCCAGAATGGGGCCAAATTAGCAAGTAGCTAGAGTGTCCACATGATAACAGCAGGCTATAATGTAAAATCCGACCAAGAAAGCAATGGGTGGATGGGAATAAAAAAGATATTACAGAAATGCAGTATGACATTAACACAAGCTACACAACTAGCAAAAGACATGAAACTAGTTCTAACTCCTCTCTACAGGTCTTTACAGCATAAGCAGTTTGAAAAAGAAAATTATGTTAACTTTCTTCTTCTTCGTCTTCTTTGCGTTCACCAGCTGTACACTCTGGCGGAAAGTTCTGGTTGATCGTCCACTACTGAACTGCAGTCCTGCTCCAGAACCTGAGTGTTGTGTGGGCATCAGTTTTACAGATCTCATTCTCTTGAATACAGACTGTTGGTTCCTTGCCTCTCCGGCAGATGCACTCCGACTTCAAAGGAAGCTCCCCAATTAGTCGACTCTTACGACATGCTTTTGGGGAGGCAGTGGGTCTATTCTTGTTTTCCCCACAATGGAGCCCCGGAACCCACACAGGGGTATGTTAACTTTGAAACCAAAGAAAATCAAGTGTCAGTTAAAAAAAAAAGAAAATTTCCAGGATTGCAGTCTGTAGGATTAATTTCTTATGGATGAGAACAAACAGGTACAAATCCCAAAAACATTGTTCTGGCTCGTAAAGGTAAAGGAACCTATTCCAGGTCTTCTGGCGTATTGGGCACATAGGGTTAGACCTAGATTTCATAGACCAATCAGCGCTCTGTAGTTGATGTGGTCAGCTTCATGCCAGCCAACTTTACTTCCCATGACTTTACCTAATACCCATTCAAGGCTGGGTTGACTGGAGAGCCAAGGTCATTTTGTAAACAAGTCTGGCTCCATCAGAACCTGAATCCATGACCTTCGAATCTATAGGAGGGTGTCTAGCCACTACACCACAGTGGCTCCCTTTTCAGACCTATATCATTGTTATTTTAGGGAACCGACATTTATGAAGTAATCTGCAGTCCAGTGTGGGTTGTAAGTTTGTAGTTAAGCAACAGTTCACACATAATGTCTTTGCACTAGAGCCCACAGAGGCATTAAAAAAAAGGAAGACACACACACACACACACAAACACATGGAGAAGGGAGCTAGAGCATGAAGTTAAAAAGATTGGGAGAGTTGCATGTGACAGCAAAGGATAGCATGACTTGGAATGAGTTGGTTGAGGACCTATGCTGCATTGGGAGCTAGAAAGGCAGAAAAAGTTCACACAGAGTGGATTGATATAATAACTCGACCTGATGAAAGAATTGAAGAAAATGTCATTATCTATGAGGTCTCCTGTAAGCAAATTAAGAGATGATTGAAGAGTAACTATATTACTGAACTGTTCATATCTGGATATCATGCTTAATACAACAGTTATTCCAGGCGGTGTTTGCTAGACAGTTTCATTGCCTGACATATTTTGCTGTGGGAGCGACAATATTGTGATGGCTAGATGCTTACCTGCAGATCTGAAGGTCGTTGGTTCAGGTCTTGATGGAGCCTGACTGTTTTTCTTTTTTTTTAATTTGTGTGATTTATTAGGATTTTATTATTATGTATTATACTTAACTCATACTTAGTAGCATAAATATTGGTGTTGAATTAATTCTTTTTTTTATCTTTGCCATTTATGTAGGCACTAATTCTTCAAGAATGTGAGAAACACATACAGGATCTAGAAGACACTATCAGTTATCTGTTTCATGTTGAGTGTAGGTATTGTTATATCAGTTTCAAGGGGACTATAGCTGATTCCTTATCTGGGTTACATCTTTCTTATTTGTCCAAGTCTCCCCCACCCTCCCCCCACACACACTCATGCACACACACACACACACACACACACACACACACACACACAGGGAGTGGGGTAATGAAGTGCTAAGAGATAAATTCTGCAGAGTTGACCTAATAACTGTATCAACGTATGAACTGACTCAGCAGTAAAATTAACATTGATCTACCAGTCCTCTGACCTTTCAGGGATTTAGTTAGTAAATACCCTTTAATTCTGACAAAATACAGTGCTCATGTTCTCCCTTATCCATGTTCCCTTGCTTAAATCCTTTTTCCCCTGCAGTGAGAGCCATGGCATCTTGTTCGTGTGAATCTATCGGGTGTTTCACCTGCGGCGGCACCCAGTATTTCATTCATAACTCGGGACACTAATAAAGATATGACAATGAAATTTTGATCAGACTTACCTCTGTTCATGCAAAGTTGGGTGACATCGTAAAAGGTGGTGGAAATGGCTGAGTTATGAATGAAGTACTGGGTTCCGCCCTGAGTGAAACACCGGGTACCTTAATACTTATATCATTCACATCCCACTTGCATACATCTTAGAGGATGTCCTTAGAGTCTGTACCATCTATCATTCACATCCCACTTGCACACATCTTAGAGGATGTCCTTAGAGTGTACCATCCTCCCAGTGTTTTCTAGCCGTCTGAGCCTTCAAAGACTGAGCACTGTGGAAACTGTTACGTTACCTGGTCTTTTGCATCTCTTGTGTCTTGACATTTAATGCCAAGTATTCTTTGTAGACATCACATGTGAAAGCTATTTACCTGGCTCTCCTCGTATGAATTAGTCCACAAAGTTTTACTACAGTATAGAAGAGTGCTAAAAACATAAGCTTAAAAAATGAGTCGCAGGCATAGACCAAGCCATATGGGATCCTGGTCTTCTCTGTGCCCTGACAAGGGCTGTTGGGATGTTATGTTGGGGCTTACAGCAAGTCTGTATTGTCTGTACCTTGTGGCCCAACATATATGACTCCTAACCAGTCGAGTCATCTTTAACTACATATTGTTGGGGCATTGGCTTTTTTCTTTAACCCTCTCCTCCCGTTCTGAACTGATACCCTGGAACCCGCACTGGCAAATATATGATCAAACTTAGTACCTGAAGCTGGTTCTCTCAACTTAAACCATCCATTTTTTTTTTCTGAATCTTTTTTAGTCTTCTATTCTGTTTTATAGTTTCATTTTGTGCATTAACACAAATTTCATACACTTTCATTGGTACATAAGTATGGTTGAACCTGTCAGCTCCATTAAGCCAAAGGTCCATACTTAATCTGTTTGCTGTCCAGAAAGTTAAGAGACTACAGTGTACAGTATATAATGTACCTGATAATTTATCAGAATGCAGGAAAAATTGCATGACCCTCTTAAGACATTGCTTCTTTGTTGATATGCAAATGTGTGTGTGGGTTGGTGGGTGTGTGTGTCTGGATAAATGTAGTGTGTGTAAATATATGTATATATGCTTATTCGTTGAACAGGTAGAAACCAAGGACGGATAGCTTTATGGAAGGAAGGAGACTGTTGGTCCCAATGTACAGTAGAGAAGTTGCATGAAGACTTCACAGAAAAACAACGCAAAGTATTCCATGTGTAAGAGTTTAAGAATACTGACAACATTCACAGCATTTAAAGCATTGCCTTATGTGTGCTGTCACTCTCACCCATGCTTTGTCTGTTGTCTCTCTCTCTCTCTCTCTCTCTCTCTCTCTCTCTCTCTCTCTCTCTCTCTCTCTCTCTCTCTCTCTCTCTCTCTCTCTCTCTCTCTCTTTTTCTCTCTCTCTTCTCTCTCTCCCCCTCTCTCTCTCTCTCTCTCTCTCTCTCTCTCTCTCTCTCTCTCTCTCTCTTTCTCCCCCTCCCCCTGTCTCTCTTACACTCACACTTTCTATCTATTTATCAGTCTGTCTTCTCACGCTGTCTGTCTATCTTCCTGTCTCTCTTTCTTTCTACTCATACTCCCATTCTCTGCTTGTCTCTCTTTTTCTTACTCATGGTTTCTGTGTCTCTGCCTCTCTTTTCTCTGTCAGCTACCTACTTTACTGCCATTGTGGCAAATGGCTCGTGTGCAGGCTGATGAAAGAAATGTCTATCCTAAAACAACACGTAAACCAGCACGGTCAGCGCATGCATGTCTGTCTTAAATCTACTTTGCAACCAATAGTAAAAAAGTTTGCTCCCAGAGGTGGCTCACAATCCTACCCCAACCAGCCGCAAGGGCTTTACAATCACCACTCACACCTGGGTCCGAACCAACAGCCTCCGATCCAAGCTCTTTTCTTTGCTTCTGCACTTATTAATTGGATTGCTGTTCTACTAAACGGCTGGGGCTAGCGCGAGTAGACAGACCATGTCACATAACCAGACAAACCCTTCACGAACCACCTCATTATCGCATAGCTAAATACATCAGTGAATACCAGTATAAATAAACACAATAGCCTATCTCTCACTAACACCGACTAACCTTCAAATTATCCTACTGTCAACTGAATGCGTCCTCACAAAACATTTGTCGCTAATTTAAGTCAAACATAGAACCTATTTAAAGGTCAGAAACGCCAACAAGTCTTGTCCACCAGCTTCCAGCACACTCCCCCAGAAATCGTCTCTCCGTCACTTTTGTTTAGTCTCTCCTCTCATTACCCAGTCTCTGAGAATGTCATGGACTCAGGAGTGATTGATTCATCCCTCGCCAGTCTTAGTGCAAAGTCCTCGTAGGCTATTAAAAACGCATTCAGGTCGCGGTCACCAAAGTGCTAGCCCGCTTATTATCATGCTTTTATTTTTTTAGCTCATTAGGAGGGCACTTAATCTTTTTTTTTTCCTCGAAAACAGAGCCCTGGAACCCCAGACTAGGCCAAAACAGAGCCTTGGAATCCAGACTAGGAAATGTATAGTTTAGTTGTTCTGAACTACGTAGCTGGCACAGTCATATGCCAATTTAACACCAAGGAGACTGTCTGTGCCCCTGAGCTCAACATCTGCACAGACAGCTGTCTTGAGTGTGATAGTAGTTATAGTCAGTGTTACAGCTCAGATTCTGTTGGGAGCAGGGTTTCTACCCTGAAAGTTGATGCACGTGTGGGTTTCGGGGCCCTATTATAGGGAAAACAAGAATAGACCCACCACCTACCCAAAAGCCTGTCGTAAGAGTCAACTAATTAGGAGCTTCCTTTGAAATCGAAGTGCATCTGCCTGAGAAGCAAGGAACCAACGGTCTGCACGCAAATAAGTCAGACACGGATGCACACGCAACACTCATGTTTTGGAACAGGACTGCAGTCCAGAACTTTTGCCGGAGTTTACAACCGTGAACATGAAGAAGAAGAAGATTTGATGCAAACCTGATGTATTCGGACGCATTCGATAAAAAGGTGGAAAAAGAAGGTTCATCTCCATGTAAGTGTCAAGTAGCCAGTTAAATTTATTGATATCCTAATTTAACTAATCTAACATCTATACAGATCTGCACATGGTCGCAGGTGCTACAATCTTCTGCAGGACATTAAAGAGGAAGTGTTTGACATGAGAGCTGATTCTAAACAGATAACTTTCATCAGTGAAGACAGTCTCAATCTGATGAATAACTCTGAGGATGCCAGCAGTCTCACCCTGATAAATAACTCTGAACATGTCAGTCTCAATCCGATGAGCAACCTGGAAGATGTCAATGACAGCATGATGGGTACACATACTGTGTCAGTACTTCCATTTTCTGTAGATAACCTGAGTGAACTTGTAGTAGTATCAGAAAGTCAAGGTGCCCTAAAGAATGATGAAGATCTTGGGAGACAAGGAGATTTTCAGTATGTGCCCAGTAGCTCCTACAGCTGCACAGATAGTGTTCAGGTATGTTGTTCTGAATTGCTGTCAACGTCACACCTGTTGGTTTATTTCAGAACTCATTAACCTTCTGTTTGAAGTATTCAAGAAGAAGATGTATTTTCTCTACTTTTATTTGTCCCCTCTTTGTTTGCTTCTTTCTTTGTTTCTTTCCTACTTTCTTTCTTTCTTTCTTTCTTTCTTTCTTTCTTTCTTTCTTTCTTTCTTTCTTTCTTTCTTTCTTTCTTTCTTTCTTTCTTTCTTTCTTTCTTTCTTTCTTTCTTTCTTTCTTTCTTTCTTGCTTTCTTTCTTTCTTTCTTTCTTTCTTTCTTTCATGTTCCTTTCCTTTCATCTTTTCCTTTTCCTCTTTTTTCCTCTTATTATATCACCTCTACGTTTTCTTCCAACAACTGCCATACGCATTTACTGGGTGCGCATATTTCTGGATTTTTCCCGGACTAATTGTTTGTTCACCATTTTTTCGAATAAGACAATGAAGGATTTTTCATTTGATTTGCACTGGCACAGGAATGGAGCAAGTATAGCAAAAACCCAATTGCCGTGAAGTTGAAACTTCAACTAAGACTAAGATTAAGACTTTTTCTTTCATTTCTGTCAGTCTGGTTTCTGTCTATTGTGCCTTTTAGCATCAGGTTTTTATTTTTTTTGTGGTACTTATTAGTTTTAGAGATCTGACTTATTTTATGCACACATGCCTCTAAAGCAAGTGCACTTCAACTTTGAAGAAAACCCCTAATTTGTTGACTTCGACATGTTTTTTAGAGAGGCAGTGATGGGTGTATGACCACCCCGGTGTGGCCTCAGAACCAACACGGAGATCAGAAAGTTTACTGCAGCTAAAAATATTTATTTGTAAATTGTATCATAGAACCCGCAATAGTTTTCTTAGTTGTAATCAGTAAATTAGATATGTGGTGTGGTTATAATTATGGCTCTCTTTGTTTCTTTTTATGAAAAGGTCAGGCAGCAACCACGACCCCGTCAGCGATTCTTCACTGACAATGAAGGTGACTTTGATACTGCTCTTTTACAAGGGCTGGATGATGGTGGGAAACACATGATAGTGTTGCCAAAAGTCCAGTCATGTGAACCTGCAGATCTGTCGTCCACAGATTCCAGTAACAAGCAACATTTTGTGACTGCAGCCTCAGTCACCTCTGTTTCAGAACCATCAACATCATCTGCCTCACATGATCAAAGATGTCTTTCAGAAAATGCCAATGACTTGGATGAACCTGACAGAGATAGCTGTGGAGATAACTGCAGTGTGAAACTAGACAAGCTGTCTGGCAGTCTCTATGATTTGTCAAAAGAAAAGGATTACCCATTTTTGCTTGGTGCTTTGGAAGCAGAGAAAGAACAAGTAAAGATTTGCTTTTATTTATATGACTGAATTTGTTAGAGGTTGTTACATGTGGCTGCACACAAAACCGACCCAAGACTTGCCTATGAATGGAACACAGCCTCTTAGACTAATAACGTCACTGTGACTTCTCTTGGGTTCAGACCGCCTAAGTAGTATATGATGTCATTTGTGTAGTATTTACGCTGTTCAGACTTAGGTCATTTTCTTGTGTAGCCATACGTGTCGGAGGTAATTGTAGTCCCTGTATTAGATACTGCTGATGTGGTGTAAAATAGTCACTTATAACTGGCTGTCTTGAGATAGGGTTGCCAGTTCCTGCATCATCAATCAACAGATCCTTTACTGAATATCGCTCTGATCACGGCACACCTGAAGTCTCTCTTTCTCTAGCAGTTCACCAGCTGTACAGGCTTTCATAGCCAGTGCATCTTCATTGTCTTGAATCCACTAATTTGAAGGTCCAAAATACCTCAGCTTTCAGGACAGGATGCTGTTTATGAGCCAATTCTCCTCGATGCTCAGATCATGTCGGATGTCTTTGTTTTTTTTTTAAATTATTGGTATAAGATGATTGTTATGATACAGTTTACAATAGTTATTGTGCAGAATATTTTATGCAATCATTTTTTGTCAGTTGAGACGAGAAGGAGAATTCTTGAAAGCTATATTAATACTATCTTGATATTCAGAAGTGTGTCATGGACAGTTGGTAGTTAAGAAAAAAAAATCCTTTGGAAGCTGCTTGATTTTATAGATGAACGATGAGAATACTCTGGACAGATAAAAAGAGTAATGCTGATGTATTGAAAGAAACTGACTCAACGAAGAGAACTGATTGCCCACATCAGAAAGAGACAGTCTGTATTCTTTCATCATGTGATGAGAAGGAGGACATTGGAGTGCATTGTGACAATAAGAAAGTTGGAGGGGAGGAGAGGCAGGAGACCGAGAGAAAAGGTGCTGGACAGTTTGACATCATGGCATGGAGGCTCATCTGGGTCAAGTACTTGAGACCGTTGTAGATAGACATGACTACCAATGCCACATGTCCTGGACAATAAGAAAGAAGTGTACATTAAAAGAAATACCTTTCAAGGAACACTTTGCACCATTGGTACATCAGGCATGCGGTGCTAAATCCATATTTTTATAGACCAGCTCCCTCTGGGTTCCAGGTTTATATATAGGGGTTGGGGGGACAAAAATAGGATCCCTGATGCCCACAAAGAGAAGTGTCATAAAGGTTGACTAACTAGGTTGTTTCCTTTGAAGTTGGAGTGCATCTGCCTGAGAGGCGAGGAATCAGTAGTAAGCAACAACTAAAACTGTTTCCTACTCCAAACTCAAGTTCTGAAACAAGAGCAAAATTCAATGAAAATTAAAACTTTGCACCAGAGTTTGCAGCCCATTAATGCACACAAAAAACAGAAGAAGAATATAGACCAGTTGGTCCTCAGTGGGTAATATGATAAGCATCGTTACTTTTCCTGGAAATGTCCCCACTTTAGATTGGATTGACCTAGGTCAGTTATGAAATACTCGATGCTCAATGTGGGTTTAGATGGAATATAATTTACCACACACACAAAAATCAGCATACCAATGAATACTCACAAACTGTTGTGCTCTAGGAAGTGCCTACTATGGAGACTCCAGTCAAGACTACTCAAATCAAGCGACCCAGGTTATCCAGCGACAGTTCGGACATTGATTTTCTAAATGGCTGTGGTGTTACTGACATCAAGAAGGTTGGCTGTGTCCCTGAGCTCAACGTCTGCACAGACAACTCCTATGGGTGTGATAGTATGTTTAGTCAGTGTTACAGCTCAGATTCTGTTGGGAGCAGGGTTTCTACCCTGACAGTTGCTGCAAGCCTGATGCACTCGGACACGTCAGATATAAAGGTGGAAACAGAAGATTCATCTCCATGTAAGTGTCAAGTTACCAATTGAATTTATTGTGTTTTTTCTTGATATCCTTCCCCAGATGACGTCACAGGACAGTTCAACATTTTAGAGGGTTTCCCAGCTTTCTGATGCTATTAACGACCCCAAAACATCTAGAACTGGCCCTAACCCCAACCTGCCTACGTTTCATGAAAGAGTGCAGCCTAAGTCCCATGACCGCATGCACCTAGGTCCCACAACTGCATGCAGATATCTACCACCCTCTGAAATATTAGACCGTCCTGTGACCCGTGGATTTTCTCTGTTTGGGGTAGGATATTAAGAAAGGACCAAATTTATTGATTGTAATTTATGTTGCAGCAATTGAATTGTGAAAATAGATGATATATAAAGTAGCCTGTAAAATGTAGTTAAAGAAAGTGCTTCATGAGCAGGGAAAAGAACCAAAATCCAGATATACCTAAAGGACCTAAAATTTGCACACTAGATGGTGTGAGGGCCCCTTGGGAGTGAGTGAACAGTGTGGAGACACAAACAGATCATTACGGTCTGAGGATAATGGCGCTGTGGGGAGTTACCAGAGGATCTGGCTGATGCTCAACACTCAAGGGAAAGGTGAGATGAATATACAATCAGACAGTTGCTGGTACCATCGGAATTTAAACTCTTCACTTGCTGCTGAAGATGGGGACGGAGCTCATCTGAGAGTGTCCTGAGCGCTATGATGTTGATTTTTTCAACATCATCATCATCAGTTTCTGAGGGGGGAAACATTGTCACGTTCAACCAGTATTCCCTAAGAGAGAGCTTTAGGTTATAATTGTGACTAGGTTGTGTGCGACATATAAAAGGGCTTAACACTTCACGCCACCAAAAGCCATGAAAAGTACTCCTGCAGTGTTGATGTGAACAAAGGAGACAGCCCCAAATACTGTCCTGACCGGCGACAGAGTTATTTACCGGTGAGCCAGTGGGTGACCTAGTCACCAAAGATGCTGTGGGGGGTCTTAATACCTGAGGTTTTAGAGCTGCAGGTTAGGATTTTATTTTTGTCCCTGACAAAAATATTCAACACCTTGCCGAGGATTCAAACCTGGGTCTCCTGAATGAGAGCCCAGAATTCTTAACCGTTCTGCTATCCCATCTCTTTAACGGAAATACTTCAGCCATATTAAATGCCATAGTAGTGTGGAGCAAACATAACTGGAGGGTAAAGTTCTTGGAAGAAGAGGCAGAGGACGACCAGCACAGTGATGGACATGTAAAATCAACACACCCCTCCCCCCCTCTTTCCCGGGGTGTGGAGGTTGAAGAGGTGGGAAAGTTGACAGCCCTGTAGCTCTGCTTCTGTTATGTTTCTAATGGGACTCACTGTGGTGCTCTGTTTTGTGGTAGTCTTGACACATGTCCAGACCATTTGATCTGGTATAATACTGACTACTTTTAGTTTTTTTTCAAGTAAAGATCCCTTTTCACACCTTTAGGCGCATCGGGCATATGGGAAGAGCATCCCATATTTTTACAGACCATTCGGCACTAGGTGGGTAATGTGGTCAGCATTACGGCGCCCGTCTTTACTTACCCTGTACAGCCATCCTGGTACCCATTTTAGGCTGGGTCGATCTGTGACGCCCCAGCCCATGAAATAATCCATGCAGCCAGCAGTGGGTTTTGGTCGCTATATGTTTGAATTATGAGTCGGACTCCCAGTGCCTAAGCCACCAACGCTGCGACTACTTTTAGGAATCAGTTATTGAAATCGTACTTCACCACTTACTCACTTCATCATGGCTTTGGTCATCATCAAACATTTTTCATTGTTTAAGCAAAGATTATTCACTCTTGTATTAATTTGTTTTAGTTAGGTCAAGCATCACAGATTGTATCATATGACTATATTTAAACTTACTATCATTACACTATACTTATATACAAATAGTCACCATTTTTAAGACATCCAAACATAACTGTGTGTGGGATAAACATTATGAACAGCATATTCATACCAACATTGAGCTACCAGTGCCAAACATGGACATTATCTGATGCCCACATATGCAAAATAACCACTTATAATCAGAAAAGCCGCCAACCTAACCATCAGAGAACGAGTGAATAATGACACTATCAGACAAGTTGTTGGAAATACACCTTAGACTAAATTTATCAAGAAACAGCAAATTAAGTAGTTTGACAGCCTCGCTAGAATGCAGCAACATCAAATACCATCACAAGTACTACATCTCAGAAGATCAGTTAAAAGAGCATGAAGATGACCATTAAAAAAATATGAATTGACAAGATTAAAGACACTTTTAAGATTTGCGGCATGACAGTAGCCAGTGCCAGTCAGTGTGCAATGGATTGCAAGTTATTCCTCCCCACAATGCCTAACGACAGAAGTAGTTTATCATGATCATTACACTGCCTATTAATGAACAGTTTAAGGGATCCTGTGGAAAACAATAAGGACTCATAACTGTGTAGTTGATATTAT
The DNA here is from genome assembly GCA_905116865.2 of Candidula unifasciata. Taxonomy (NCBI): domain Eukaryota; kingdom Metazoa; phylum Mollusca; class Gastropoda; order Stylommatophora; family Geomitridae; genus Candidula; species Candidula unifasciata. Next base: position 87,446 of record CAJHNH020000558.1, read on the forward strand.
CATCACAATCATCATGTGACCTGCCAATAAGCTTAGGCAGTCATGATTTGCCTCCCCACCTGATCACTGGAATCATGGATAAATTCATTGTTCTTGTCCTGCTCCATCTATGTGGTCAAACCATTGAGGTATGTGTATCTTTGTCTTCTGCCTGCTCTTGTCCTGCTCCATCTATGCGGTCAAACCATTAAGGTATGTGTATCTTTGTCTTCTGCTTGCTCTTGTCCTGCTCCATCTATGTGGTCAAACCATTGAGGTATGTGTATCTTTGTCTTCTGCTTGCTCTTGTCCTGCTCTATTCATGTGGTCAAGCCATTGAGGTATGTGTATCTTTGTCTTCTGTTTGCTCTTGTCCTGCTCTATTCATGTGGTCAAACCATTGAGGTATGTGTATCTTTGTCTTATGTTCGCTCTTGTCCTGCTCCATCTATGTGGTCAAACCATTGAGGTATGTGTATCTTTGTCTTCTGCTTGCTCTTGTCCTGCTCCATCTATGTGGTCAAACCATTGAGGTATGTGTATCTTTGTCTTCTGCTTGCTCTTGTCCTGCTCTATTCATGTGGTCAAACCATTGAAGTATGTATATCTTTGTCTTCTGCTTGCTCTTGTCCTGCTCTATTCATGTGGTCAAACCATTGAGGTATGTGTATCTTTGTCTTCTGCTTGCTCTTGTCCTGCTCCATCTACGTGGTCAAACCATTGAGGTATGTCTATCTTTGTCTTCTGCTTGCTCTTGTCCTGCCTTATTCATGTGGTCAAACCATTGAGGTATGTGTATCTTTGTCTTCTGCTTGCTCTTGTCCTGCTCCATCTATGTGGTCAAACCATTGAGGTATGTCTATCTTTGTCTTCTGCTTACTCTTGTCCTGCTCCATCTATGTGGTCAAACCATTGAGGTATGTGTATCTTTGTCTTCTGCTTGCTTTTCCCACCAGTCTTATCAGATGTCACCAAATTCTTGAGCCTTCTACTTCTCATCATCATCAGTCCGCAAGACCTATACAGAACCTCACTGTCTTCACGGTATCCCAGACAGTCTCTTTCTCTAGCCAGTTTTCTAACCTATGTGCTTTCATAGCCAGTATATCCTCAGTGTCTTGTGTCCACCTTTGCAGAGGTCTGCCTCTGTCTCATTTTCCAGAACCTGCACCCTCCATCTCCGCTTTGTCCAGGCCCTCGTGACATTTAACATGGCCAAAGTTTTTGGGAAGGATTTTGTTTGTGAGCGAATTCTCATCAATGTTCAGATCATATAGGGTGTCTGTGTTTTTCTTCGTCTTGGTCCAAATTACTATAAGAATTGTTCTGTAGCATTTCAGTTCAGAAAGTTCGAAAAAAAATTTTCTTCAAAGATTAATGGTCAGTGACTCACATCCATAAGTCCACATCCACTAGAATAATGCATGATCTCAGAATTTTTTCTTTAACTCGATTACAGGTGCCGGGCCATAGGCTCTTCATCTCCTCGTAACATGTCCAAAAATAATGTGTGTAACCAGTTTACAGATAAAAAACAGCAGACATTAAATAATGAAACAAATTTTTCATTTATTCTGACAGACATTAACAATGATCCTATGTTAAGTTCACTCAATACACCAAATTTTGATGCTGACATGTCGCTGTTCTTATCGACAACATCTGATGGAGTTACTAAACGACCACCAAAATTTGGGTCTGCCAGGAAGAAGGTAGTCATCTGTTTCAATGTCTGTCATTTAGACGATTTAATTTCTTTTACATTTTTGTTGCTAAGCATCTAAATATGTTGCCTTGTGTTTATTTCTTCTTTTTCTTCTTCTCTAGCCCTGTTCTGCCTTTCAGCATCCGGTGCAAGCCATGGTATGTGCTATATAGATGCTAGTATTTACGGCGTGGAATATTTCATCTACCCATTACTTGCATGGTCGCGACCTCTACTCTGCTTCAATTATGTCAGAGCAACAGGGCTGTCTATGGTACACAATCTGTTGGTAGTCTTGACATATGTTCAAACTATACACAATCTGGTGGTAGTCTTGACATATGTTCAAACTATACACAATCTGGTGGTAGTCTTGACATATGTTCAAACTATACACAATCTGTTGGTAGTTTTGACATATGTTCAAACTATACACAATCTGTTGGTAGTCTTGACATATGTTCAAACTATACACAATCTAGTGGTAGTCTTGACATATGTTCAAACTATACACAATCTAGTGGTAGTCTTGACATATGTTCAAACTATACACAATCTGTTGTTAGTCTTGACATATGTTCAAACTATACACAATCTAGTGGTAGTCTTGACATATGTTCAAACTATACACAATCTAGTGGTAGTCTTGACATATGTTCAAACTATACACAATCTGGTGGTAGTCTTGACATATGTTCAAACTATACACAATCTAGTGGTAGTCTTGACATATGTTCAAACTATACACAATCTGGTGGTAGTCTTGACATATGTTCAAACTATACACAATCTGTTGGTAGTCTTGACATATGTTCAAACTATACACAATCTGTTGGTAGTCTTGACATATGTTCAAACTATATACAATCTGTTGTTAGTCTTGACATATGTTCAAACTATACACAATCTGTTGGTAGTCTTGACATATGTTCAAACTATACACAATCTGTTGTTAGTCTTGACATATGTTCAAACTATACACAATCTGTTGGTAGTCTTGACATATGTTCAAACTATACACAATCTGCACAATCTGTTGTTAGTCTTGACATATGTTCAAACTATACACAATCTAGTGGTAGTCTTGACATATGTTCAAACTATACACAATCTAGTGGTAGTCTTGACATATGTTCAGACTATACACAATCTGTTGTTAGTCTTGACATATGTTCAAACTATACACAATCTAGTGGTAGTCTTGACATATGTTCAAACTATACACAATCTGTTGTTAGTCTTGACATATGTTCAAACTATACACAATCTGTTGGTAGTCTTGACATATGTTCAAACTATACACAATCTGCACAATCTGTTGTTAGTCTTGACATATGTTCAAACTATACACAATCTAGTGGTAGTCTTGACATATGTTCAAACTATTCACAATCTAGTGGTAGTCTTGACATATGTTCAGACTATACACAATCTGTTGTTAGTCTTGACATATGTTCAAACTATACACAATCTAGTGGTAGTCTTGACATATGTTCAAACTATACACAATCTAGTGGTAGTCTTGACATATGTTCAAACTATACACAATCTGTTGTTAGTCTTGACATATGTTCAAACTATACACAATCTGTTGTTAGTCTTGACATATGTTCAAACTATACACAATCTGTTGTTAGTCTTGACATATGTTCAAAATATTTGATCTGTTATGTGATGTATTTAAGTACAGGCTGCATCCCATCTTCTTTCCTGATATCGTCATTTCTAATCCTGTCTCTTCAAGTTACATTTAGGATTTGTCGTAGACATTTTATTTCTGGGGGTTTTTTTTTTTTTTAGTTTTCATTTTTTCTGTATTTTCTTGTTGATTTTATTTTATTTTTCTGTGTTTTCTTCTGTGTTTTTAAAATGTGGAGGTTGGTTGCAATGTAGACACTCCTGTCTTTGGTAATTTGACGTGTTGAGACCCAGACCCCCCACCAGAGCAACCCTGATGTTTGGAAAGAGGCAAGGGCTTAAAGACAACTTATAGGAGACATCAGAAAGAGACAGTCATCATGTTTTTTTAGTCATGTTATGAAAAGAAGGAAACAGAAACACGTTGTGGCCACTGGAAAGATCTGTGGAAGAACAAGGGGAGAAGATTCTTGCCAGTCTTCTGTCATGGCATGGAGGGGAGACAACACAACAACTGAAACATGCTGTTGAGCATTGCACATTGTAGAGAGGCATGGTCGTGCACACTAGTCATCACGGCACTTGATGCTGATGATGATGATTCACCACAAAGTGTCTAAACATGTGCTGGTATTCACAACACAGTGATGATTACAGTAGCATTGAAGAAAACTGCCTAAAGAAAGGTGTCGGTACTGTGTACTGTTGTGTACAACTGGAGGAAATAGGCCATTGTGAGTCCCCAATCTGTTTTCTACATTAAAGATTTTGTATTCTAGATATTTAATAGTAAACTGCTTGAAAATAGTTGAATTCTTTAAATATAAACTGAAAGAATTATAAAGTTTCAGATTTAATAACAGTGCATAGAATGTACTCTTTCCTGTGCGTTACAAGGGCTCAAAAGGAAATTAACAGTAGAACTAACATACTGTCTTCTTTTTTTTCCCTACTTCTGATGTCATAAAGCATCACAGGTTACGGGTATATATGTCTGCAGTGATGGTGGGGTTGCATGTTTTTATGTAAAAAAATTGGAGGCTGGGAGCAGAAAGGGAAAGAACAGAATCACTGCAGTTATTTCCTGTGTGGGTTCTAGGACCCTATTATATGGAAAACAAAAATAGACCCACTGCCAACCTAAAAGCATGTGGTAAGAGTCGACTAATTGGAAGCTTTCTTCAAAGTCGAAGTGCATCTGCCTGAGAGGCAAGGAACCAGCAGTCTGCGTACAAATTAGTCAGATCTGTCAAACGGATGCACACACAACACTTAGGTTCTGGAACAGGACTGCAGTCCAGAAGTGGACGAACAACCAGACCTTTCTGCCGGAGTTTACAGCTGGTGATCACGAAGAAGAAGAAGACTGTAGTTATATTGGCAACCTCTAGCATACACATCACAGAATACACAGTAGTGTTTGTGTCATTTTCAATAAATAACACCATGTTCAACCCTCAGGGTAAAACAAACAAACCTAAAGAAGATGACAGAAAATAATAATTTTGAGCAAATAGAAGGCTTCTTCTTCTTTTCATTGTTCGACAGCTGTAAACTCTGGCGGAAAGTTCTGGTTGTTCGTCCACTTTTGGACTTTGGTCTTGTTCCAAAACCTGTTTTGTGGAACATCTGTTTAACAGATCTGGCTTATTTGTATGCAGACTGTTGGTTCTTTGCCTCTCGGGCAGTGCTCTCTAACTTCAAGAAAACTCCCTAATTAATTGACTTTTACAACCTGCTTTTTTTTATGGAGGAGGTGGTTCTTTTCTTTTCCCCAAAAAAATAGAGTATCTGAATCCACACGGGGAAGTTGATTAAATAATTTGTAATCTTCAAAGGTCACATATAATGAAATTCAAAACAAATGTTTCCGGTTGCGAATTTACATCAGGGCATAAACAATATGTGGCGCAATTTATTTCCTGGCATATTTTTCTAAGACTTTCTTCAGTGAGTTGTGCATTGTAACAAGAGGCACAGTAATCTGTGTATTTATCTTGAAGTGATTCATGTTTTGTGCTCCATCATATGTTAATATAATAAGCTCTGTAAATTGCACCAGACAAGATGAGCCAAAAATGCTAAACAGTAAATTGAATAAATATATTGCGTGAGTCTCAGTATATGTAGAGATAAGTAGTGTTACGGCTGTGAATCGTGGACAGTTACTAAACATCCTAAACAGCTTCTTGAATCCTCCGAGATGTGGTTTTACAGAAGAATCCTTAGAATTACTTGGATAGCCAGAAAGAACAATCCAGATCATTTGAAAGATGTGAGGGCTTAAAGATAACTGATCACAAACATCAGAAAGAGATGGTTTTTTTGTTTTTTTGGTGTGGTCATGTTATGAGAAGAAGAAAACTGGAACTTGTTGTTACCACTGGAAATGTCTGTAGTAAAAGAAACAGAGGAAAACAACAGTAGATGATGATTCTTGACAGTGTTTTGTCATGGTATGGAGGGATGTCAACACAGGAACTGATAAATGCTGTTGAAGATTGCAGATTGTGATTAGACATAATCCTCCATGCCTGTGGGTCAGTAATTTGATGATGATAAGCTGTGTAGTGTGTAACTGACAAGATGCATGTAATAAATTGTTTCTATCATCATTATATAAAGAAGTATTTTACCTCACAAATCAAGCCTAAGTTTGAATCAAATTACTTGTGTATCCTTGACCGCATCTGTGGCTTAGACAATGCAAACGCGCTTCATAATGCTAGGGTGCCAGGTTCGATCCCAGCTGCGGACGATTTTTCTTTCGTTGGTTTCAACAATGGCACCAAAAGCTGACCATTCAGCAAGCAGTGGCAAATTACTGAACATAAAATGCGCCTAGAAAAACCACAACAGCTAAAAAATTACTGGTGTTGGTTCTGCATTGTCCTGTAAAGGATACGCAACTAACTATATCTTTGCCGAACCATCCCCAGCAATTTGCAACTGTTGTAGTTTTTCTAGGCATTTGTAAACATAGTTTTACTTAGTCTGTATATTTACATTTTCTTCCCAGTCTGTCTATTTACATTTTCTGTCTACATTTTCTTCCCAGTCTGTTTATTTGCATTTTCCTGCCAGTCGGTATATTTACATTTTCTCCCCCAGCTAAACTTCAACAGTCCATCATATTCTGGGTGGCCCCATACCTCTCCAGGGTTAGTGCACCCTGACAGGGCAGTTCCGGCGTTCCCAGTGTTAACAGGATTTACTCCAGTCAAGCTGCCAGATGAGCTGACCAGAATTTCTGAGGCTTCTTCAGAATACTTGACTTCTCCTTGGAAACCAGTGAACTCGCCCTTCAACTGTAGAACAATGGCACAGGTAAATTTCAGCTGTTTATAAGTACAAGAAATATGGCCAAGTGAAGGATAGTTTTCAGATAAAAAAATCTGATTATAAAACAGAGAAAGTTTTTACGTTGGCAACTTGTCTGGTCTTTGAACAACAGTCTTAACACTTTGAGTCCCAGGGGGTTTAGCATCACAGGCTCAGAGGTTGTAAAGAGAGTCATAAAATCAGCACATTGTGCGTTCATTGGGCTTCTAGGTAGGAACCTATGAACGTATGATGTGTTCCTTGGGACTCAGGAAGTTGAGCCAAGCTGAAAGGAAACACATCCTGCATTTTTATGGCCATGCCCTCAAAATGGATAAGTCAAGACGTCTCCATCAAGCCCTCATATGGACACCGGAAGGGATGAGAAAGCTGGGAAGACCAAGAGAGACTGCGTAGAACCATCATCAGGGGCGGGTTAATGATGGGCATAACAAACATCCAAGAGCTAAAACAGGTGACAGCGAACCGCCAGACATGGAGAGCTATGACCTCTGCCCTATGCGTCACCCTAGGCTCATGAGGAAAGACTAACTAAAGGATACTTTTGACACCATACTGATACATGATAAAGCAGACGTGGTTAGGGCTTTGTGGAAGAACGTGTACAAGTCGCAGCTGCAAATAAATCACCACAGTCTGTTGAGAGCGATGCAGCGGGGGGTGACAAAAGGATATGGTCGATACTTGACGCTCAGAGGAAAGGAAAGGCGAACCTATAATCAGAATGTTGTTAGCACCATTGATATTGCAACTCTGCGCTGGCTGCTGAAGATGGGGACAGATTGCTTATGGGAATGCCCCAACCGCTGTGATGTCTGTTCTTGAATAAACTCAACTACTTTTAACACCAGTGGCACATCATGCCACTGGTGTATGGTTCATATTTGTAGTTAGTCAGTTTGTCGACGGATTAATCTTACTGCACATTCAGTCCATAAGTGCTCCGATCTCCTCGTCAGTAAATTTTGCCGCATGTAGCGGCAGATGGTACCAGTTCTGTGTTGATTTCTTGTTCTTCTTTGGCTTCCTGCCTAGTGCTCTGTGTGGCCACACCTCTGTTGACTTGCTGTTCTTGCAGTCTGGTCATTGCAGATTCTGTCACTTGGTTCTTGCAAAAGTCTTTGTTTTATAGAACCATCAGTACTCTTTGGGTGATGTGGTCAGCCACCAAATTGAATCCATGATATTAGAATGATTGCAGAGGATAGGTTTTGAGATTTGAGCAACGGATCAACATCATGGCACAGGGGTGTAACCCATAAGTGCTCCGTTCTTCTTCTAACTCAAGCCTGAGTCCAAAGAAGCTCAGCACAGTGCACAGGCTCTGTAGCACTGGCAAGGATCCAGTAGATTTTTAACTCCAAATTTTGCCCGGGCATCGCCGTTGGGCTACTCTTTTTTAATTTTTAACTGCCAAGGGATTTTTTTACGGGCGCACAATGCACACGGGTGTCCGATCTAACTACCCAGAGACCAGGGAGTATTAAAGTCCAAGTCCATGTAAAAAAATCCCAGTCTTTACCAGGGATTGAACCCGCAACCCCTAGCACTCGAGGCGGAAACCATGCCTCGAGACCACACAGCCCCCTTGCAAAGGATAAAACACAGCAAAGGGGGAGCTTCATGCAACACATAACAGCACATCAGGACGATAATCATTTTGCTTTTCGGAGACTAGAGATACCGGAAGGGAAAAACAACAGGGAAGACAAAGAGACCCTGAGTAGAACCATCATCAAGGAAGGCTCAGCTGTGGGCCCAATGACATCTAAAACCTAAAACAGGTGGCCACAAACAGCTAGACGTGGAGAGCTATGACCTCTGCCCTATGCGCCACTCTAGGCTCAAGAGGAAAGACTAGAGATAGTGCCCCAATATTGTCAGAGACCGGGACCTGTTCAGTGTTTCGGTAGACACATTTTATGTTTATTGTTTGTCATATACTCCATACGATAGTGTTATATTGCGCTGGGAGGAAGCATAGGACACAACAGCCAATAGCCATGGCGAATGTGACTAGCAAGACCCATGTTTAGTATGTTTCTTCTCAGAAGCTCAGCACTCATCCTTTCTGAAGAAGTTCCTCCTCTCCACAACACAAAGCCTGGGCAGTAATGTAAAGACCATTTGTTGCCCATGCATCATGATCTCTCTCTCTCTCTCTCTCTTGACCTACCTTGTTTACTCCAAAGGAAAGGTAACACCAATATGATGGGAACAAAGCAGGCTGCAGAAGCTGCTGAATCAGAAGAGCAGTGCTCTGTCTGCCTGTTGGAGCTTCTTTCCTAGACCAGCTGCCAGCCAAGTCTAAGGGCCTGGTCTGCCCTGCCATAAAAAAAGCTTTTAGGTTGCATTTCCTACTAGGATAAGGCTGGTAGTCTCCCCCAGTGTACTCCTCTGCCTAAAGCAGTTGGCACAATATGGGATGTCAAGTTTGGTATACGCTGTCCAACATTCAGCGTTAATAGAAGACAGGTGGTACTAGCTACTGTTATATGGCAGCTCAGTCATATTTGACTAGGACCTGACTGATAAAGAAAAAAAGATGCTCTCAAGAGGAAATGACCAGAGATCTTGAAGACACTTAGTATACATAAGAAAGGTTAAGAGGAACATGACATCTGATTACAACTGGCACCATAAGTTTTGGAGAGAATTCTGCACTGTCGCTGTCTTCTAAAAATGGGGAAAGTTTTTTTATTTTTTTTATTGGTAGTATCCAGATATCTGTTCTTAACTATTAACTCTGGTGGCGATTGTTGGCTTTGGTGCCTGGAGCAACTGAAATACACATTCACTGTGTATTCACTACATATTTCTGGATTGTTCCGGAACTAGTCGTTTCTTCACCAGTTTTTCATATGCGGCAGTGAGGGACATTTAATTTGATTCGCACTGGCACAGGAACAGAGCAAGTATAGGAAAACCTGACTGCGGTGATGTTGAAACCTCGACTAACTAACTAAATAATCAATCTATTAACTGTTACGTAAATATTGTTTTTTGCATCCTCATTATAAACTGAAGCATTATATCCATAAAATATTCATACGTTATTCACCTGAATTCACTTCTTGCTTGTTAACCCCTTTTTTTGTGAATTATTGTGTTTTGCTTGGTTTTTTCCAGAGCTACATAAGCAGCAGTACATTAGTTGATCTAGAAGACAACTTATTTTGTATGGAAACTCTGGATGAATCGGACTTTGAAGATAGTTTCAGCAGTGAAATGTAAGAATTTTGGCACTTAATTAACAGGCTTTTTTTTTTAAACAAAACTTTGAATTTATATTTTTAATGCAAAATAAGGCTTCTTGAATAACCAAAGGACAGAAGAAAGATCTGCTGTGAGTCCTATCAACATTCCCCACCGACGCAGACAGCAGGATTTTTTTAATTATTAAATCTATCTGTAGAACATGTAGAGCATTCATCTTTCCCATTGCAGCGTATGCCTGTGAGACCTGGACACTCTCTAAACAAGTTGAACCGCGCTTCAATGCCTTTGAATACATATGCTATAGTCGGGTTCTAGGCATATCATGGGTAAAGAAAAGAACAAATGCATCCATACTTCAAGAACTGAATCTTGAAGAAGGTTGGCTACTAAAGACGATAAAACACAAAAATTGAAATGTTTTGGTCACTTTAAATGTCACGAAAGTTTGGAGAGAACAATAATGGAGGGGTAAATGCCTGGAAAGAGAGAAAGAGGAAGGCCAAAGAGAAGGTGGGTGCAGGATGTGGCGGATGATCTCCAGATGGGTGTATCGGACGTGGGACATCTTGCTTGTGATTGACAAGTTCTCTCGAAGGTTGTTATGGAAGCATGGTTCTGCAAAAGACATGCTACTGACAGACTGATCTGTAGAACTTCAGAACAAAACTGTTTTAGACTGTTCAGCAGGGTCTTGATCCTGTTGGATTTGCATTGAAAAAATAGTTCTTTAACTTCCTGATTGTCAAACTTGTAGGCTGCAGTCTTGGAGTGGATGGGGGGGGGGGGTCTATTTGTGAATGGTGACTGTCTCTGGACTCAGCTTGTCCAGAAGTGGACGAACAACCAGAATTTTCCGCAGGAGTTTTCAGCTGGTGAAGAAGAAGAAGACTTCTGTCACCATCTGTTTTTTACATGTCCAAGATCAGTGAAACTCAACAACACAACAAAAAATGGTGCTGAAACCTGTCTGTATAAGATAAATGCATTAACTTGTTTTTTGAGTCTGAAATTACAAATGCATTATTTACGACCTATGTCTTTCTTTACTTGTCATTGGGGTTTTTTTTTTTTTTTAAATAATGTTGATATTCTTGTATTAGCTAGCCCTTCTTGTCCTTGTTCTCAGAACTCCGGGTCCTTCACAGAATGCATACAATATTCTGCAGCCAGAGGAGTTGCTGAAGACAAAAGAGTAAGTTTCTGCTAGTTAAAATTATGCAAGTTAATTGATAATGATTGGCGTTGTTTTCTAGAGAGAAAGTACACATTTATTATCAAAGGAGTGGAATTGACTATTTCACTATTACACTGTCATCTAGTGCACTTGTCATGGATAGTCAATGAAACTAGTTGTTATGATTTCTACGTTCCTGATCAGTTTGACTTGGTATGAAAAGGCAAAGTGGCATTGTCATTCTATGTTTTCATGTGTACAGCTCTATTTCATAAAGATTAGTGAACATGTTTCACCATTCTAAACATACCAGAGTTCAGTTGCCATTTCAGGCATTTTATAAAAAGATCTTTGTGACTTTTTAACCATGGTATGGTAGTCATCATACGGATGTGAGTCGTGGACTATCTACTAGTTCTTATGAAAGAAAATAGGGGCTTTTGAGCTGAAATGCTATAGAAAGATTCTCAAAATACTGTGGACAAAGAAGAGAAGAAAAACTGAAATTTTAACAGATCTAAACATTAGGGAGGATTGGCTAATAAACAGCATTTTTGTCTCAGAAGCTGAAATATTTTGGTTATATCAAACGCTATGGTGGATTGGAAAAATTAATAGCAGAAAGCATGGTACCAGGAAGGAGGGGTAGGGGCCAGTCAACATGAAGATGCTATATGTTGATGATAATAGTCATATGGAGGAAGAGATTCATATGGATGAATCTGACCATATAATATTCCCAACAACAGCAGTAGGTGCATGTACGCTGCAGAAAACCTTGGAGACAGCACATGTTCACATAGCATTTAGGAATAGTTCTACTCATTGCATGGTGAACTTGACTGCTTCTTCATATCCTGGGATGTCAGTATAGGAAGGATTGACGTCTTTCCATCTTTCCAGACAATAATGTAATATTGTGCTGTAAGGAGGCAGGGGACTCACAGCTCATGGGGATGGCAAATGTGACCAGCAAGACCCGCCCACTCAGTCGGGCATGAGTTCCCACTGTCATCTGTCCATCGCAGTGAACTCCGGTTCATGTCTTGGTCAACTAGGTGTAGACATGAAATATTCACTACTAATGGCAAGTCAGAAAAGTGACTCTGCAGGGAAATCATAAGTTTTGCAGCTTCTTGGGGCAACAGTGTTAAGATAAATTTTTTTTTTTTTTTTTGTAAATGTCTGTGCAGGTCTCTTGTACCAGATGAGCCAAGCAACAGAATGAAACCTCCATGTCGCAGAAGATTGGAAGGGTTAGTAAGGATCATTCTTGTCTTCTTGGTTGTTTGTTGTCTGAACCTTTTGACAATGACAGTATTATAGAGATCATGTGTTATCCAAGTAGCATGATCTCTCTCTCTTTCTCTCTCTCTCTCTCTCTCTCTCTCTCTCTCTCTCTCTCTCTCTCTCTCTCTCCCTCCCTCCCTCTCTCTCTCCTCTCTCTCTCCCTCCCTCTCCCTCTCTCTCTCTCCACTCTCTCTCTTCTCCCCCCCCCCCCTTCCTTTCACCACGGCCTGCTTTGTTAACTCCAAAATGATGCTAAATTTAGTTTAATTAGTTCTCAAGAGCTATATGAATTCAATCCTGATATACAGACGTCAATCACTGACAGTTAGAGGATTAGTGAAAAATAGTTTGAAGCGTTGGAGATGCGGTTATAAATGAATGAAAGTAACATGGACAGAAAAAAATAGTAATGAAGATGTCTTGAGAGAAACTAACTCACAAAGAGAACTGATTGGCCACATCGGAAAAAGACAGTCTACATTCTTTGGTCATGTCGGAGGAGAAATAGTAATTACCTTAAGACGGGAATGCAGGGAATGAGGAACAGGATGGGCAACCACTGAGGTTCAGCAGCTGATAGAGGACAACTCCAGGTCAAGAGATTTGATTCTAGCCTAGGCCTTGTAGGTGTGTCTGGCAGATAGGTTGGCTGGTCTGGCTCCACTGGGGAATTAGGAAAGGGGGGGGGGGGGGGGAACGGGTTGGTGAAGTACTGCAACTTCACAAGTATAGATGATCTCTCACATGTAAGGGTGAGGTACTAAGGAAAATGGAAGGTATTGGAAATGCACACCTGAAGAGAATGTTAAAGGGGGAAGTGTTTGTGGGCTCTAGGCACCACTCGAGACTCAAGGCTAAAGGCAAGATGAGTAGTTAACCAGATGACAGTGGGTTTCATCAGCATGGAGACTCTTTGCTGTTTGTTGAGAAGGGAGACAGAGCTATTGTGGGTTTGTCCTGAATTCTCTGATGTCGAATCTTTACCCAGATAAACCCAAATGTGGTGAAACCTGGAGTACATGATGATGGTGGGAAAAATGGAGAGGAAGAGAGGTAGAGGGTGAGCGAGAGGGAGGAAGCTGGACAGTTTGATATAATGACAAAGAAGATTATCTATGTCAGAATTGATTGAAAGTACAGGAGACATAAGGTTGTGGATGGAAATGACTGCCATCGTCACACTGCACAAACTATGAGAAAAACAATTATCACAATAAAAGTAGTCCAGTAAGAAATGCTGCTGTCAGGATGTGAATTATTAGGCCTTCACATAGTCTAGGTTGTAACGTATGAGCTGGTATGACCAGTTCCATTCTTCCTCACTGTTTCTTCCTGAAAAGCGGTGCACAATTTAATGAAGCTGGGTAGACCTCAGAACCATACTGGTCACACACTAATCCAAGCCATATCTGGGGATGATACACAAACCATTGCCTCAGTGGACGGGCTCACATCACTAATCACTGCTAATCTAGTGTCGGACTATATGTGTTGGCACTTCTGCCGGCTGCCTTATGTATTTAATGCATGTGTATGCTCCTAGAATTGCTGAGACTGCAGTCTGGGTCAATTTTTTATCTCACAGGACAATAATGAATGTTCTTTGAGGAGCAACTATTGTGTGACTCGTTTTCTATGAAGTTGAACCTGCTACTACCTGATTGCTTGATTAATCACCATGCTCGCTAATCACCATACATGATAATCAATAACCATGCTGCCTTCCACTTCCGGAACCCCTACTTTGGGGAGGGGTGCAAAGACCTACTGCCCTCTTATAAAGTATGTTGTAATAGGCAACAAGTTATGGGTTTGCTGAAATTAGGCAGGCCAGAAGGCACAGTTGTCACAGTTTTGCTGTAAACGACAAAACAACATGCCAGCCACGTTTTTAAGCGCAAAAACAGAAGAAGAAGAAGAAGAAAATAAACTTCACCATAAATACCTGTATGTGTGTCATCCTTTACCTGTCATTGAACAGAGTGTTAGTGATAACTACCCATGTTTGTGTCATCTTTCACCTGTCAGTGAAGAGAGTGCTAGTGATAACTACCCATGTTTGTATCATCCTTCACCTGTCAATGAAGAGAGTGCTAGTGATAACTACCCATGTTTGTTTCATCCTTCACCTGTCAATGAAGAGAGTGCTAGTGATAACTACCCATATTTGTATCATCCTTCACCTGTCAATGAACATAGTGCTAGTGATAACTACCCATGTTTGTATCATCCTTCACCTGTCAGGGAACAGAGTGCTAGTGATAACTACCCATATTTGTATCATCCTTCACCTGTCAGGGAACAGAGTGCTAGTGATAACTACCCATATTTGTATCATCCTTCACCTGTCAGGGAACAGAGTGCTAGTGATAACTACCCATGTTTGTATCATCCTTCGCCTGTCAGGGAACAGAGTGTTAGTGATAACTACCCATGTTTGTATCATCCTTCGCCTGTCAGGGATCAGAGTGCTAGTGACAGCAATACTTTTATATTTTGTGCCACAGATTTTACGATCGGTCAGTGGCGTCGTTGAGAGATTTCATCAACCTGGCAGATGAGAGTCATGTAGTGCCTCAGCTGGACATGACATTGTGGTCATCTGTGACACCTGATTTTCACAGTCAGCTGGACAACAGAGCAGAAGTAGATGTTGAGGAGAAATTAATCTGCTTAGAAACTGTTGATTCTCTAGAACTGGACACTGTGGATAGTTTAGTACATTAGTACTGTATTGTTAAATAGTAGCAAAAGCTATATTGATAGTTAGTCTACAGATTATAATCATCACGTATTAAATTATCCAGTTCATAAGTTGACGAATCCCCACTTCAGAATCTCCCTCAGCATGTAGTGGCCTGCGACACCAGTTCTGTGATGGTTAACTATTTTATTTTGGGCCCCTGTGTAGCACTCTTGCATAAAAATTAAAAAATCAACAGTTGAAGATATAACCTCTATTTGATTCAAAGTAAGCGCCTTGTACATTGATGCAGCAAGTAGCACGATCTAACAAACACTGGAATGACCTCTGTAGTTCTTCTGTTGTTATGGCCCTTAAAGTCGATGTTATGACCCTTTGGATGTTATCAGTATCGTCAGAGAAGCTTCATTTCAATGGTAACTTTAATTTTGGGAATATAAAATAATCACAGGGAGTTAAATCTAGGGAGTATGGTGGATAGTTGAGAACACGCACTTGTTTTGGGGCCAAAAATTCCTGTACAATTAAAGCCTTGTTTACCTCATCGTTCCACCAGTGAGGTTGTTCCTAGCTTCCTCATGCTGTGTTGATTCCTGTGCTTCAGACACCTTATTCTGCCCACTACATCCTGCCTTGTGCTGTTGTATTTAAAGGTCTTCACTTTTTGTCTGTGACCCTTAGATCTGCCTTTCTTCACCACTATGCTGCAGGAATGGTGATCACTGCCCTGGTATGTCCCTGGACACCCCATTTGCACAGTGTACTTAGTGGTGGGGAAACCAGTGCCAGGTCGAAAGCTTTGCCCTCATCTCCTGGTCGGCTTGCAATTCTTGTGACACAGCCACTGTTGTTGCATACAAGGTCGATAGTTTCCTGAGCATCCTCGAGCTCCTCCTCTTATGTGTTAGAAGAAAAGTTTCCCCATGTTCACCGTTAGAAGAAAAGTTTCCCCAAGTTCACCGTTAGAAGAAAAGTTTCCCCATGTTCACCGTTAGAAGAAAAGTTTCCCCAAGTTCACCCTTTCGTGTTAAAATCACCTCAGAAAATGATGTTTTCCTCAACAACAAAAACTGTAATCTCTGAGGCACTGCCATTTCTGAGAGTTCACTTTCACGTTACAGGCGTACAAATTGATCAACACAAAAGAATGCTCCGGCAGAGCTTTTATTTCCTATATTTGTAGTGCGTCACTGTCCCAACTAGACATGTCCATCTCTGTCGCAACAATAGTGTCGCATACAAGGATGGCCATTCCCAGGTGTCACCTGTTGTAGAAACAGTGGAAATCAGCCACATTCAGCGTATCATCGCCTATCTGCGTCTCTTGAAAGGTTATGATGTCGGCACTGTAGATAAGCTTTTCAGTGACAGGCCCACGTTGCTTTACGCTCTCACAGTTCCAGTATATAATTTGTGTACAGTTAAGGCTCAGACGAACGCATTTAAGCCTTCTTCTTCATGCTCCATGACGTTTACCCTTCCTTTGACGTCTCCCTCTCTTGTGCCTTTGTTTCTTAACCTTAGCATTTTCGCTACACACTTGCTTGTGAATTTGAAAAAACCACCACACGCTAACGAAAACAACTCGAAAAGGTTTCAGTTTAGATGCCGAAAACTCTGTAGCACTGGCAAAAATCTTGACGAAGTTGTCTTCCTGGCCTACATTCTGGCACAATTAGCTACATCCGAGCGAAGGAATTCTATCGTTTGAGATGAAAATAATCCATGTGAGAAAAACCGTACACATGGCGTCACCATGTTTGCTTCTTGTTCATGTTCACCCGCTGTAAACTCCAGCAGAAAGTTCTGGTTGTTTATCCACCTCTGGACTTTAGTCTTGTTTGAGAATCTAAGTGTTGGGCGCACATCCGTTTAACAGATCTGACTTAATTGTATTCAGATTGTTGGTTCCTTGCCTCTCAGGCAGATGCCTCTCAGGGGGAACTTACATTATTCACTTTGATTCCATGTTAGCATCCTTACTTCCGTAATAATTTTGTTTAATTCTCATTTTTTTTTTTAAATGTCATTTATTTTTTAATTAAAAACCCACGAGTATTTTGTTATTTACACTAATATCTTGGTGTAGCGAATCTGTTTAAAGGTGAAATGATCGACTTCATTGCACCATGTTTTATTCTATCAGGTTCAGTTTCCATAGAATGGCTGGTCATACAAAGCACAAGCACCATATTCCAGATAGGCATATACAGATAGGCCTCACTGTAGTGATATATCGTTGCATAGGCCTCAGTGCAGTGATATATCGTTGCATAGGCCTCAGTGCAGTGATATATCGTTGCATAGGCCTCACTGTAGTGATATATCGTTGCATAGGCCTCAGTGCAGTGATATATCGTTGCATAGGCCTCAGTGCAGTGATATATCGTTGCATAGGCCCCACTGTAGTGATATATCGTTGCATAGGCCTCGTGCAGTGATATATCGTTGCATAGGCCTCAGTGCAGTGATATATCGTTGCATAGGCCTCAGTGCAGTGATATATCGTTGCATAGGCCTCAGTGCAGTGATATATCGTTGCATAGGCCTCAGTGCAGTGATATATCGTTGCATAGGCCTCAGTGCAGTGATATATCGTTGCATAGGCCTCACTGTAGTGATATATCGTTGCATAGGCCTCGTGCAGTGATAAATCGTTGCATAGGCCTCAGTGCAGTGATATATCGTTGCATAGGCCTCAGTGCAGTGATAAATCGTTGCATAGGCCTCAGTGCAGTGATATATCGTTGCATAGGCCTCACTGTAGTGATATATCGTTGCATAGGCCTCAGTGCAGTGATATATCGTTGCATAGGCCTCAGTGCAGTGATATATCATTGCATAGGCCTCAGTGCAGTGATATATCGTTGCATAGGCCTCGTGCAGTGATATATCGTTGCATAGGCCTCAGTGCAGTGTTATATCGTTGCATAGGCCTCAGTGCAGTGATATATCGTTGCATAGGCCTCAGTGCAGTGATATATCGTTGCATAGGCCTCACTGTAGTGATATATCGTTGCATAGGCCTCGTGCAGTGGTATATCGTTGCATAGGCCTCAGTGCAGTGATATATCGTTGCATAGGCCTCAGTGCAGTGATATATCGTTGCATAGGCCTCACTGTAGTGATATATCGTTGCATAGACCTCAGTGCAGTGATATATCGTTGCATAGACCTCAGTGAAGTGATATATCGTTGCATAGGCCTCACTGTAGTGATATATCGTTGCATAGGCCTCACTGTAGTGATATATAGTTGCTAAGGGATTCGTTAAGAAACAAAACAGTTATTGCTATAAAATGCAAACATTTAGTAATTTCAACCCTTCATTTTACTGGCACGCAGATCAACATCCATCTTTTGCCAGACTACACTATAATTTGTCTGTGGTGGTTTCCACCACTAAAATGTTAATATCTCCACTTAGAATTGATCTACAGGCTTCATTGAGGTTTTGTTGGATTGGATAGTTGAGTCGCTATCCAGCTGTGATAGTTCCATAGTAAAAAAAAAAAAAAACAGTATAAAACTTCACTAGTATCCCTACTTAATGTGATGTGATATCTTATATAAATTGTTTTTTGTGGGTCAGATTGTAATAAGAGATGTGCTGCTACTCAGGTGATGCTTTATTCAGTTCTGTTCTTATAATTAAATAGTAAAAGATTAGACTGCTGCATCAGAGGACTGAGCAGGCATGGGAAAGGCATACTTGTGTAGCTGACAGAAATTGTTTCTGTCAACCAAATTGTACTGGTGAAATTGAATTGTGTTCCTAAATTTTCATATGTTGAGTGTTGCAGTAATTCAATTGTTCATAATCTTTTAATTAAACAGTAAAATATTGGATTTAATATATTACTGCAATTTCTTGTTTGTCCTTACAGCCTGCATGAGCCACTTTTTAGGACATTGTAAGAGAGGAAGATCTTGAATGTGAGGATTTAGGGACACTTGGCTAGTGCAGTCGCCACAAATTGTGCAAGTTAGGATGTGTTTTTTTTTTGCCCCAACAGAGAAAAACCTTAGTCACCTTAGCTAAGAACGGACATTGAAGCACTCAGAATATTCCCATAGCCGCTCTATCTTTATCTTCAGCAGGCAGCGAAGAGTTCTGATTCCCATGGTGCCACTAGCAGTTTAACTATAGTTCCGTCTTGCCTTTCCTCTGAGTTTAGTGTCGACAAGATCCTCCCTTGGTCACTCTTAGCTGTATGGACCATTCTCCTCAGACCATAATGGTCTATTTGTGCATCTGCATTGTTGACTTGGTCCCAAAGGGCCTTGACCACATGTAACTTGTCATGCATCAACTCACCACCCATTGATGCAGAACCAGTCGATATGTCTGCCTGTTTGTTTCCCAGAACTCCTGCTTAAGAAGATAGAAAGGTACACAAGTGCTTAGTCTCTCGGATCAATGTTGAGTATATATGCTGATTGTTCAGTTTACCAGACTGTTGGTACAGACACTAAAACTTATCCTCTGTTCCCCTCCACCACCCCAGCCTATTTAGATGTGACGTAATTGCACTGTGCCTTTAACAGCACCGCTGTAATATTTCCACCTTTCGGCTGGGGCATCGACTTTATCAGGTATTTGCTTGCCAGGTTCATTTTGTGGAAAACTTCAGCCTAATTTGTGTGGCAACTTCTTTATCCCCTAATCCACAAGTGGCTGCCACCCCCACTAGAGGCCCGATCAAGGGCAGCTGTGTGCAGACTGGTCAGCCCTCAGGGGAAGGCAGAGGCACAGCTTGATCATTGCCCCCCATGCAAAGAGACTTCCATAAATGCAGAACAAAGCATTTTGATAATGGGCTCACCCGAGTAATCGTCACATTCTGAATATGACCGCTTAACCTCACATCCATATTTTGAGTCTCCTGTTGATCCGGGGCTGCATCTTTCAGAGATACAAATAAAGCCGTCAGCAGACCCAAGACTTCAGTTCCACGCACAAAATAGGCATCTTGCTTTCTCAGCGCGTCAGACTTCTGGGATGGCACCTACTACATGGGTGTGTCTTGCACTTAGCGACAGTGTTAAGAGAAGCATGCATCAGGCATGGCTTCCCCTTATCCTCACAGCACTCTGACAAATGTTTACAGTGATAGCAGACATTTATCTTTTTGTGTCATCGTGTAGGATCTTTGCATGAGAGACTTCTGAACCCTAGCAGCCATATAAAACATGTTTCTAAGAAACTGGGCCAGAGGACTTTCCTCATGTTCCAAATGAGTTTTTAGTGCTTATCACGAATTGGCCCACATTAGAGTTCTTTCCCCTTCCATTCATGCCACAACCAGTCGCAAGGCCTGTCCTATGTCGTGGAGGTGTCATGTATTCCTTATTTTCAACGGTTTAACTGTTCTCTCTTTTCTGGTCTTGTCACTGCACCAATTGCATGATTATTTGCATGTTGTGCTACTTGCCTGTCTGTTCATGAATGTTGAAACTAGGATGTTTTTGTATTTCTGTGTTCCGTGTCAATGGCTTCTTTTTCTGGGGGTGGGGGGAGGGGCGCCAAGGAACAAGGAAATTTTTTTTTAAAATCCCAGATTCGGTGTTCACAAACATTTGCCCTGCAATAGTTCTTACTGAGCCCTTCGGAGCCTCAAAAAAGACTCACGACAACATAACCTCCCACAATCATTATATATGACGAGTGAAAAAAGCCTTCTGATAACATGTTGGAGTAAAAAATGTAACAAAATAATGCAAGTTTAGAGTAGCTGACATCTAATATACAAATACAAGCGTGTAGAAGGATGGACAGAACTGACATCCTCACCACTGTACAGACTAGACTCACAGATAATGACAAGTCTCTGATGTTAACATGATTACATGACCTGTGATTAAAGCTGGGAAAGCACATCTATGCTGTCTTTGGGTCAAGATGGGAGATATTAAAACCAACTTCTCATGGAAACAATCAGCACATATACCTTAGGTGGCTGCTGCATCAGAGGACTGACCAAGCATGGGAATGCCCACTGTGACATGGACTGATAACATAACACTTGTGTTGTGACACAGACTGATAACATAACATTTGTGTGATTAAACAGTGTACTGATTTCAGTTCTTGTAGCAGTGGACTTCTCTGCCTTTCAGTGGTCATTGATATTTCTAAAACATTCCACTTGAAGTGCACTGCTGAAGGTATTCCCCTCACCCAATGAGGCTTTCATAGATGCAGAACCATTACAAAGTGCTCTGACAGTGGGCTCACCCAAGGAATTGTCACATCCTACACGCATGTCCCACATGAACTGGTTAACATGTAAACAGATGTCTTTTTAATGGGTGATCATATCCCTCCACAACCATCACTTCCTGCTTCTATTCTTCATACAGCCACGATCTGTAGCATTGTTAACCCTGCCTGTCCACAATCTTGTTTCATGTAATGTCAGTTAATTAAGGTATACAGTATGTCTCATAAGTTTCCATACATAAAAAAATAATTTTTTTTAAAACCATTTTTCCATATAATATGCTTTATATTAGTGTTCATCAGCCTTTTCAAATCCACGGCCTGCCAAAACGAGGAAAATTGTTTCGCAGCCCATCTGACAGCTAAACAAAAAGGAAACACTATACAACTGACAGGTGATCCGCGGGCCACAAGCTGAGCCTCAGCATTGAAGATTATTAATACTATACAACTGACAGGGGATCCGTCCACAGGCCACAAGTCGAGCCTCAGCATAGACAGATTATGGAAGTAAGGATGCTAACATGGAATCAAAGTGAATAATTTAAGTTCCCCCTGTGAGTTCCGTCCCACTGTGGGGGGGGGGGGGGGGGGGGAAGAAGAAACAAACCCACTACCTCCCCAACAAGCATGTCGTAAGAGTCGACTCAGTGGGGGGCTTCCTTCGAAGTCGGAGTGCATCTGCCTGAGAAGCAAGGAACCAACACTATACAACTGGCAGGTGATCCGCTGGCCACTTGCCAGTCCTCTGAGTGCCAGATTTGGCCCATGTGCCACCAGCTGTATAACCCTAGCGTAACAGACAGACAGATTTCTTTTGATGTTTTCTTTAAATTAGCTAATTACATCAATAAATATAATCAAGCAGTTGCACAGATGAATTAGTCTGGTTTATTGTAGTCAAATCATTTACATTTATCAAAACATGTACTGAAAAAACTCAATACATTTAAAAACAGCTAGTGAAAACGACTCGCACATTTATCATAACCACTAGTGGAAAAGAAAACATTTGTGATAACTGCTAGGGGAAAAACCATTTATTTATTAACACTGCTACTGAACAAAACACATTTATCAACATAGCTGCTAAAATAAAAACATTCTTATCAAAACAGCTACTAGAACAAATCGCAAATTTTGTATCAAAACAGTTATTGCAACAAAACAAACACTTTATCAAATCAACTGCTCACAACAACAACAAAATTTATCATAACAATGACTGTGGGGAAAAACGTGTATCAAAACAGTCATTAAAACAAACTATAGTAAACACCCGCTGCAGAGATGCTTAACTCTTTGAGTCCCAGGGGGGTAAGCAGCACAGGCCCAGGGGTACTAAAGAAAGTAATAAAATTGGCGCATCAGGCGTTCATTTGGCTTCTAGCTAGGAACCTATGAACGTATGATGCGTTCCTTAGGACTCAAAGAGTTAACCGACAACAGGCATCTAGTAACTTAGGCAAACTTGGTACATATAATAATATCAACACACAACAAAGAGGAACTGATTTAACTCATTCAGCAACAAACTACACATGATACATTTATTAGTAAATCCTCATTTGGTTCTTAGAGTATCATGTGTGCTTAACATCTGTTCACAAGTAGAATTTATTACTTTAAAATGACTGCTTCCGATTGTTTCAGTTAAAATATTAACAGGTACTGTTTTTCTTCAAAGAAAACCTCTATTAAGTAGACTCTTATGACATACTTGTTAGGGAGGCAGTTGGACTGTTCTTGTTTTCCCAACAGATACTCATTTACCTCACACAAGTCAAATCAAGACAGTGGTTTACCTCATCCAAGTCTAGCTACTGGCTTACCTCACACGTCAAATCAAGACAGTGGTTTACCTCATCCAAGTCTAGCTACTGGCTTACCTCACCCAAGTCAAATCAAGACAGTGGTTTACCTCATCCAAGTCTAGCTACTGGCTTACCTCACACAAGTCTAGCTACTGGCTTACCTCATACAAGTCTAGATACTGGCTTACCTCACACAAGTCTAGATACTGACTTACCTCACACAAGTCTAGGTACTGGCTTACCTCACCCAAGTTGAGATACTGGCTTACCTCACACAAGTCTAGCTAGTGGCTTACCTCACCCAAGTTGAGATACTGGCTTAACTCAATTCCCTAACATAGACAGTGTCCTTTGCAGAATGTCGCTCTCATTACAGTCTATCTGCACAAAAGAAACTCAATCTCTCGCCTCAGGCACTTCAAATATTCTCACATAGTTTATACTTTTTCTAAAAACAAAATGTAACAAAACCAGTACCAAGTTAGTAATTTATTTATTTACCCCTTTAGAGAGGCCTTCAGGATATCTCATAGTGCTTCTTTAGACGCCTCCATGGCCCGGCTCTCTAGCGTAGTTGGCTAAACAGGTTTGCGCGGTGACCGGGTGACGAACTCCTTGTGGTCCGAGTTCACTCCCGGGGGTAGGCAGAAAAGCCACATTTCTCCCAGATTTACGGTATTTACAATGGAATCAAGGCCAAAAGGTTGCGATATCCATAATACCGAGCCTAAGGGTTAACAACTAATATTTAACAGTTCTACTTTATAAAAGGCTTTCATATTTAACAGTATTACTTTAAAAAATGGCTTTCATATTTAACAGTGCTACTTTAAAGAGGCTTTCATATTTAACAGTGCTACTTTAAAAAAAGGCTTTCATTTTTAACAGTACTACTTTTTAAAAAAGGCTTTCATATTTAACAGTGCTACTTTAGAGAGGCTTTCATATTTAACAGTACTACTTCAAAAAAAGGCTTTCATATTTAACAGTACTACTTTAGAAAGACTTTTATGATATTTAATAGTGCTACTTTAAAGAGGCTTTCATATTTAATAGTGCTACTTTAAAAAGGCTTTCATATTTAGCAGTACTACTTTAGAAAGGCTTTTATGATATTTAACAGTGCTACTTTAAAGAGGCTTTCATACATAACAGTGCTACTTTAAAGAGGCTTTCATATATAACAGTGCTACTTTAAAGAGGCTTTCATATATAACAGTGCTACTTTAAAGAGGCTTTCATATATAACAGTGCTACTTTAAAGAGGCTTTCATATATAACAGTGCAACTTTAGAGCCCTAGATGATATCTACTAACAGCCAGTGGAAACAATAATACACTTGATTCTATTCCGTACTCATAAAAGAAACAAATTCTGTGGATCTGCTATATACAGTTAGTTTTGCATATAACGAAAGGAACATAAATCCAAGATTTTAAACATAAACAAAATAGTGAATCAACATACAATCAGCACTATTAAAACATACCATTTATCTGTGTGTGTGTGTGTGCGCACGCTTGTGTGTAATGTATTTGTTTATGCTATACAATCGGGCGACTTCGTAGCAAAGTGGTCAAGCCGTTTGTCTCACGTTGTGAAGGTCACGGGTTCATTTCATGGCTGTGTCATTTGATTCACGGGTGCAATTTTTATGGAAACTCCTGAGGATCGTCACTAGAGTTCGTGCTTTGTGTGACACTCTCAGCAGGTGGCTAGCTGCTGTGTAGAGAGAGTTCTAGCCATACTGGATAAAACCCAGTACAATGACATCAATTCTCAGACTAACTTTAAAAAAAAAAAAAAGCAAAGGACCCTCTGAAACCCAATGGCAAATCAAATCATGTGTTGAACAAAATTTTTGTTTTTACCAGCACTGGACGAGCAAAGTGGTAACAAAGCATACCGACCACCTTCAATGAAACAGGTATTTTTCTGATACTTATCTGAAAGCCTGGGTTCTTTATTTTAACCCCCCCCCCCCCCCCCCCCATCTGAACCCAAAATCTTCAGGTTGGCAGGAGAGATTCTAACCACTGCACTATCAATCAAGCCTTCCATATTCATAAATGAATGTGTTCATCTGGTATCTGTGTCTTCTCTCTACAACCCTGGCCTACTGATTTTCAAAGGAAAAGAAACATAAAAAATTAGCTGCAAAATGCAAACTCTGCAAGCAATCTGACAACTAGGAATTAAATGTCACAGTCTATCTTTGCAACTAATGGTAATAACAATAATCCCCCCTCTCGCTGGCACTGTCTGTCTCTCCAGATGACAGTGTTATATATAGAGAGGCTTTAGAGTCAAAGTCAATGAAGGCCATGGATAAAGTCCCTCTTTTCCATAGCATGAAGCCTGGGCAGTCACCACAAACAACATTGCTGTGTTAACTAATCTGAGTAACCAAAATCCCTTAGTTTCATAAACAGCATTGGACCTAAAGTTTAGCTGTTTTGCTATCAAGCAGACAACAAGAATTGTTAGATAGATAATCTAGGGTGGTGCAGAGGTCATAGCTCTCTATGTCTGGCGGTTCGTTGCCACCTGTTTTAGGTCTTGGATGTTTTTTAGGCCCATACTTGAGCCTTCTCTGACTATGGTTCTACACAGGATCTCTCTTGGTCTTCTCCATTTTCTTTTCCCTTCCAGGGTCCATATGAATAGATTAACATAAAATGTTAATAGGATAGGAATCTTGCTTACAATTTACTTCAGACATGAATTTCATTGTTCCAACTCCCAAGTCACTTTCATGGTCTTATGATAAACACCTGCAAACACAACAAAAACCCCATCAGATGACACCTTCACTTTCTTTTGGCTCTCAAATGACACCTTCACTTTATTCTTGGTTCTAAAACACTCCATTAGATAGAACATTCACATTCTGTTGGTATTAGAAATAAAAAATAACACCTTATCAAATGAGACACTCACATTCTCTTGGCACTATAACATTCCACTCCGCACTCTAAAACACTCCTTTAAATGACTCATTTACATTCTCTGTACTCTAAAACATATCATCAAACAATTTGCTCACATTCTTGGCACTCAAAAACCACCAAATGAAATATGCATTCTCTGCACTCTAAAATGCTCCATCAAATGATAAATTTACAATCTCTGCACTATTAAACACTTATCAAATGGCACATTCGCATTTCTCTACACTCTTAAACACTTATCAAATGGCACATTCGTATCCTCTGCAATCTTTAACACTTTATCAAACGACACATCTACATTCTCTGAACTCTTAACACATCACCAAATGACACATTCACATTCTCTATCACAACCAAGGAAGCACAAGTGTAGTTGTGGGAGGCCACACTTGTGCACCTCACACGCTGTAAGTGTCCTGCTTTTCCAAATGACCACACATACATGCAGCTGAGAAGTGTGGTGGATTTACTGAAGGTTTTCCCTTTCAATGCTGCTAGCAGATGGGCTGACATTCCGGTTCCTCAAAGGCCCACATCCTGGACGTTAGTTCAATACAGCAAATTCCAGATACCATATTCACCCTCTTACCAATTTAATTAGGGCAGTATAATGGCTACATCAGGTGTGCTGCTGTCCAGGTGTGTGGCAAACTGTCGCTGAACAAGTTCTTAAATATGAAATACTACTTTACAGTCTTCTTCTTCTGCTTCTTTATGCTGACTGGGTGTAAACTCTGGCAGAAAGTTCTGGTTGTTTGTCCACGTATGGACTTTAGTCTTGCTCTGGAACTTGAGTTTTCATGCACTTCTGTTTTACAGATCTGGTTTATTTGTGTGCAGACTTGTTGATTCCTCATCTCTCAGGCAGATGCACTCTGACGTCGAAGGACACTTTAAAGTGATCTTGTAATCGTCAAATGATAACAGTACCTTGGCCATTTTGTTTAACGACAGGTTAACTGTTCTTTAGGTCATATGCTGATGATAATTCTAATTTGAATGTCTTTTACGAGAATAACACAGGACAAAATTCTACCATAATTTGATCTAGCTTCCAAAAAGTTAAAAAAAACTTGAATGTTGAATTAAGAATCAACATCACAGTACGCTTGACATGCCCTAAAGTGCTACGTCCCCATCTTCAGCAGCCAGCACACAGTTCTAATTCTAATGGCACTAACACAATCCCCAAAAAAATTATGTAACTTTTTTTTTCAAAACACATTTTGTCTGTGGGGTTTATACTTGAAAAAGCTATAGATGACAAGTGTTAACATTTATATAAATGTTTTTGGGACACACATACACTATACACGTACACATATGGTTACATACATAGATTCTGATCAATATCGGCTTCAACAGCCCCAAGACAGCCTTGCAAACAAGTTTCCTTTCATTAAAACAGTCCCTCTATTCAATGAAAGTTATCAAGACAGCCTCAAATCATTAAAAAGTTCTCAAAAATCATCTAAAGTCTTTTACAGTATATTACAAAACAGTGTTAAGTCATTAAAATAGACTCAATTCATCTAAATAGCACATAAAACACATCGATTCACTCAAACTTCCCACAGACAGCCTAATATCATCACAACAGTCTATGAAACAGCCCTAATTCAATAACTGTCCATAAAAGATCCTATATTTATCACAACATTCCATAAAACAGCCTCAATTCACATAACAGACCCAATTTCAACAACCCATAAATGAGACCTGATTTCACTGGAACAACCAAAACAGCAATCTTAATTCATTACAACCACTGAATAAACAGCTTCAATTCACTAAACATCCTCCATTTTATAACAGCCTCAAAAACAGCATCAATCCATTACAACAACCCAATGAACAAGCTCATGACAACAACCTACAAAACTGGCTCAACAGATTGCAGTCACTCTCAACTGGTTGATGACCAGCTGACAAAGAATCTGCTAGGTCGAACAAGTTGAACAGCCACCAGCTGGTGAGGTGAGCTCTCATGAGACATTGGGCCTGGAAACACAGACATGAGCAAACTCGTTCTCATTACAAGAGTCTACAAGACAGCTTTCCACCTTTAGCCCCGAGCTTTCTCTTTTTGCGATCCTTACCCTTCTTTTCTTTCTGAGAATAAAGACAAACAGATCATTACATACAAGACAGTTATCGAAATGTTTCATTTCATTTATCTCATTTACAAATGAATGAAGATACAGTGTGTGGGGCCATAGTGGAATATCATTCACAAATTATTGTTGATATTGTGGTTTGGGGGCTTAGTGGGATCCTATTTATGAAGGGCTGATGGAAAAAATGTACTATCGTTGTGGGATCTCATTCATAAATGATTCACGATACAGTCTGTGGGCTTATTGAGATCTAATTCATGAATGATACAGTCTGTGGGCTTATTGGGATCTCATTCATGAATGATTCATGATACAGTCTGTGGGCTTATTGAGATCTAATTCATGAATGATACAGTCTGTGGGCTTATTGGGATCTCATTCATGAATGATTCATGATACAGTCTGTGGGCTTAGTGGGATCTCATTCATTAATGATTCATGATACAGTCTGTGGGCTTATTGAGATCTAAATCATGAATGATTCATGATACAGTCTGTGGGCTTAGTGGTATCTCATTCATGAATGATTCATGATACAGTCTGTGGGCTTATTGAGATCTAAATCATGAATGATTCATGATACAGTCTGTGGGCTTAGTGGAATCTCATTTATGAATGATTCATGATACAGTCTGTGGGCTTAGTGGGATCTCATTTATGAATGAATCATGATACAGTCTGTGGGATCTCATTCATGAATGATTCATGATACAGTCTGTGGGCTTAGTGGTATCTCATTCATGAATGATTCATGATACAGTCTGTGGGCTTAGTGGAATCTCATTCATGAATGATTCATAATTCAGTCTTTGGGCTTAGTGGGATCTCATTTATGAATGAATCATGATACAGTCTGTGGGTTTAGTGGAATCTTATTTATGAATGAATCATGATACAGTCTGTGGGCTTAGTTGAATCTCATTTATAAATGAATCATGATACAGTCTGTGGGCTTAGTGGGATCTCATTTATGAGTGATTCATGATACAGTCTGTGGACTTAGTGGAATCTCATTCATAAATGATTCATGATACAGTCTGTGGCCTTATTGGGATCTCATTCATAAATGATTCATGATACAGTCTGTGGGCTTTGTGGGATCTCATTCATAAATGATTCATGATACAGTCTGTGGACTTAGTGGGATCTCATTCATGAATGATTCACGATACAGTCTGTGGGCTTATTGAGATCTAATTCATGAATGATACAGTCTGTGGGCTTATTGGGATCTCATTCATGAATGATTCATGATACAGTCTGTGGGCTTATTGAGATCTAATTCATGAATGATACAGTCTGTGGGCTTATTGGGATCTCATTCATGAATGATTCATGATACAGTCTGTGGGCTTAGTGGGATCTCATTCATTAATGATTCATGATACAGTCTGTGGGCTTATTGAGATCTAAATCATGAATGATTCATGATACAGTCTGTGGGCTTAGTGGTATCTCATTCATGAATGATTCATGATACAGTCTGTGGGCTTAGTGGTATCTCATTCATGAATGATTCATGATACAGTCTGTGGGCTTAGTGGAATCTCATTCATGAATGATTCATAATTCAGTCTTTGGGCTTAGTGGGATCTCATTTATGAATGAATCATGATACAGTCTGTGGGTTTAGTGGAATCTTATTTATGAATGAATCATGATACAGTCTGTGGGCTTAGTTGAATCTCATTTATAAATGAATCATGATACAGTCTGTGGGCTTAGTGGGATCTCATTTATGAGTGATTCATGATACAGTCTGTGGACTTAGTGGAATCTCATTCATAAATGATTCATGATACAGTCTGTGGCCTTATTGGGATCTCATTCATAAATGATTCATGATACAGTCTGTGGGCTTTGTGGGATCTCATTCATAAATGATTCATGATACAGTCTGTGGACTTAGTGGGATCTCATTCATGAATGATTCATGATACAGTCTGTGGCCTTATTGGGATCTCATTCATAAATGATTCATGATACAGTCTGTGGGCTTAGTGGGATCTCATTCATAAATGATTCATGATACAGTCTGTGGGCTTAGTGGGATCTCATTCATGAATGATTCATGATACAGTCTGTGGGCTTAGTGGGATCTCATTCATGAATGATTCATGATACAGTCTGTGGGCTTAGTGGGATCTCATTCATGAATGATTCATGATACAGTCTGTGGGCTTAGTGGGATCTCATTCATAAATGATTCATGATACAGTCTGTGGGCTTAGTGGGATCTCATTCATGAATGATTCATGATACAGTCTGTGGGCTTAGTGGGATCTCATTCATGAATGATTCATGATACAGTCTGTGGCCTTATTGGGATCTCATTCATAAATGATTCATGATGCAGTCTGTGTGCTTAGTGGGATCTCATTTTTTTTAGTATTCTTGATAAAGTTTGGGAGCTTAGTGGGATCTCATTTACGAATGATTCTTGATAGTGTGTTGGGCTTAGTGGGTTTTTATTAATGAATTATTCTTGATACAGTTTGGGGGCATTTGTGAATGATTGTAGATGCAGTGTGTGGGGCTTTGTGGAATCTCATTTATGAATGACTGCTAACATTCACAGTGTGCTGTAGCGAATTCTATTTATGAATTATTGTTGATACTCAGAGTGTGGTTTACTGGGATCTTATTCATGAATGATTGGTGCTACAGTGCTATATTAGTGGGATGCCATTTGAATTATTATATTTTATTGTTTTTGGAAAGCTTTCCGTATTATCCACTGTCATGTACTGTGATATTCAGAAAATGTCAAGTGGCCAGTCTACGTCTAGATTAGTGATGCCCCTTATGCAATACTGAATGTGCTACTGCCAAGTTGTCATGGCCGACTCGTTCCATCAATGACGAATTGCAATTCTGGTTGCAAACTGTTGGTGCCAGCACCTCTGAAGGCTACCTTATGCATTTACTGCATGTGTATGTTTATGAATTTTGCTGGGACTAATTTGTTTGTTCACTAGTTTTCAAACGGACAGTGAAAAGCATCTTGTGTGATTTTTCTCTGGCACAGAAACTGTTAATGATTGTTGGTACATAGTGTTGCTTAGTTATTTATGAATGATTGTCAATACAGTGTTCATTAGAACCGGAGACAGAGAAAAATTACACAGTGTTAAATGGAGGGAGTTGCAAGAGTTAGCAAATGACAGAATGACAGGGAAGCCCAGAATGTTGTTGAGCGTCTATGCTCCACTGCAGGATGAAAGAAAGAAGAAAGAAAGAAAGAAAGAAAGAAAGAAAGAAAGAAAGAAAGAAAGAAAGAAAGAAAGAAAGAAAGGAAGGAAGAAAGAAAGAAAGAAAGAAAGAGAAAGAAGTGGAGGAAGAAGAAGAAACAGGAGAAGGAAAAAAGAAGAAACAGGAGTAGGAAAAGAAGAAGAAACAGGAGGAGGAAAAGAAGAAAAAAACGAAGAAGACAAAATATAACTTCAAAACACAAGATTAAAATGAACCAAAGCTAAATACGTACATATTTCCTAATCTCTCGGACCAATGTATAAAAAGCATCATCCACACCCTGTCTTGTTTTTGCAGACGTCTCGACGTACGGTATATGGAACACTTCTGACGTATGCTTGCCTTGCTTCTGTTCCACTGTCCGAGTTGGGAGGTCCACTTTGTTTCCTACCACTACAACCATGACACACATCAGAATTATGGTTCTACAATTATTTTTTCACAACACATACACTGCATCAAGATCTTCCCCTCTGGTGGCCCGCAGAACAAATTTAAGGGGTTCGTGATAGCATTTTTTCTTCTTCTTCTTCAGCATTCTGAGCCCTTGAGGTTCACTGCTGCAGATACCACCCGCCTCCATTCATCTCTCTGGTTGGCCTTCTCTTTCCAGTTGGTAACACCAATTGTTTGCAGGTCTATCTGGATATTATCTCTCCTTCGTCTTCTTGGTCTCCCTCGTGGTCTACGACCATTCATCTCCCTGGTATATACAGTTTTTACGTCTCTACCATCTGATATTCTTTCAATATGCCCCAACCATTTCAGTCTATGAGCTCTCATGATGCCAGTGATCAGTGATGATGATATCATTTACACATCCAAAAAACCTAAACTTTTTGAATGCAAAGATTATATGGTTCTAATATTTTAAACTATAGGTTCCTCAGTATAACTATACGAAACAACAGAAATGAAATGTCAACGAGGAATCCAACGAGGAATCCTAAATGTAACTAGAAGAGACAGAATCAGAAATGACAGCAAAGAAATTAGGGTGGAACCAGCACTAAACTACATCAATAGGTTTTTTTAAATAAAAGATTTGGACATGTATCAAGGCTACTACTAGACAGCACATCACAGTGCTGCGTGTGTATGCTGGTGCAGATGCTGAGACAGCAGTCTGTCAATCTTTCCACAAGGGACTGTGAAGAACATTCTGTGTGTCCTTCGTTGGCACGGAAGCGGAGCAATTATGGGGTGACCTGTTTGCTATGAAGCTGAAACTAACATTACCATTACATCACCGTGAGCCTTATCACTCAGACATAATGGAAGCAGAAAAGTTGACCATGCAAGCAACAGATGTAATATTTGAGGCCACAAAAACCAGCATCTACCAAGCACATACCAAGGCTCACAGCCAATGCCTCTTCAAAACCTGATGAAATATCTCTTTCTTCTTTTTTTTTTCTGTTGTCAATATCTGCTTATGCCGCTAGGCATCGCAGTTCATCAGATGATCGGCAGCTGAGCCAGGATGCACTCAGGCGCTTGATATGCCGTGATGTTATGCAGTCTCAAGGTGTCAGTGACTCCTTCAATCCATCGTCTTCTCGGTCTTTCCCTGCCTCTTGATGTTTCAATTTTCAGGTTGCACACTCCTGGTGCTGGCATCGTTAGTTTCATTCTCATTAGATGGCTAAACCACTTCATTTTTTATTCTTTGTCCAGCATCTATGTAGCTCGAGTTGACCAGTGAATGTAAAAGCTGCTTAACACCAGCGTTTCGGATAAGGACTGCCAACTAGGTTGAAGTGCATTAAGTTGTATTGTTCGTTGTACATTAAAGATTATGTTTGTACTCAGCAGGTGCGTGTCTTAAGTGTGTAGTAGGGTAGTGAAGTCTGTTAGCTGGCCTACCTAGCGAGCCATAGAAAATGAATACAGTAAAGTAGGTCTCTGACACTTACCAAGGCTCAAATCTGATGCCTCTTCAAAACCTGATGCTGAAAGGCAATTCACGACTAAAGAAAAAGAAGAAGAAGAAGTGTGACTACTAAAAAGCCTGGGGTCCATGGCAGACCTTCGAAAATAACAGAGGGGTCTGCAGGTTTAGGTGAACCGGTAACCCCTGCTCTACACAGTCCAATTAGGTTATCAGTTAGTTAATTAGTTAGATGGAATATGATCACTGCACTCAAACATGTCCACAGGTGCTCAGATCCATCCCTCAATATGAACCCCAGCATCTTGTGACTAACAGTGCCAGTTCTTTGTCGACATAAGTGTTTTTGTATTCCTGGTGTGTCTCTCGCTTTTGGTCTATGCTGATCTTAACTCCCGAGTCTTTTATTCTGGTGAGCGATGTGGAGTCCCTATCTCAAAAGTCCTACACCCTTCCCACTTCTCTGAGGGCATTAATAAAAGCATGATCCATGGGTTGATCTTCAGCAGTGATGGCGGATTCAGCCAACTTATCAGGCCTTTCGTTTCCATCAACTCCCACATATTCAACATTAGCATGCAGAGTGGCCAGATAAAAGAGGAATGCTAAAATCATTACTGAGAGTTGTGGATTTTTCAAATAACTTGAGTTCACAGGTTTACCCAGCATACAAAACTGGCAATGGGGGGAGGGGGGAGGAGGAGGTGTAGAGGGGCTGAAATAAGAAATATTACTAGTCATGTTTTAAAGTTTGCTTTAATGAAACTGCTGATTTCCCAATGTGTGTTCCAAGGCCCCATTTTTAGTGGGAGAAACGAACAGACCTACTGCTCCTTAGCAAGTTATATTGTGAAAGGCAATTAATGAAGGATTTTGGGAAATTGTAGATGTTAGGCCGAAAAATACAGATATCACTGCCTATCTTGAAACAACAGCACGCCAACAGCTATTTTAAGGGTAAACTCAGAATATCCACAGCCTGCATTCTGATACAAGTACAGTATCTTGTTCTCCTTTTTTTCATTCTCCTGCCAGTGGTTTTCATGTAATACCGCCACAAGTTTCTATGAAGGCTATGGA
Organism: Candidula unifasciata; assembly: GCA_905116865.2. Lineage (NCBI taxonomy): Eukaryota > Metazoa > Mollusca > Gastropoda > Stylommatophora > Geomitridae > Candidula > Candidula unifasciata. Next base: position 121,826 of record CAJHNH020000558.1, read on the forward strand.
GCGAGGCAAACCCTTCACTGATCCACACAGTCTGCTTATGACCAGGTGTGCCAACCGACCAGACCTGAGATCTTTCTACTACATTAAGTTTCATATTACCAGCTTCAAGGTCAACTATAAATGATATTGAATATTTTCACTAGCATCATCATTATGTAGCAAGGCCTTTGCAGGATGTCGCTCTCATCATGGTCTGCCTGAAAGAAACTCGGACTCTCGCTGCCTCTCCCGCACTTTCCTACCCAAGGAGTCACTTATATCCTCTGCCCAACTCCTTCCTGGCATCATGTTTACTGTCCAATCTTCTTCTATGTTCAGATCTTTACATCATCATCCTATAACAGTGAGGTTAGTTGGGTCAACAGTTGCTGTTAACTGACCGATTAACTCCCTCAACATTTGACGGTAAGATGCAACAGACCTCATGGTTACCTAAAGCCTGTTAGTTAATCAAGCTCTGTATCCAGTACTTTCTTGGTCTGCCTCTTCCCATCTACTGAGGCCTGCAGCACTGTATTTTCTTTCTTTTTCTTGTGTTACATCTTTTAGAATGTCAGAATATTTTTGTCTCTCATTAAACCAGTACTGTACAGCAATTTTAGCTACACATATACATGAACTGTTAGTCCCTTCACCAACACATAACAGACGGATTTATACCCTATATAGTACAAGACGCTAATAGCACCATCATTATCTAACTATCACTATTGTCTGCATTGCTTTTAGGGCATTGAGGGGGGGGGGGGGGTCTGAGGATTTAGGTGCTGTAGCGCTAGTGCCGTCCCCTACGGATTGTGCAGGTTAGGATGCCTAATTTTGCATCATCATTATCTTCATCATGATTATTATCATTTTTCAATATTATCGTCATTAACATTATCCCATTATTATTACCACTGTCATCTTCTTTTTCTATGCTCCTAAGTATGGGCACTCATGGCTCACTATATAAAATGATCACCCAAGTCTCAGACCAGGTCCGTGATCCTGTCTCCATTTCACCTTGTGGTCAAGTCATTCAGGTCTACACCTCTTTATCTTCTCCTTGCTCTTTTCCCCATAATGTTTGCAAGTTTTTGTTAACTGTTTGATGTATGAGTCCTTATATCATTACCAGTCCCATAACAGTTTGTCACTGGGTAATCAGCAGCTATATGCTGACCAGCACCCTCCACTTCTGTCAGGCAGATGCAGTGGACTTAATGTCTGCATGTTTCAAGCCTAAATGAGAAAGCTAATAGGCTCGCAGGTAAGGGCACAGGAGCCATGTACCAGTCAGACAGACTGAAAGCTCTATGAGAAGTAAGGCGTTTGCGATGACTGAATCTGCAACCATGACCAGATTGCAAGAACAGCAAGTTAAAAGGTATGTGGCTAGACAAAAACATTATGCAGGATGCCAAATGAATTTTTTTTTAACCAACACAGAACTCGTCATCAGCCACAACATGGTGCAGAATTTACTGAAGAGGTGATCCAAGCATTTGTGGACTGAATGGTCTTATGTGCAATGAGGATAATCTGTTGAGTAACTAACTATGTTTGAAGCCTGTATCCAGATCTTTCTTGGTCTGCCTCTTCTCATAAGCCCCTCTACTGAGCCCTGTAATATTCTTTCAAGAGGCCAGTAGATCTAGATATCACTGAGCCCTGTAATATTCTTTTCAAGTGGCCAGTAGATCTAGATATCACTGAGCCCTGTAATATTCTTTTCAAGTGGCCATTAGATCTAGATATCACATCTAATTCCTGTAACTGATATGTGCTTTTTTTATCATCTTTTTCCCCCAGGATTGCCTCATTTGGTGCTCTGTATCTAAACTAGCATCTGTACAGATGACTGTTAATGAAACTGGTTTCTACAGTTACTAAACTGTTACATCTGATCACAAATTATCCCTTCACCCCCCCCCCCCCCCCCCCCGGACCCTTTCTAATCACACAAAGAGAGAGAATGGGATAGAAATGAAAATAATGGTTTTCGCAATTACTGAATGATTACATCTGATGACAAACTGTCTCTGTCTCGATATCTTTCTCTCCCCTCTCATTCCCTCCCTGTCTCTGATGTGTAAATGTTTTTTTTCTTTTTTTCCAGCTTGGTCAAAATTGTATTCTACAATATATGAAATATTCTGTCCGCATAAAAGGTAGAATGTAATATTGACCTGTGTGCCCAATTCTCAACCCGCTGAAAAAATGTTTTGTTCATTCATTCTCTCTTTCTGCCCTCCCCTCTCAGACAGACAGACAGACAGGCAGACAGACAGACAGGCAGGCAGGCAGGCAGGCAGGCATGCATACCCACACAAACACACAGAGATAAAACCAGACAGACACGGAGAGAAACACGCACAGAGACAAAGAGAGGGAGAAATGGAAGAGTCCTACTATAGTCACAACAATGTGCAATACTTACAGACCATAGGTACTTCCTCAGCATCCTTCACCCTTTTAATCTGGACATGAAACATAAATAATGAGCTCATATAAACAGTCACAGAAAAGTTTGCACTAGCTTACAATTACAGTCTGCGTCTGTGGCTTAGGCATTATGAACGCCCTTCATAATGCCAAGGTGCCGGGTTCAATCCCAGCTGCATGTTAAGAAAGCATTAACAAACTACTAAATATAAAATTTGCCTTAGAAAAACGACAACAGCCAAAAAATGCTGGGGTTGGTTCTGCAGAATCCTATAAAAAAGAAGCAACTAACTTTTTTTTTTAATTAGTTTTATCAACAAACAAAAATTTAGTTTCAACTCCTTCAACCCCAGACATCCGTTATTTCATCATATTCTACATCAGAGTCTTTGTATTACAGCAGTAATCTCTGGTTCTTAACCCTGTGGGAATTTGCAAAAGTTGTGGGGGGGGGGGGGGCGAGACCATTTTACATGTCCCTCATACACCTATATTTGTAGAACAAGATTAAAGTCATCTGCACATAAAACTCAACTTCTGGAAGATGTAAAGTCATCTGCACATAAAACTCAACTTCTGGAAGAAGTAAAGTCATCTATCTGCACATAAAACTCAACTTCTGGAAGATGTAAAGTCATCTGCACATAAAACTCAACTTCTGGAAGATGTAAAGTCATCTATCTGCACATAAAACTCAACTTCTGGAACATGTAAAGTCATCTGCACATAAAACTCAACTTCTGGAAGATGTAAAGTCATCTGCACATAAAACTCAACTTCTGGAACATGTAAAGTCATCTGCACATAAAACTCAACTTCTGGAAGAAGATGTAAAGTCATCTGCACATAAAACTCAACTTCTGGAAGATGTAAAGTCATCTGCACATAAAACTCAACTTCTGGAAGATGTAAAGTCATCTGCACATAAAACTCAACTTCTGGAAGATGTAAAGTCATCTGCACACAAAACTCAACTTCTTGAAGAAGATGTAAAGTCATCTGCATTTAAAACTCTTCTGGAAGAAGATGTAAAGTCATCTGCACATAAAACTCAACTTCTGGAAGAAGATGTAAAGTCATCTGCACATAAAACTCAGCTTCTGGAAGATGTAAAGTCATCTGCACATAAAACTTCTGAAACAAGACTAAGGTGGACGAACAACCAGTACATTTCACCCACAGCTGGTAAACAGTAAGAAGAAGAAGACGATACAAAAGCAGTAACCAATAAACACAAAGAGGGTGAAGCAATAAATGGAATACATTCCTCAGGAAATCTCTACACAGATGTAGACTAACAATCAAGGGAAAGAAATCATATCAGAGAAAATTTACAGCAGAATCCAGTGTCTAAGGCTAAAGAAACCAGAAGAACAAGAACTAGAACTGAATATCCTCAATAACATAACACAATATTCAAGTAAAATGACTCTTTTTCCTCATCTTCAGATGTACTGGGTATATAGGGCTAGACCTATATTTTATAAACCAATTGGCTGTAGGTGGGTAATGTGGTCAACATCACACAGGCTGCCTTTACTTCTAAGGTCTGTACCTAGTATCTATTTAATGCTGGAGCGAGCTGGCAGACAAGGTCATTTCTGAAGAGAGAAACAAAAAGTCTGGCTCCGTTAGGACTCGAACCAACAACCTTTGGATCCACAGGCAAGCATCTAGCCGCTACACCACAGAGACTCCCATAACACAATGTTATCAAACACAAAATTTGTTATTTTAATAAACCAAGAAAACTGACAGACTAAATCTGGGTTAGACAACTAAGTTTATACTCAGGGGCCAGAGACCCAAGCCCCAGCAAAGAAGGATCAGTAATACAATACAACTGGCAACAATCCACAGGTCACTCGCTAGTCCTTCGGAGGTCACCAGTTGAATAGCCCTGGACTAAACCATACTGAGGCTATGTGCATTCCTAATATTTTGTTTGTCAAATTTTCTCTGCAGTCTTCAATAATGTAAAGTCGGGAGATGTGAACCAGCATCACTGCATACGGTTATTAAAAATGAGTGCTTTGCCACCAGTACACACAGCTGATAAGAAACTGTCTGCCTGTGTCGCCGTCCTACATTTACCCCAGAGTGTCACTCATTTCCTAGAGGCTGGGTGAACCCCAGGAACCGCCCGGTTTCGAATGCCGACTGTGGCTGCAGCGAGTCGCAACTGGATTTGAAAGCGAGCCTCCTATCGACTGCGCTTATGCTTCAATGTACAATTTTCATTTCTTTCTTCTTCTTCTTCTTCTTCCTGTACACAGACAGTTTCCGTCAACTAGAAATAGCAATTGTGGTGACAGACTGCAGGTGCTGACACAACCAACAGTTGCCTTATGCATTTGATGCATCGCCAGCTGCTGGATTTTGCCAGGACAGCTATGTTTGAATTTTCAGTGGCATAAGAATGGAGCAATTATAGTTTGCCTCAAAGTTGGAAACCAGACTGACAGCCTAACATGATAAAATGTGACATTTTCTTTCACATTTAGGTACAGAAATATGACAAGATATGATATCTAAAAGTGCTGAATTCATGCTTTTATGACTGAACATTATCTTATCTTTGGTAACTGTTTGCAAAATGATCTAAGACAAAGAGTTCAGAAAAATTGACTCTAATTTTCTTTCATTCTCAAATAAATATGTATTTTGATCCTCTATCGCAGTGCCGCTAAAATATGGGGCTTACTGGCCGGTACAATTGCTGAGTGAAAGATGAGTGTTTGGAAGGACCAAATGTAAGACAGGCCGGCATGCCCAATTTGAAAATAAAGTCTGTTCTTTCAAACTTTCACTGACTGTCAGGTAATCTGGCACTACTAGTATATGTTCAAGATCTGTCATTGTCCTACCTGTTCTCTATACTGGTTGATATCCTCGAAAGATTTGGTGTTGTTGACAGCAAACACACACAAGAAGCCTTCACCTGTCCGCATGTACTGATCCCGCATGGCACTGACAGAGATAAAGATCAGGTTCATGTTGCCTTAGACACAGCAGCTAACATAGGGATGACGATTCTGTCAGTATATGGCACAAATGTAGAAGAATCTTACACCCAAAAAATTACCACAATTACCTTCTCGCCCATCAAACAATCACAATTACCTTCTCACCCAGAAAACAATCATGACTACCTTCTCACCCACAAGAGTTACAATGATTACCTTCTCACCCAGAAAACAATCATGACTACCTTCTCACCCACAAGAATGACAATGATTACCTTCTCACACAGAAAACAATCATGACTACCTTCTCACCCACAAGAGTGACAATGATTACCTTCTCACACAGAAAACAATCATGACTACCTTCTCACCCACAAGAGTTACAATGATTACCTTCTCACCCAGAAAACAATCATGACTACCTTCTCACCCACAGGAATGACAATGATTACCTTCTCACACAGAAAACAATCATGACTACCTTCTCACCCACAAGAGTGACAATGATTACCTTCTCACACAGAAAACAATCATGACTACCTTCTCACCCACAAGAGTGACAATGATTACCTTCTTACCCATAAAGTGATCATAATTATCATTTCACCTTTAAAAATATTATGAAAATATTATTACTCATACTCAAAATCATGTCTAGCATGCCATATTTAAACTATGAATGAATTAATATCTTACCATTCATAAAACTATAATGACTATCTTTTCATTCATTAAACATTTACGACCATCTTCTCATTTAGAAAACAAAGATGACTATTTTCTATTTCACAAAACACTAAATTATTTTATCATTCATGATAATATTCATGCAATCTGTTAATTCATCATCTACGACTATCTTCTCTCTTTCAAGAGTGAGAAGAATGATATGATGCTCATTCAGAAAACCTGATAATAAACAGAATGGGTGCTTTCATCTTTATTCACCCCAATGACATCATGATGTTGTCATGATGACATCACATGACAGTCAAATAATTTCTAGAGCCATAAGAGCCATGTGTGTAATCCTTTCCAGTGTGTTTCTAGCTGTCTTCCTGCATTGCCAAGGTATCAGAGCATTTCCAAGGCTTTGGCGCACTTCTTCTCTCCAACAACTTTCAGCAACTTGTGTTTGCAGCATCTTGTTCCAGTCGCAATCCCCATGAATTTCCTAGAATTAGCAGCATCTGTGCCTGACAAGCAGAGCAGCATTGCGTTCCTGCAACATCATGGCATTTTGCACAGCACTAGATGTGTGAATAATCATAAGATGATGTTATCGCTGACAGAAAGACAAGATCGATGGTGGTGTCAAAAGTCGAGCTGTCGTCTGGACATACCGTTACGGCAAGAGACATCACTGGACTGGTCTCGGCTACCGTACAGATAGATCATTTTGTTTCTATACTACTGGTAGTAATTTTGCAATTTTGCCAAGTAGAGCTGGGCGTGTCACCGAAAACAACTATGGAATGGAGCAACTACTTACGGGAGGTTTGGGCCAATACCTTAATACTGAATCCTTCAATAATTGGTGGAGAGAATACCACTGTTGAAATTGATAAAAGTTTGCTTCTTCTTCTTCTTCTTCTCTTCCACCTTGTACCTCAGCAAAGTGTGGTGGGGGGAGGGGGTAATCATGTGGGACATATGTTCCCTCAACAGTGAGTATTGGGTGGAGTCTGTCGCGATACTGGGGAAAGCTTTATGCTCTGCGTTACAGAAAGAAAAGCAGAGACACCTCTACTGATAATTAGCACAAACATCAGACCTGGCACGACAGTAGTCTCCGACATGTGGCGTGCACACAATGGAATTGAGAATATTCCTGGATTGACGCATCTCACCTTCAATAACTCCATCAATTTTGTCGATCCACCACAGGTGTGCATACGCAATGCATCAAACCTTTGTGGAGGTTGGCAAAGAAGAGAAACAAGCGCCAGAATGGCATCCACAGACATTTAATAGACTCCGACATGTGCGAGTTTATGTGGCATAGTTGCACACAACGTGCGGGTCTGACTTGTTTGCGACCATTCTGGCAGACATTGCATTCTGGCCACCAGATCAATAGTCTGTCGTCTCTGCTGCTGCTGCTGCCACCGCCGCTGCAGTCCGACCTCTCTCCAGATCTACTAACGTTCAAATTTGTTGTGATTGTCAATTCATGTGTGAACCCAGCAGTATACATCTAGAATGATTGGCCCTTTGTAGAGCCCCCACAGAACCCCAATTGGCAATTTCTCCGACTGTACATAGAGTTCCTCCGATTGCACACAGAGTTTTACACACAAAAATATATTGAAAAACAGCATCCTTCTACCCAGCAAAAAAAAAACACTTGTTTGCCCAGCTGCCGGCAATATCGAGTGTTCTTTATTTCATGATGTGAGCGCTTTTAATGACCCCAGAACATGTACAGCTGGCCCTAACCCAAACATATGTTGCTTTCTCAATATCCTGCCCCACATATGGGAAATCCACAGGTCACGGGACAGTCTAATATTTCAGGGGGTGGTAGATAGGCTGCACGCAGTCATAGGACCTAGGCTGCACTCTCTCGTGGGACGTAGGTGGGCTGGGGTTAGGGCCAGTTCTAGATATTTTGGGACCATTGAAAGCATCAGAAAACCGGGAAACCCAGTCTTACCACCCTCGAAAATGTTGGACTGTAATGTGACGTCATCTGGGGTAGGAGATTACGAAAGAACCAAACCCCAGCCCCCCCCCCCCCCCCCCCCCCCCCCCCCCACCCCCTTTCCAATCTGATCCATAAATCTACCGCTTTTATCATAATTAACTATTACTTATGCTATTACTATTTTTTTTTAAATATTAATACTTGGGTAATCTGTTGCCGACAGTGTGCAAAGAGCTGAAATTTAAAATTTACAGTAAAAAAATTGTTCAAGACATATAGGGGTTGAACGCAGCACCTTTCGATTGTAAGGTAGATGTGATATCAACAACACTAGAAATTCACATGAAAATGAGAAATGAAAACAGGATCAGTATTGCACACCAGCCGATTGCCCACCAACACACAGACAAATGCAGCCGATTGCACACCATCACACACAAATATGCCACACCAAAACATAGCACCAGATGCTCACAACATTCAAGACTTGCAGGGCAAATGACATGATACCACCCCCTGAAAAATTTGATTGTCCCATCAGCTCTGGATTTCCCTTGTTTGGGGTGAATAAAGACAAAAGCACCATAGAATGTCCTTGCACTGGAACCCACAAAGAAAAATAAATAGAAGAAAGGGAAAAAAAACTCATTCAAAAAAGAATTAGACACTAAGATAAATTTGTCAGGGAGGGCATGGGGTGAGCTGCACTGACGGCAAAAAATAGAACAACATGGTTGAGGGCCTTTGTTTCACTGGAAAGAATATAAAGGACAGAAGATAACAGGTTCTCACTCACAAAATATCCACAACTGTGTTAGCACCTTTCAATCTGCCTAGACAATAGTGTTATACTGGGCTATATGGAGGCTTGGAAATCACTGTCCATGGCAATAAGCAATTAACACCAGGAATGAAATTCCTCCTCTTTATAGCACAAAGTCTGTGCAGTATTATAGAGACCATGTGTTGAACATGCAACACAATCTCTCTCTCTCTCTCTCTCTCTCTCTCTCTCTGCCTTGTTTACTTCAAAGGAAAGGTAACACCAATATTATTGGATGGAACAAAAAATGCTGCAGAAACTGCTGGACCAGAAAAGTGGTGTTCTGTCTTTCCACCTATTGGAGCTTCCATCCATGCTAGACCAGCTGCCAACCAAAGCCTGCCTTGCCATAACATTTAAGTTTTCTCATTGCATTTCCTCTTCTTAGGATAAGGCTTGTTCCCCCCCCCCCCCCACATCAATCTGCTCCTGAGGATGAAGCCAATGCCAGCATCCATATCCACAGCTATCACATTATATAAAGCAACCATGAGTGGCACCATGTTAACAACAATCACAACACATGACTGCCACAAGCCTCACCTGTACTCCTCCTGACCGGCGGTGTCCAGTATATCTAGCAGACATGTCTCTCCATCTATCACCACTTGCTTTCTGTAGGAATCCTCTGTAGAACAGATACAGACACATTTACTGCTGCCACCCCTGATGAGGGTTCTGGGGCCCCATTTTGGGGTGGGTGGAGAGGGAAGAACCTGTCCTCACCAGGGGGGAAACACCCACCCCAGGAAGCAGGTCATAAAAGGTAACTAATCAGGAGTGTGTCCTTCAAAGTCAGCATGCAACTGTCTGAAAGGCAAGGAACCAACAGTCTGCATACAAATAAGCCAGATCCGTAAAATGGATATGCATGCAAAGCTCAAGTTCTGGAACATTATCAAAGTGCAGAAGTGGATGAACAAAAAAACTGAACAGTCTGTGAGTGCTAAAAAGGAGGAGGAGGAGATACTTCAACTCGTTCTATCTGAGCAGTTATTACTGTTACTCATATATAAAGCAGTTTTTCTTTTGTAATTTTAAATCAAATAAGAATCAACAACATACACTAACATCAAGGTGGAAGGTAGGCAACCAATTTCTGTATCCCTCTTCTTCTTATTTTGCCTTTCATCTGACACTGAAGCATTGGCCCTCAACCAACTTATGTCTAGGCGTTAATAACTACTTCAGGATTAGGTACATTCTGCATCTAGTTTTCTATCGTATGAGGAAGCCAATTTCACCTAAACATTCCCGAGTCATCTCATACAAATATTGTGGAACCTCAGGATAGCAGTGCACCTGGATATGAGTTTTTCAGGACAGAAGATCAGGCTCGCCAATTTTTCTGTCCCTGAATATGCCCAGGTGATGTGATAACCTATACAGATGGCTCTGTGTTGAGAGGCAGACAAAGTGCATGGGGGTTCTTAGCAAAAGTGAATGGATGTCGCTTAGTGCAACAAAGCCTGACGATCAGCACCCAAATAAAAAGGTGACAAGTATATATGATCAAACTGCTACCGTTACCACTAGAATTGGAACTCTACGGAGCACTTATGCAAACATCCTGAATGCTGTGATGTTGATTCTTAATTAACATTAAACATTTATACGACGCAAAATCCAGGACGCGAGCTGGAGAAATTAGAAATTTTATTGTTACCCAATAGCCTCTTGGTGACTTTTTAATGAATTAGGTACCATTAACATTGCGGAAGGAGGACTTGAGCCAGTTGATCAGGCACTTCAAGATGATGATGGATTGTAGCATCCTTGTCCACTCCCGACAAAGTTTTTTTTTTAAAGCAATGCCACTCATTTTCCTCGCTAACAAAACGAAAAACATCATTTTGAAACTATAAGCAATAGGGAGATTTTTTTTTTTTTAGGGCTGCAACGATTAAAATTATTTTCATTAATTTTAATGGGAACAATAATTACAGGAAACAAGTTATTCATTTACCATGTTGGCTCAGTTATGCAATGGATCAAATTTTTGTATCTGAGATTCCATTGTACTGGTAAGCTTGTTGGCACCTTTCCGCCTTTCCCGAAAATAGTGTTCTACTGTGCTACAGGGAGACATTTGAATCATAGCCAAAAATCTTCTTCTTCTCCCTCTTCTGTCTTCTAACCCCCAATGGAGCATAGGCTAGTATGTGTTCCCCCACCCGAAGACGGTATTTCAACAACTCCTGGTATCTCCTAAAGGCGTAGGTGAGTTTCTTTTGTTTATCATGCAGCTGTACAAGGGTAATCGAAAATTTACTATACACCTATAAACATTGTAATATTTTGTAAGGTTTTTATTTATTGTATCTGGACATGATGTATTACAGTATTTGTCTTACATCACAATTACAAAAGAGGATAAAGTGTTTTGTCTCATTTATCTGTTCCTTCAGCTTTTTTTATTTACAGTAAGTTAAAAAGTAAAGTGAAGGACCCTTTTCCACGACTTCAGGCATATTGGGCATATAGGGCTAGACCTATATTTTATCCACCAATCAGCATTTGGTGGATAAGATAGTCAGCATCATGCTGGCCACCTTTACTTCCCAGGACCGCATCTGGTACCCCTTCAAGTCCGGGTCGACCTGGGAGCCAGTCATTTTAATTTTCAAAGTCTGGCTGACAGGAACCGAACCCACCACCTTCCGATCTGCCACTAGATCTAGCCACTACACAATGGCGACTCCCATTTATTTATAGTAAGTAAATAACTGATTTATAGTAAATAAATAATTACTTTTCAAATATACTATATGTCTTATAGTGGTTTTATATGCCAACAAAGGATTGTATGCTGCAACACTCTCTCATTCATTACTGCATTCTTAAAAGGCTTACCATTTTGGTATTTTGTAGTTCCCAAATTCTACATTCCATTTTTCATTCGAACTGATTCAAATATTTATTGATGCAAAAGTAGCAATTATTTTAATTTGCAGTTTGTAAATAAGAGCTTACACAGACTATATAAATAATCATAAATGTCATTGTAAATTAAAAGCTCACCAATCGTTGGATCATACTCCTCCACAAAACTGAAATAGACACAAATGTTGTATTATAAAAACAATATCTCCCTTAAAATATGACAGCATAACAAGATATAGAATGCAAAATACCAGATACTTCTGTCTTTTCTTCTTCTGCCTCTTGTTCCTAATGGAGAATATGCCCTCAACCAACCCAAGTCATCCTATCCTTTGCCAGAGTGTGCAGCTCACTCAAAGTCCTCCCCATCTTTTTCCTCAAATACTCTAATTCTCTTCACAGTTTTTTGTTTTGTTTAAGTCTGCCCTTTTTCCCTTGACTCTTGTTGGCTTCAAAGCAAGGACAATTTAGCTGGCTGTAGAGTTATTTATCAGGATCTTGATACCTTCTGAGACTCTTTTAATGGAAGTCTTCAATTAATTCAAGCTCCACCCATGTACTTCCCCCCAAAATAATTGTGGGTGCTATAATTTTCCAATCTTTTTATTTTTTATTTTTTATGTAATGGTGGTAATCTCAGGTACTAATGGGGAGGGTGAGATGCCCTTGATTATTACAGATTCTTCACCACAAAATATTAGATGGGGTGTTAAGTTCCTACCCTAATCGCATCTCCTTTAAGAAAATTTACTTTCTTATCATCTTTCCATCACTGGGGGGGGGGGGGGGGGGGCTGTCTGTCTCGAGTGTTGAGGTCCCGGGTTCAGCCCCCGGTGAAGGATGGAATATTTTTTATGTGGACTTTAAGTAACTTCAACTAGTCTCTGGGTAGTAAGATCAGACGCCCGTGTGTATTGTTGCACATGTAAAAAAAATCCCTTGGGTGTAGGAAATTAAAAAGAGTAGCCTAACAGCGCTGCCCAGGCAAAATCTGGAGTTAAAAATCTACCCAAAATATTTCAGGATTCTCACTGTGCTGAAATTCTTTGGATTCAGGCTTGAGTTAGAAGTAGAACGGAGCACATTTGGGTTACTAACCTTGTGCCATGATACTGACCCAAACTTTCCTTCACTGATAATTCCTTTACTCATCACCTTTCCTTTAGAGAAAATCCCATTCCTCTTCATCTTTCCTTCACAGACAATTCCCTTTCTTATCACCTTTTCTTCAAAGACAATTCCCATCTTCATTACCTTTCCTCCACAGACTACTCCATCCTCGTTGCCTTTCCTTCGCAGACAATTCCTTTTCTCATCACCTTTCCTTAACAGACAATTCCCTTCCTCATCACCTTTCCCTCACACTCCCTTCCTCATCACCTTTCCTTCACAGACAATTCCCTTCCTCTTCACCTTACCTTAATAGACTTATTCCCTCCTTGTCACCTTTCCTCACAGATAATTCCCATCCTCTTCCCTATTTCTTCACAGACAACTCCCTTTCTCATTACCTGTCTGTCACGGACAACTCCCTTTCTCATCACCTTTCCTTCACAATCAACTCCCTTTCTCATCACCTGTCCGTCACAGACAACTCCCTTTCTCATCACCTTTCCGTCACAGACAACTCCCTTTCTCATCACCTTTCCTTCACAGACAACTCCCTTTCTCATCACCTGTCCATCATAGACAACTCCCTTTCTCATCACCTTTCCTTCACAGACAACTCCCTTCCTCATCACCTGTCCGTCACAGACAATTCCCTTCCTCTTCACCTTACCTTAACAGACAATTACCTCCTTGTCGCCTTTCCTTCGCAGACAATTTTATTTCTCATCACCTTTCCTTTACAGATAATTCTCATTCCTCATCACCTTTACTTCACAGACAACTCCCTTCCTCATCGCCTTTCCTTCACAGACAATTCCCTTCCTCACTTCACAGACAACTGATGATGATGTTGTGATGATGATTATGACGATGATGATGATGATAAAAGGGTACAAATGAGAATTAGAATTGTGAAATTCATGGGACGATGATAGGATTCGCCATGGCGGAGTGGCTAGAAGCTCGCCTGCAAATCGGAAGGTCATGGGTTTGCGCCCTGGCAGAGCCAAATTTTTTTTTTAAAAACGACCTTGGATCCCAGGTCGACCCAGCCTTGAGTGAGTACTAGGTGCAGTTCCAGGAACAAAAGGCGGCTGGCATGATGATGACCACATCACCCATCTTGTGCCGATTGGTCTATAAAATATTGGTCTAGCCCTATATGCCCTATACAGGTAAAGGCGTGAAAAGGGTTCCTTTACTTTCACTTATGGGATGATGATGATGGTGGCAGTGATGATGTTAACGATGATGATGATGATGTTCGAGGTACAGCTTCTAAATAAGGAATTAAGTTCAATTCATGGACTCATAGCCACTACTAAGGTTAAATAAACAAATTAAAACCAAGCAGGAAAGCACAAAACGACTAGCAACTGACAAGAGAGACTACTCACTGATTTTGTATTAGCTGGATGGTAAGTGCACTTTTCCCAACACCACCCGCTGAAGAAGAAAAAAAAGATACAGAAGCTCACAACACAAATTCCAATGCTGTTAAGCAGTTAACATATTATGTTTGTACATTTTGTGTTTAACAGAGGCACCCTAAAACACTCAACAACACATTTGTCTCCCATAAGGGATGTGCACTTAGACCCTTCGGATCTAGTATACCCATCATTTTGTTGATTTCACAAGTGACTCACTGGGGGATGACCTATCACCTCCTGGGATGGAAAGAGTTAAATAACAGATCTGATTATCTCACAGACAGTTTCCTTCCCAGCTGCCCTCCTGAAAATGTAACCAATTCTGTGAACCAAAGTATCCCATCCTGGATAATAATCCAACAGGAAAAAATCAAAAGTAACCCTGTTTAATCTGCCAAGAAGGTAATCCTTTTCGGGGCAGTAAAGTTATATAACTAGAATGTCTTTACACGGAAACTCACTGGGACACATAAATAATAGAAGACCAAAAAACACATGGAAAAGGGGGGGGGGGTTAGACAGCAAAGTTAAAAAGATGGGGAGGACATGGGAAAAGCTGTAAGCGATAGCGAGGGCTTATACTCCATTGAGGGTTAGAAAGTCAAAAGAATAGAAAGCGTAGCTTGTTTAGCCAATCTGGTGCTCAGTACAAAGCCAGCGCGGCAGCTGAGATAAATAGATAAATCTAAGATTGGAAAGTGCAGACAGCGGTAAAGAAATAGAAGCCAGAGGACAACTCCATCATTCTATGAACACCCCCTTGCCCCACATGAACACCCCCTTGTCTCACTCTCACCTGTCCCAAGTTGGTACTAAACACAGGGTTAAAAGTCAGGTCTCTTTGTGCTGACGTTTAGTTGCCGACGCATCTCTACCCTATTCCTCTCTCGTCCGTTCTTCTTTTCTCTCTGTCTGTATATCACTCTTTCTCGTTCGTTCTGTCTCTTTCTGCCTATCTTTCTCTCTCTCTCTCTCTCTCTCTCTCTCTCTCTCTCTCTCTCTCTCTGTCTGTATATCACTCTTTCTCGTTCGTTCTCTATCTCTTTCTTCCTCCCTCTCTCCTGTCTGTATATCACTCTTTCTCGTTCGTTCTCTATCTATCCCGCACTATCTATCTGTCTGTCTATATACATATCTATCCCTTACCTCTCTCCTTCTTCCCCCACCTGTATCTTCCCCCTCCCCTTAACACACCCACCATTCTACCGCCACCTAGTCATCCTGGCACGAAAACAGACAGCGTGATAGAATTAGGTTTCAACAGGCGGTGTCAACTTGTAAAACAATGCTGGTAGGAACATCTTCCACGATCAACATTTGCAAAGCGTCGATTATACTATAGATCACAAACAGGACGATGCGTTGGAAGTCCTCCCTGATGCCCCATAGTTTCCCTTGCAGGAATGCGCCTATGGGCCAGATTTCTTTTCTTCGACAGTCTTCTCCTTCGTATCCGATCCTTCTGTCAGAAAAAATATCAGGAGGCCAGTAGCCTTTATGAAAGCTATCGTGCAGCCCACATCCTCTCGTGTACCATACAGCTTTGTCTTCATTGTGGTTGGAACAGGCCAGATTGCGTCTCTGCTGTCAGCATACAGTTGACAGTGTTGGAGCACATGCTCAGCATTTTCATGTGCCACGCTGTAGGGTCACTCATCGACAGTCATAAAAGTTGGGGTAAACCTGTGAGATATGCTCTGAAGTTGTTTCTGATGAAATATAACCACATGCAGCAGAGTTAGCAAGACCCATTCGAAGTAGGTGTGCTCTCAGTTTACAGTCTCTCCTAACACATCAGAAGATCTAGGTGAGATCATCCAACTGTGCAAGCTGGCACCAACTGATGCAGTCTGACACAAAGAACTAGATGTCAAAAAGACAGTGTCAACCGGTGAAAGACTGTTGGAGTCTTCAGAACCAGGTAACAGGAGACGGGATTGTGGAAGCGGTGAAGCATGTGAGCCGTCGCTCCTTTAATACTAGCAGAATCAGAATCAGGGACCGTGGAACATGCTTCCAAGATGTGCCCCGTGTGTCGACTGTTTTGTATGCTACTGGCGGACTGTGCCCCCCCCCCCCTTTTTTTCCCCATCCCCGCCCGCTACTTTTTTATTCATGTTCACCTTTCTCACATATATGCTTATTATCATGCGCACTTATGCGTTCATATACACGCACACAAATGCACCTACATACAGAATACGCATATGCTCAGATACACACACACACGTTCACACACACGTATGAAAACACGTGTCTTGTTCTTATAGCTCAATGGTTCTCAACCTTCCCAATGCTGCGACCTTTTAATTCAGTTTCTCATGTTGTGATGACCCCCCAAACAATAAATTATTTTCGTTGCATCTTCATAACTTCAGTGAATATGTGTTTATCGATGGCCTTATTCGACCCCTGTGAAAGAGTTGTTCGACTCACCCCCCCCCCCCCCCCAAGGGATGCGACCCACAAGTTGAGAACCGCTCAAGTAGCTGGTTAGTTTTAGTGGTCTGATATTCTACGGGAAGCAATATTGTCGTCCCTATGTGGGATGCAATTTTGTTGTCATTTGAAGCCCCACCCTGGCTTGTGCCGGGGGCCCTGAATAAATCCGGGGCATAGATATGTGTCACCGGGTGTTTTATTGCTTGTGTGATGTCCTGGTGGGGTACAATTAGCTACCTACTGGAGTTAGTGTTTTAAAGACCCCCCCCCCCCCCAACGATTGCTGCTGGAGCTATGACGTATGCATTTTGTATAACACTCTGGCGGCAGAGCCATCTTAACAAAGTTATGGGCTCCTGTGCAAACCAGTGTGCTGGGGCCCCTACGACAACAGGAATGAAGTTGACATACAGATTAGCATTGGGGGTGGGGGGGGGCAGGCAAGTGCCCAGCAGGCCCATGCGTTAAGAAGGCACCGACCGGCGGGTCATCAGCAGCTATGTGCAGACAGCATTAGCAGCCATATGGGATGGGACCTGGCGTATAAACCCAGTTCTTTCGCCTTTTAAACACCCTTTTAGGGAATGAGGTAGACAAGCCCAGCCCTTAATCGCCTCTTACGACATGCGTTGTACAGTCCGGTATTACTTTTATTTACGTATTATTTACGTACTTCAAGTGTCCCGACTTCAGGTATGGATTCCGGGGTCTCATTTAGGGAAGAAGAAAAAAACAGACCCGCTACTCCCTTCACAAGCATGTCATAAAAGCCCACCAATATCGAGTTTGCCGTGTACAGCCGAAAATCGCAGGTATCCAGCCTAGCTGTAAACCACAACACAATGTGCCAAACCGCCTTCTTGAGGACAAGCGAAGAAGAAGAATTACCCCGGTAACATGCCCACACTATAAACGTAATAGAATCATCTGGTTCATAAACACGCCCCGATTCCCTTCAACGGGTAAAAGATAAAACACGTTATGCGCACGTAAATATTAGCTGGATAACGTCCATTTACAGCCGACGGATATAAAACCCAGTCTCATATATGTTTAGCCATAAAATAAACCAGACCACGAGACTGGCAACAGGTAGCCAGCGGCAAGTACGCAGCTATGGCTGTACAATAAACAAACAAAAAAATGTATTTAAAGATAAGTAAGTCCTTAGGATCGGCTTCAATGCACCGAGCTTTGTCCCGTACGGCTTAGTCCCTTTACCTCAGACTGTTAAGCAACCTGTCGAGAGAACACTGTAATCATAGGCGTCTGAACCTGCAGGCCCCCCCCCCCCACCCACAATTTACTGGCTAGGACATAAGGGAGTAGGGGAAGATCCAAGCCCACCCAATGGGTTTTTTACCGTGGCGGCGACGTGCCTGATCGCAATGATAGTGAAGCGTCTGGCCCAGAATGCGGACGTCACTCGGTCATTTACTACACTTGTGTTCTGCCTTACTGTTCTTTTACTGTTTTTAAAAGGAGTAGAAAATTATAGGGAGGAGAAAAAGTTGGTAAGAAACAAATAGTTTATGTTAGCTTTACAAATTCGATCGCAATAAACAAACAAAGGACGTTGCGGCGATTAGCCTTCATCGGCACATAAAGGACAACAGTACACATACACAAATATGCTTTAACTATGAAGTGACTACATAGGACTCTAATGTATAAAATAAATGATACTCATCTGTGTCCCTGGAGAAAAAACTTCGTTCAATAAAATGACTGTCTGCTACTAGCCTATATATCTCCAACGCGCGGGCGGGAAGCGAAAAATGGGGCGGAATAGACGCCAACAGCGTACACTGAGTGTCTAAGGAGGGAGGGAGGGGTTGGCCTATAGGGCGTAACCAGGGTTGGGTTGTGGGGATGACATTAGTCCATCCGCATGGAATAAAAGTGGTGCCGGTGCTAGCAAACAAATACCAACAGACAAATAGATAGACAGATTTTCTGTCGTTTTCTTAACTGGGAGTCCCGGTGGTGAAGCGACTAGATGCTCGACTTCGGATCGGAAAGTCGTGGGTTTGGGTCCTTACGGGCTTTTTTTTTAAATTACTTTGACTCTCATGTCGAGCCAGCCTTTAAAATATAGATCTAGCCCTATATGCCCAATACGCCTGGAGGCGCGGGAAAGGGGTCCTTTACTTTACTATCAACTTAAATTCCTTTGACAGTCAAAAAGACCAACTCTGATGTTTTGAAAGAGGGGACGGCTCGAACGATAACTTATCACAAACATCAGAAAAAGACATCACGTTTTTGGTCGTGTTGTGAAAAGAAGAAACTGGAAACATGTTGCGACCAATGGAAAGATCTGCGAGGAAAGAGACAGAGGAAGGCAACGGGAGATCATTCTTCACAGCCTCTTGGCATAAAGGGAAATCCGCACACGATAAAATGCACCCCTTTGAAGATCGCAGGTTTTGGACAGCCATAATCGGCCAGGACAGTCGACAAGGTACTTGACGATAATGATCTGGATGTTTGACCTTTTGTTTTGTTTCATTTAAACGTCTTAGTCTAAGTTTTGATATCTTACTACCGTTCGGATATCTACTGCATGTCATAGGCTTAGAGCGATGGTTCTCAACCTGTGGGTAGCGACCACTTTCCCAGGGGTCGCCTAAGACCTTTGGAAAAACATATATTCACTGAAGTTATGAAGTAGCAACGAAAAAAATGTTATGGCTGGGGGTCACCACAACATAGTTAGGTTAGTTGCGTATCCTTTACAGGACGTTGCAGAACCAACCTGGCTGTTGTGTGGTTTTTCTATGCAAATTTACGTCCAGTAGTTTGCCACTGCTTCTGGACGGTCGGCTTTCTTGATACCACTGTCGAAAACAACGCAAGGCCTGCAGCTGGGATCGAACCCGGCATCCCGGCATTACGAAGCGTTCGCATCGACTTAGCCACAGAGCCGAACACCACTACATGAGGAATTGTAATAACGAAAGGTTGAGTACCACTGGTTTAGAGTTAGGGTTACAAATCATGAACATCGTTAGGTATAATTATCTGCAGGAGTGTTTGGGCTGGGCGAAGAACGGCGCGTGGGCCTTCCGACGCGGCGCTGCTGCAGTAGACATGAAGGGCATCCTGGTTCACCCTGAAACGTCCAGGACAACGGGGTTTTGGTAAAGGTGCGTCACGCCTAGCAAGCCGGCCATTTATTTATTATCGCTACTGAAAATACAATGAGAAATAAAAACGGACTGATCAAACGGCAATGGCTTTCTGAAAGGACTAGACAAACCAATTTATGGGCCAGTTAGCGATTCCCCTAACCCTCCCCCACGCTCTCTCATTCTCTCTCTCTATCTCATTGTTTCTCTCTCTCTCTCTCATTGTTTCTCTCTCTTTCTCTCAAACAAACACATACACACACCACAAGACAATCCCAATCAGCACAAAGAAACATCTGATACAATGATAGACCTGGCAGCCAAAGTCATTTCTGAAAAAAGTCCAGCCCTGTTCAGATCTGAACCTTCCACCTTCGGATCTGAACCCTTGACCTTCGGATCTGAACCCTTGACCTTCGGATCTGAACCTTCGACCTTCGGATCTGAACCTTCGACCTTCGGATCTGAACCTTCGACCTTCGGATCTGAGCCTTCGACCTTCGGATCTGAACCCTTGACCTTCGGATCTGAACCTTCGACCTTCGGATCTGAACCTTCGACCTTCGGATCTGCAGGCGAGTGGAAAGCTTACGTATAAGCCGGGGTAAAATATCAGACGAACAACACGTCAGACAGTCGCCAGCAAACGTCTGAGAGAACCTAAACAAGCAACTTGTCCGGATCAACCAAATCATTCCTCCACCCGCCTACGACCCAACAACACACTGCAAGCCAAAACCCTGCGCGATTGCATGTGTGACCAGCCAGACCTACACTGATTCAGCACCCAGCACTTCAATGTAAACTGGTGTTTAATGGGTGCAATAACGCGCATTTCTTTCACTTCATATGATGGGCTGTAAATGAGGGCGTGGTGTGTTTAAATGTATGCCGGATTTGTAGGCACTTTACCTGGCAATAATACACTATACCATCAATTAAACAGAAATACGTACGAACGTACATACATAAATACGTATGTACAGACAGACAGACATAATATAAACAGACAAGAAACAAGCGCTCGAGTACATATCTTAAAAGAGAGAAACGGTGGGGAGAGGGGGAATGATACAATACACATATAGAAAAATGGCCTTGGCTCCCACGTGTACCCTGTCTTACCAAACCCTATATGCCCAGGGCGGCGTCCGTGGCTTAGGTGTTGCGAGTCCGACTCGTAATTCCAATGTACCGCGATCGAAACCCAACGATGGCTGCGTGGATTTTTATCATGGTATGGGGCGTGGCAGGTTGACCGAGCCTAAAGTGGGTACCAGGATGCGTGTCCTAGGGAAGTAAAGACGGCCGGCGTAATGCTGACCACATTACCCACCTAGTGCCGATTGGTCTGTAAAAATGTGGGTGCTCTTTCCGTATGCCCGACGCGCCTAAAGGCGTAAAAAGGGATCTTTACATTTTTTACTTACCTATACACCAAAATCTTCGTGATGCTGGGGTGCCGGATTCGATCCCAGCTGCGGGCCTTACGCCTTGCGTTGGGTTTGACAGTGGTATCGAGAAGCCGACCGTCTAATAAGCAATGGCAAACTATTGGACGTAAATCTGCCTAGAAAACCCACAAACAGCCAACAAATGCTGGGGTTGGTTCTGCAACGTCCTGTAAAGGATGCGCAATTAACTTTATATACCCAAATACGCTTGAAAGCGTGGGATTTAGAAATTGAGTTACTTATTTGTGTGTCATTTACAGGACGTTGCAGAACCAACCCTAGCATTTAAATTTACATTCAGTAGTTTGCCAGTGTTCACTCAAAGGCCGGCTCTCGGTACCACGGACAAAGCCAGCGCAAGACGGTCCTTTGTCAAATCGCCTGCAGCTCGGATCGAAACCGGCACAACGTCATTAAGAGTAGCATTTCAATTCTACATGTATATAGAAGCCGAGGCGGCGTGGTGGTTACATTCTCGCCTGATGGGTTTGGGTTCAACCCGCAAGGGTGGATTTGGGTTGAGGCGGGGTTACCTCGGCTTCCAGGTGAACATCAGCAGCAGGAAATATTGTATGAAGTAAAGGCGTTCGGTGTGGTGCTGATCATATCCTCTATCGATTTTCATCATCATCATAAATGTGACGAGCTGGTCTGGACAGCTGTTTCTGTCCTTTTAAAAAGTGCTTTGTTTAGATAATATTATTACCAAAGTTCTAAACATTTTCCTATTGCTTTTAATTAGCATAATAACACTGGATTAATTAAGAAATTTCCTTACCTTTTTCATAATGCTTTATTGTAGCAAAATTATAATTAAAGAGTTGAAAGGTAATATAGGCGAAGAGTAGGGCAAGGGGGACTGAAGAGTTACTTCCTCCTGACTTCCTGTTCCCTTTTCAATTCAGAAATTGACCGGTTCAGACCTAAAGTTGTTAGTCTGCCTGTGGTCCAATTTTCTGTTTGAATTCCCTGCCAGGGGTGAGTTAAAAGAATAAGTTTAATTTGATGTATTGCTGCTTATTCCTCTGAATTAATTCCACAGGTTAAATTCTGAAATTTAATGCCCACATGGCTCAAAAACTATGATAAATTTCTTTATCCTCACTAACCACGTTTATGATCTAGTATGTACATGTATGCAAACATATTATCGATTTGATGATTGAATTACTGTTTATTTGCTACTAGAAACGTGCATTGGTATTTTTAATAATTATACTTATATTAATTAAGTGATAATTATGTCCTCATGTGAAATCTCAGCCAGTTCCTGTTTCCAGCTTAGACAATTAAAAATAGGAATGAAGTGTATATTCATTATACCTAATCCCTTCTAAGTTGATTTTACCTCATGGTGATATTAGCTTAATAAATCACTGTCTTGCTTTAAATTAGATTTAGTCCAGATAATTCTGAGAATGGTTTAAGAGCTTGAAAAGTGAATAACACAGTGAGGCTGAATTTAATATTCACACTGTCAGAGAAGAAGAGATGTATGGCCCATGCTTGTAATTATTATTGTTGTAATATATTTCCCTATTACTAGGAATACATTTCAGTTCTACAGCAGGTGGCCTTACAATTGTAATAATTATATTTCACCCCTCACCACTTCTAAACTCTGCTGAATAAGATTAGCACATGTGTGGATTTAGATTTAAACTGGAGTGAGTGTTGTATATTTTATGTTAATACTGTGACAGATGGAAAGCCCATTGTCATCTATGATTGTATTTTGACATCTATCTCATCACCCAGTATATTGATGGAGATATGTCAATCCCATTTGTTTTCAAACAGTGCAAAGCACCTGTTATGAGTTCCTGGTCTTGGTAAACTCACTCCCTGTTTCTCATTCATTGTGATGTGAACCCATGTGGTTAAAATGAGAATATTGTGAAATATGACTGTGTATGTCTGTGTGTGTAAGCATGTTAACCCTTTAAAGGAGTACTAGTGTGCAGACATCAGAACAATTTACACTGAGGAATGTCCTTTCTTTTTGTGTGATGTAAACTCTTGTTCTTGAGAGCTTTTATGAAACTGGTTTCCTAAATATTTTCCCATCAGGATTATGGACCATGTTCTGTACACATTCCCATTCTATACCAGTAGAATGTGAACACCTGTTTCTATCCTACTCCATATATATGTGTGTAGTGTAACAGTTTAAAGACTGGGGGTATTGTTGTCTCCAGTTAGAACCTTCCTGACTGTTTGTTTAAGGACTGTTCTATTGTTCTAGTTCCAGATTGTATTCCAGATGGTAAATACAGGTGGGAGTCCAGAAGTAGATCCTAAGCTTAGCTGCAGATACCCGATTGTCCGGACTGGACTGGAAGATTCGGCCTGCCTGATGTGTTTCCGAAGCTTAGTCAGAAGCTGACAACAGAAACCTAAGCTACAGCTAAGTGGACAGTTGTTCACTAACCTTTTATAACCGGATTTTATATCCACAGCCATTTAGTTATCATTTGAATTTATATTGATTTGAAAATCCTAATAAATGTAGTTTTAATGTTCTTACAGTTTTCTGAAGTTTCATTTTAACTGTAAGTGTGTCAGTGAACAAAAGCTAGTATAACTTTAATACATTTAAATATACAATTAATTACAGTAGGGAATAAGATGTGGGCAAACCCCGAATCCTCTCATTTAACCAGCAAGGCTGGGGTTACTATAAGACCTTATGATGTTTCACCGTTTGTAGTTCCCTCTGTAAAGTGCACATAGTGCATTCGCTAGTGTAAAGCGAAGTTACCCGCCACAGATTGGGGATCTCGTCCCGGCATAGAACCCACTCACAGAGTGGATTCTCGTCTCGGAACTTGTCACCTCACTCACAAAGTGAGGCGTTCTCCGGGTTTATAACCTAACACCACAAAGTGAGATATTGTTCCTGGTTTTTCCCTAGACAACAGCATATTTTTTTATATTTTGTGTTCAAGTGTTTAGCCATCTTTGATTTATTTTATGGCATATACTTAAAGAACACTAGGGGCTCAGAGTCATTAGTTACTAGTTTGCCTGTTAAAGTTAGCAAAAATTAACTTGGGTAATTATGTAACTGAAATTTACAAATAGTTTAAATGTTCACTGACTTTAGGAAATCAAAATATATAATTGGCTAGGCAATTTTAAATCCCAAAAATAATGGTTGCCCATAAGGTTAAGGATTTGTTAAAATGGATTGACAATTACCTTGCTATTTTTTTACATTTTGATTGATTGATTCTGTGATTGATTATTTGATTGATGCATATGTGATTTGCTTACTAACCCTCTGTTGACCTAATTTCATGAGTCTTGTCTAGTACTCTATCATTTCAGCAGCAATCATAGGTGATAATTTGCAAACTCCTTGTAAGGGTCACTACAGCTTAACCGAGATGGCAGCATATCATTCTCTATTGGGCAAGACCATCTCAGACTTTGCTGCTCATGAGGCAGGTTTGAGTGGGGCTGAGCTAGATATATATGTCTCTGATTTGTTGAATGCCAAATCTCAACTAGAAGCTAATGTAGGTGTCCAAGGGAGGGAAGTAGATTCTATAGATTGGTTTTTTAGAAGTATAGAAATGGGTCAGGCTTGCAAATTCACAGGTATTAAACTGCTAGAGTGTGTTGCAGAGAAGGTCAAGGAAGATTGGGAGTGGCAACTGGAGTGTGTCCAGATGGAACAGCGCGCACAAGCGAAAGGTTTTAAAGAGGCGGTTGAACATGCTCAGTGGAACCAGAAAGCCTTTGCTGGCGAGCCTTCCCGAGAATTATGGATGTTCACAACCCCAAAGCCAGACACTTCCATGTCAGCCAAAAATGCCATGTCAAATACTAGTATCAGTCACTTAGGATCAGTAATTGAAGAAAGATCCCTTACCCCACCAGAATCTGGAAATGAAAACCCTGGTAGAGAATGTGAGATCCTTGGCAGCTGTCAAGAGATCAAAACTAGTGAGCCTGCAACTGCAGTGACCACTAGTGGGCTAGCTACCACAAAACTTGAGGTAACTCAGGGTGGTGATTTCTGTCAAGATGATCATTCCTTGGCAGAAATAAACAGCATTATTCCCAAAACCAACCCCATTTTAGATAATATTATTTTATCTAGAAGCTTGCACAGCAAGGAAACTTTGAAGAAGGTAGGTGGCGAGACAGAAGACTTCAGCTCCACGCTGCAGATAGTATCTTGTAAAGCGGAGTCTGTTTATGTCCATGCTCCCACTACTTATTCGCACACGCAGTCAGTAGAAAGTCATGTGCTAGTTAAAGACATAGATTTTTCCAGTAAGTCGAGTGATATCCTGGAGTTTAATGAGAGAAGCAAAAATGCATCTCAGTCCTGCTTACAAGTTAGGGAAAAAGAGTCTCAGGCCTTAGATAAGTCCTTGAGGTCTCAAGGTATGTTGTTGTGTCCCCTCAGAATCAAGGGCCAGCACAACTTTGACTACCAAGAAAATGAGTCTCATGCTTCTGATAAGCCACTGAGATCTCAGGGTATGTTGTTGTGTCCCCTCAGAATCAAGGGCCAGCACAACTTTGACAACCCAGGTAATGAGTCTCAGGCTTCTGATAAGCCAGTGAGGTCTCAGGGTATGTTGTTGTGTCCCCTCAGATCCAAGTGCAAGCACAACTTTGACAACCCGACGACTGCAAATAAGCAGGTCATGAGAGACCAAAAGTCTCGCATCTTGGTCCAATCCAAGATGAGCCAACCAAAGCATTTGTGGACACCTCTTCTGAAAAGAGTTGTGTGTTTCACCAAGACTAGACCGATAGCTAGGCAGACTGCTAAAAAGCTAACTAGGTCTACTGAGAACCCCTTAAAGAGTAAACTCCTTAAGCTCAGGTCTTTTGCCAGTTTAGTTAGGACCATTAATGATCCCAATCCTAAACCTGGTAAGGCTTATGCCAAATCCTCTGCAACCAGGCCAGAAACTTCAGTCTGTGCCAGTGCAGCCAAGAGGAGGAAGAACCCTTCCTTTACTTCATCATCAGATGAAACCCACAAGACCCAGTCTACGGTTGAGACTGTAGGGTCTGTACACTGTCGTAAGCAGCGCTTACCTTTTCTTCCATGTAAATCCTCCCAGATAGTTTCATGGATAAGACGCACTCAGACAGGTATTTTGAACATTGAACTGATCTTTCCTTCATGCCATCTTTTCTTTGTTAAGATTGTTTCTATTCAGAGAAGCGGACAGTCCGCCTTGACTTTCTCTGGGAAAAGACTTTGGTATGTTAGTCGCAGTCGGTCATATCCGCTGGGACGGGGCTACAAATCCCAGTCAGTTGTTAAGGAGAAATTTTTTGTTCCTATTGAGATCCCATAGCAGATTAATTAGGGGATAATTTAGCAGGTGGATTGTAGGTAGCAGAAACAGTATCCAGGCCAGTTTAAGTTTGATATGTAAATATCAAACTTATCTTCGTTGGGCATATGTGACGAGCTGGTCTGGACAGCTGTTTCTGTCCTTTTAAAAAGTGCTTTGTTTAGATAATATTATTACCAAAGTTCTAAACATTTTCCTATTGCTTTTAATTAGCATAATAACACTGGATTAATTAAGAAATTTCCTTACCTTTTTCATAATGCTTTATTGTAGCAAAATTATAATTAAAGAGTTGAAAGGTAATATAGGCGAAGAGTAGGGCAAGGGGGACTGAAGAGTTACTTCCTCCTGACTTCCTGTTCCCTTTTCAATTCAGAAATTGACCGGTTCAGACCTAAAGTTGTTAGTCTGCCTGTGGTCCAATTTTCTGTTTGAATTCCCTGCCAGGGGTGAGTTAAAAGAATAAGTTTAATTTGATGTATTGCTGCTTATTCCTCTGAATTAATTCCACAGGTTAAATTCTGAAATTTAATGCCCACATGGCTCAAAAACTATGATAAATTTCTTTATCCTCACTAACCACGTTTATGATCTAGTATGTACATGTATGCAAACATATTATCGATTTGATGATTGAATTACTGTTTATTTGCTACTAGAAACGTGCATTGGTATTTTTAATAATTATACTTATATTAATTAAGTGATAATTATGTCCTCATGTGAAATCTCAGCCAGTTCCTGTTTCCAGCTTAGACAATTAAAAATAGGAATGAAGTGTATATTCATTATACCTAATCCCTTCTAAGTTGATTTTACCTCATGGTGATATTAGCTTAATAAATCACTGTCTTGCTTTAAATTAGATTTAGTCCAGATAATTCTGAGAATGGTTTAAGAGCTTGAAAAGTGAATAACACAGTGAGGCTGAATTTAATATTCACACTGTCAGAGAAGAAGAGATGTATGGCCCATGCTTGTAATTATTATTGTTGTAAATATATTTCCCTATTACTAGGAATACATTTCAGTTCTACAGCAGGTGGCCTTACAATTGTAATAATTATATTTCACCCCTCACCACTTCTAAACTCTGCTGAATAAGATTAGCACATGTGTGGATTTAGATTTAAACTGGAGTGAGTGTTGTATATTTTATGTTAATACTGTGACAGATGGAAAGCCCATTGTCATCTATGATTGTATTTTGACATCTATCTCATCACCCAGTATATTGATGGAGATATGTCAATCCCATTTGTTTTCAAACAGTGCAAAGCACCTGTTATGAGTTCCTGGTCTTGGTAAACTCACTCCCTGTTTCTCATTCATTGTGATGTGAACCCATGTGGTTAAAATGAGAATATTGTGAAATATGACTGTGTATGTCTGTGTGTGTAAGCATGTTAACCCTTTAAAGGAGTACTAGTGTGCAGACATCAGAACAATTTACACTGAGGAATGTCCTTTCTTTTTGTGTGATGTAAACTCTTGTTCTTGAGAGCTTTTATGAAACTGGTTTCCTAAATATTTTCCCATCAGGATTATGGACCATGTTCTGTACACATTCCCATTCTATACCAGTAGAATGTGAACACCTGTTTCTATCCTACTCCATATATATGTGTGTAGTGTAACAGTTTAAAGACTGGGGTATTGTTGTCTCCAGTTAGAACCTTCCTGACTGTTTGTTTAAGGACTGTTCTATTGTTCTAGTTCCAGATTGTATTCCAGATGGTAAATACAGGTGGGAGTCCAGAAGTAGATCCTAAGCTTAGCTGCAGATACCCGATTGTCCGGACTGGACTGGAAGATTCGGCCTGCCTGATGTGTTTCCGAAGCTTAGTCAGAAGCTGACAACAGAAACCTAAGCTACAGCTAAGTGGACAGTTGTTCACTAACCTTTTATAACCGGATTTTATATCCACAGCCATTTAGTTATCATTTGAATTTATATTGATTTGAAAATCCTAATAAATGTAGTTTTAATGTTCTTACAGTTTTCTGAAGTTTCATTTTAACTGTAAGTGTGTCAGTGAACAAAAGCTAGTATAACTTTAATACATTTAAATATACAATTAATTACAGTAGGGAATAAGATGTGGGCAAACCCCGAATCCTCTCATTTAACCAGCAAGGCTGGGGTTACTATAAGACCTTATGATGTTTCACCGTTTGTAGTTCCCTCTGTAAAGTGCACATAGTGCATTCGCTAGTGTAAAGCGAAGTTACCCGCCACAATAAACCACTTCTGCCGTTAAGCGACGTGGGGAGGAATAATTTGCGATCCAGTGCACGTTGGCTGCGACTGGCTATTGTCATGCCGTGAAGGCGTAGAGTGTCTTTAATGTTGTCGATCCATTTTTCCGCGGCCGTCCTCTTGCTCTTATAGCTGATCTTCTGAGATGTAGTGCTTGTGATGATATTTAATCTTGCGGCATTCTAACAAGATGTGTCGATTCTAACTGGTCTAACCAGTGGTTTCAACCCTTTTTTTTTTTTTGGGATGTCCCTAAATCTCGCGTGATGTGGTCGCTAAACAGGACAAAAAACATGGCTATATTCTTTGTCTTATAATTGCTGATACCAACGGTTGAACAGACATTTTTGATTTCTGTTTCGCTCTTCTTAAATTCGCCACCGTTTAAAGTTCACCAATTTCTTCAGGCATTTGTTTTACATTGACCTGATATGTAATTATTTCCTGCTCCGCTTTTCTTGTTACGTGATTTGTTTTTGTTTGTTTTTTCTACCACTTTATGTCTTGGCGCCCCCACCCATTTCCACTTATTTCTCATGTCACCAATCAATACTCCTGAAGTTATTTCTCCCATCAGAAAACAAGTTTAGTCAGCGACTCTTTTTCTGCTCTGTCACAACCAGTGCATTATATTATGTTAGCTATAAATTTTCACTGATCAATCGGCAGTCGACGGGCGACATCGTCGACATCACAACAGCCGCAGATACTTCCCGGGAGATGTTCTGCAAACTGAGCCAAAAGTGGGTCGACATGGGAGATCGGGTCTAGCTTTAAAAGCGCGCCTCGATACGAATGCAAACTCACGACCACGGCCGACTATTTAATCTTCTCGCGCATGACTCGCTAACGCCCACCCGAGCAACAGGCGAGTGTACAAGCCACTGCACCAGCGCGGCTCTCTTGTAAAGCAGCAATTAGTTTTTTATCATCAGCGCCATACGTACCTTGCCGACTGGCGTGGGCGATCATGCCTCTCCACAATCTGCGATTTTCAACAACATGTATAGGTCTCCTGTCTCAGCACACGACTCCCCTCAAACCAGCTCGTACAAAGCCTTTTGTATTTCCCCCTGAGTTCATGGCTTGACACGCAGCAATCTGTGTCAGCTGAGTGAACTCGACCTGGCCTGTTAACTGGACCCAGTTTATTGCGTGGTCAAGCTGTCCGCTCTCATACTGAGTTGTACTGAAGGTCAACTCGTACAAACGTGATGATTCACTATCATCTGTTATGCTTCCCATAGCCGAACTGGCCTCTGACAGGTGTCAAAACGCTTCTCTCCTGCCGTCGTCCTCTGTCTCTTTTTCCACAGATCTTTATAGTGGCCCCACAGCACGTTTCAGCTTCCTTCTTCTTTTAATACGACGAAACAATGTCCTTTCCTGATGTTTTTGGCCGTGTAAAGAAAGAATTCTAAGGATTCTTCTGTAAAACCACATCTTCACTGCTACCAACAGTCAAGAATTATAACTAGAAAGCCACAACAGGGGAAACGAAACGGGCGTGCAAATATAACCATCAGAATCATTGCCAACGTACACAATGGCAGACTGGCAGCGACGTAGTGAAGCGGCTAGACCCTCACTTGCGGATCGGAAGGTCAGGGGTTCTGGTCCTGACGGTACCTGACCCTTTTCCCCCACAAATTGTTTTAGCTCAAAGGTCGACCCAGCCTCGAAGGTGTACCAGCTTGGGTCCTGTGGAGTAAAGGCGGTCGGCATAATGCTGACCACATCACCCACCAAATGCCGACTGGTCTATAAAATATACGTCTAGCCCTGTGTGCCCAATACATACGCTTGAAGAGCGTGGAACAGGATCCTTTTTACAATGGCACACTAACAACATATATTGCTGTTTCAAACTGGCTGAGTCAACACTCTCAGTGCTCGCATGTGGGAGACACAGATTCGATCCTAGATAAGGGAATGTGGTTGGTTTTGTTAATTTTGTCGGGGCAAAATAAAAATCCAAACCTGCATATTTCGCTGTGATTGCGCTAGCTTTGTGCGGCCTTAAGTCCTCAGGCTCACCACAACAATCATCATCCTGTAGCAGGTTCTTTGTAGAGTGTCGCTCTGCCACCTCGTGCATTTACCTAGGAAACGTGTCATTTACATCTTCGTGCTGGTCGGTCTCTGAACCTCTTTACTGGTTCCCTGCCTTCAGCTGTGAATTGTTGTCTACATCCACCATGACANGTGATGTAAACTCTTGTTCTTGAGAGCTTTTATGAAACTGGTTTCCTAAAT
This sequence comes from Candidula unifasciata, assembly GCA_905116865.2. Lineage (NCBI taxonomy): Eukaryota > Metazoa > Mollusca > Gastropoda > Stylommatophora > Geomitridae > Candidula > Candidula unifasciata. The sequence continues at coordinate 152,988 of CAJHNH020000558.1, forward strand.
ATTTTCCCATCAGGATTATGGGAAAACCATGTTCTGTACACATTCCCATTCTATACCTAAGTAGAATGTGAACACCTGTTACTATCCTACTCCATATATATGATGTGTGTAGTGTAGACAGTTGTAAAGACTGGAGGTATTGTTGTCTCCAGTTAGAACCTTCCTGACTGTTTGTTGTTTAAGGACTGTTCTATTGTTCTAGTTCCAGATTGTATTCCACAGATGGTAAATACAGTGGGAGTCCAGAAGTAGATCCTAATCTTAGCTTGCAGATACCCGATTGTCCGGACTGGACTGGAAGATTCGGTGCCTGCCTGATGTGTTTTCCGAAGCTTAGTCAGAAGCTGACATACAGAAACCTAACGCTACAGCTAAGTGGACAGTTGGTCACTAACCTTTTATAACAGGATTATATTTTATATCCACACAGCCATTTAGTTATCATTTGATTTTATATTGATTTGAAATCCTAATAAATGTAGTTTTAATGTTCTTACAGTTTTCTGAAGTTTCATTTTAACTGTAAGTGTGTCAGTGAACTTGAAAAGCTAGTATAACTTTAATACATTTAAATATACAATTAATTACAGTAGGGAATAAGATGTGGGCAAACCCCGAATCCTCTCATTTAACCAGCAAGGCTGGGGTTACTATAAGACCTTATTATGTTTCAACAACCGTTTGTGAGTTTTCCCTCTGTAAAGTGCACATAGTGCATTGCGCTAGTGTAAAGCGAAGTTACCCGCCACAATAAACCACTTCTGGCGTTAAGCGACGTGGGGAGGAATAATTGCGATACGTGCTACGTTGGCTGCGACTTGCTATTGTCATGCCGTGAAGGGCGTAGAGTGTCTTTAATGTTGTCGATCCATTTTTCCGCGGCCGTCCTCTGCTCTTATAGCTGATCTTCTGAAGATGTAGTGCTTGATGATGATATTTAATCTTGCGTTTGCATTCTAACAAGATGTGTCGATTCTAAACCTGGTCTAACCAGTGGTTTCAACCCTTTTTTTTTTTTTGGGATGTCCCTAAATCTCGCGTGATGTGGTCGCTAAAACGGACAAAAACATGGCTATATTCTTTGTCTTATAATTGCTGATACCAACGGTTGAACAGACATTTTTGATTTCTGTTTCGCTCTTCTTAAATTCGCCACCGTTTAAAGTTTCACCAATTTCTTCAGGCATTTGTGTTTACATTGACCTGATATGTAATTATTTCCTGCTCCGCTTTTCTTGTTACGTGATTTGTTTTTGTTTGTTTTTTCTACCACTTTATGTCTTTGGCGCCCCCACCCATTTCCACTTATTTCTCATGTCACCAATCAATACTCCTGAAGTTATTTCTCCCATCAGAAAACAAGTTTAGTCAGCGACTCTTTTTTCTGCTCTGTCACAACCAGTGCATTATTTATTATGTTAGCTATAAATTTTCACTGATCAATCGGCAGTCGACGGGCGACATCGTCGACATCACAACAGCCGCAGATACTTCCCGGGAGATGTTCTGCAAACTGAGCCAAAAGTGGGTCGACATGGGAGATCGGGGGTCTAGCTTTAAAAGCGCGCCTCGATACGAATGCAAACTCACGACCACGGCCGACTATTTAATCTTCTCGCGCATGACTCGCTAACGCCCACCCGAGCAACAGGCGAGTGTACAAGCCACTGCACCAGCGCGGCTCTCTTGTAAAAGCAGCAATTAGTTTTTTATCATCAGCGCCATACGTACCTTGCCGACTGGCGTGGGCGATCATGCCTCTCCACAATCTGCGATTTTTCAACAACATGTATAGGTCTCCTGTCTCAGCACACGACTCCCCTCAAACCAGCTCGTACAAAGCCTTTTGTATTTCCCCCTGAGTTCATGGCTTGACACGCAGCAATCTGTGTCAGCTGAGTGAACTCGACCTGGCCTGTTAACTGGACCCAGTTTTATTGCGTGGGTCAAGCTGTCCGCTCTCATACTGAGTTGTACTGAAGGTCAACTCGTACAAACGTGATGATTCACTATCATCTGTTATGCTTCCCATAGCCGAACTGGCCTCTGACAGGTGTCAAAACGCTTCTCTCCTGCCGTCGTCCTCTGTCTCCCTTTTCCACAGATCTTTATAGTGGCCCCACAGCACGTTTTCAGCTTCCTTCTTCTTTTTAATACGACGAAACAATGTCCTTTCCTGATGTTTTTGGCCGTGTAAGAAAGAATTCTAAGGATTCTTCTGTAAAACCACATCTTCACTGCTACCAACAGTCAAGAATTATAACTAGAAAGCCACAACAGGGGAAACGAAACGGGCGTGCAAATATAACCCATCAGAATCATTGCCAACGTACACAATGGCAGACTGGCAGCGACGTAGTGAAGCGGCTAGACCCTCACTTGCGGATCGGAAGGTCAGGGGTTCTGGTCCTGACGGTACCTGACCCTTTTCCCCCACAAATTGTTTTAGCTCAAAGGTCGACCCAGCCTCGAAGGTGTACCAGCTTGGGTCCTGTGGAGTAAAGGCGGTCGGCATAATGCTGACCACATCACCCACCAAATGCCGACTGGTCTATAAAATATACGTCTAGCCCTGTGTGCCCAATACATACGCTTGAAGAGCGTGGAACAGGATCCTTTTTACAATGGCACACTAACAACATATATTGCTGTTTCAAACTGGCTGAGTCAACACTCTCAGTGCTCGCATGTGGGAGACACAGATTCGATCCTAGATAAGGGAATGTGGTTGGTTTTGTTAATTTTGTCGGGGCAAAATAAAAATCCAAACCTGCATATTTCGCTGTGATTGCGCTAGCTTTGTGCGGCCTTAAGTCCTCAGGCTCACCACAACAATCATCATCCTGTAGCAGGTTCTTTGTAGAGTGTCGCTCTGCCACCTCGTGCATTTACCTAGGAAACGTGTCATTTACATCTTCGTGCTGGTCGGTCTCTGAACCTCTTTACTGGTTCCCTGCCTTCAGCTGTGAATTGTTGTCTACATCCACCATGACACTTGATATGGCCAAAACATTGAAGTTTCAGAGACAAGATCCTGTTTACTAGCAAATTTTCCTTGACATTCAGATCATTTAAGATGCTATTATTTCCTTTCTTCTTGGTCTATGGCTTTCTGAAAATCTTTATATCGCTCTTCAGCCCAAAAGCCCCTATTTTCTCCCTTGATGGCCCCAATACGCCGATAAAACCGGTAAATACAAAAGTAAAGACCGTTTCAACTTCCACGCAACTGGCTGCACTTGGAATCGATCTGTAGGCCCATCCATCGTTGGCCCCAACCTCCGATGCACGGCCCTGTGATGTAAAGCAGGTCACGGCGTGTGAGTCACGCGTCAGGAATGCCGGTCTGCCCATTAGCTCAATGTTTTGACTCACGCGTGCTGCGCCAAGTGGTCAGGCCATTTCTAGCACCATTGAGCACACGCAGTAAACATTCATATCTCTGCTTCTTCTCGTATTCCACAGCAGCGAGTTGGGACCAGACTTAAGGGCTGTGCGGTAGATTTTCTCAGTATGACGCATGTCTTCGAAATACCACCCCTTAAATATCCTGAATAAATTTTAATTTTGCTGCTCACCCCCCCCCCCCCCACCCGATAATGGGCATACATTGCTAGACATATTTTATAGACACTCTATGTCAAACCTGACATCCCACACTATGACAATGGCTTCGGACGGAGGAGCGCATTTGGGAGGATACTAGTCTTACGCTAAGAAGAGGACATGCAATCTGGGTCTTGCTAGTCACAATCGCCAGCGCCATGAGGCTTGAGTTTCATGCTACAATCTGGAAAACAGAAGGGTTCCAACAATAGCGTCAACTTATTTTGTAGACCAGTCGCGGTATTAACAGTTGATATAGTCAACATCACCCCCAAAAAAAGAAGATAGTTACATAGAAATTACTGTCGCTGAGTTGTGAACCGTCCGGTCATCTTACATATTCTAGATCTGGTCAAACAAAATGAGTTGACCCGTTCCTTTACTTCCAAGAAATGTCTGAGAATTGTCTGGTTGCCAAATTTTGTGAAACTGGATCGACAATCAAGGGCACTAACCTCAATCTTACAGCGGCGATATTCGCATAAGTCACTGTTTAGTGAGCGAGTTTAAAAAACTGAAAGTTTTATTCAAAGTGCAACTGTGCTAAAGTAATATCAGACGCGAGAATAGGGTTTGAGATCATGACTAGGGTTTGAGATCATGACTAGGGTTTAAGATCATAACTAGGGTTGGAGATCATGACTAGGGTTGGAGATCATGACTAGGGTTGGAGATCATGACTAGGGTTGGAGATCATGACTAGGGTTGGAGATCATGACTAGGGTTGGAGATCATGACTAGGGTTTGAGATCATGACTAGGGTTGGAGATCATGACTAGGGTTTAAGATCATGACTAGGGTTTAAGATCATGACTAGGGTTTAAGATCATGACTAGGGTTGGAGATCATGACTAGGGTTTAAGATCATGACTAGGGTTTAAGATCATGACTAGGGTTGGAGATCATGACTAGGGTTGGAGATCATGACTAGGGTTGGAGATCATGACTAGGGTTGGAGATCATGACTAGGGTTTGAGATCATGACTAGGGTTTAAGATCATGACTAGGGTTTAAGATCATGACTAGGGTTGGAGATCATGACTAGGGTTGGAGATCATGACTAGGGTTTAAGATCATGACTAGGGTTTGAGATCATGACTAGGGTTGGAGATCATTAATTATAAAGTGTTACTAGAAGAGTGTCAGCGTCTGTGGTTTAGGCGTTGCGAATGCGCTTGGTAATGCCGGGGTACTGAGCTCAACCCAGCTGCAGCAGACAATTTGTCTTGCGTTGGATTCGACAGTGATACCGAGAGCTGACCATTCAGAGGCAATGGAAAACTACTGAACATAAACTTTGCATAGAAAACACACAACAGCCAACAAATGCTGCGAATGGTTCTGCAACGTTCTGTAAAGTGTAGAATGTTGAATTAAGAATCGACATCACAGCATTCGGAACACTACCATAAGTGCTCAGTCCCCATCTTCAGCAACAAGCAAAGAGTTCCAATTCCGATGGTACCAGTAACTGTTTGATTGTATATCCGTCTCATCCTTCCCCTGAGTGTTGAGCGTCGGCCAGATCCCCTGGTAACTCCTCGCAGCGCCATTCTCTTTAGACCGTAATGATCTTTCTGCGACTCCACACTGTTCACTCGCTCCCAAAGGGTTCTCATAATATCTAACTTGTCATACATCAATTCACCAAGTGGTGCAGAGCCAGCCAGTCTATCTGCCTTCTCATTTTCCAACACACCGGTATAACCTGATGAAAATATTCTGTAAAAAAGCCCTGTAAAGTGTAAAGGATACGCAACTAACTTTAACTAGAAAAGTAAGGACGTAGCCGAAGTATAATTCCATCTGTCCAAGTTATCAGTAGTTTTTGGAATGAGTTTTGGAATAAGACATTCTTCTCACACCTCCCCCCCCCCCCCCCCACCTCCTTTTTTGTTCCATGTACAACAAACAACAATCAGCAATCCACACAAATAAATCCCAACGAGCCAAACAGATTGTGGCCCCTCAGTGCTCTGAGTTCAACTGAACTCTGAAAAAAATCTGCGCAATTCATTCGCTTTGATGAAAAAAAAATGTTCTCCCTTCCCCACCATGCATCAACATTTGAATAATTTACCCAACGGCCTCCTCATCCAGCAAAAAAAAAAACCAGCATCCGCCACTAGCCGCCCCTCTATCCTATCGTAAGATTCTCATTAACCCTAGGCCGGCAGTTGTCAATATGTTATGATCTTTGCTTCGCGGTTAATGCCGTTTCTGGCGGTGTTCTGTAGAACAGTTCCCCATGCTGCTATTAGCCTGGTTATAGGTTAGTTGCGATTCCTTTACAGGACGTTGCAGAACCAACCCCAGCAGCCCCTGACTGTTGTGTGGTTTCTCTAGGCAAATTTACGTCCAGTAGTTTGCCATTGCTTCCTGGACGGTCGGCCCTCTGATACCACTGTCGAAACCAACGAACTCGGCACCCCGGCATTACAAAGCGTTCGCATCGACTTAGCCACAGAGCCGACGAGCCTGGTTATAACATCATCAATTATTCACGCCGTTTTTGTTGTTTTTAGTTACAGTGATTATTTTAGTTGGTTAACTGCTTTGTCCGTCATCACCAACAATACGGGGTTTTCCCACCGATGGAACTTGGCTCTGTATCCCGTGACCCGTGTAGCAAACGGCTTGAGGGGCTTGGCTACGAAAATCCAACGTTAACAGTTTTAGAGGCACCAAATGTGGTTTTCGTCTGCGTCTGTGACACAGGCGTTGTAAACGCGCCTCCTAATTCCGGGGTGCTGGATTCGATCCCCGCTGCAGGCTACCTGGCGGCAGACCGCCTTTCGTTGGTTTCGACAGTCGTATCCAGAGTGGACCGTTAGTGAACAGTGGCAAACAGATGACCGTAAATATGCTACAAAAAACGCATTAACAAAAACTGCTGGGGTTGGTTCTGCGACGCCCTGTAAACACACATCACTAACATTAAACTCAGAGAGTGGTTATCTACCCTATCCGGCCTTATGGTTACTTCATAAAGGAAGATTAGGGTAGGAGGAATACACTGGGACACGAAAAGGAAGAGGCGGCCTATCTGAGGAAAGTAACACTTTAAGCCAGACAGTTGGCGCACTTACCACAGTTTTAGCTTTGCGAGTGGTGCAAATAAACCAAGCCACAAATATAATCGGAAAAGGCGGCTTGCTGTCAACGGCGGGGAAAAAAAAGGGGGGGGGTATATCGTTGCGATCAAACATAGTTTTAGGGATTTGTACCATGTCCTAACAGCAAGATCGATAAACGTTAAATAAAAGAATTTTAGAGAGGATGCCAAAACTACGTATCACAATAATAGCTGTCCTTTACTAAAGGTATAACTGGGAGACAACGTTCGGGCTAGTTGCCAAACGTGGAAGGATTTTTCCCAGCCAGCCAATGAGAACGAGCAAGCCTCATAAGAATCGCTAACAGATCATTTAAAAAATATTCTATGAATTGCCTGGGAAGGTTAGGCCACGATGAAAGGTACTGGCCACCCGAACAACACAGGTCTTGGCCTAGAATGCGTGAAGACCTAATATTGCACCCCCAGTGGCAGGATGTGCTATGAAATTATCTTGCAGTCAGGTCACCCCCATCCCTAAACACAAACGGCAACCAATCAGAACGGCAAACAAAGTGCTCTTAAATAAACAGAGGGGGAACCCCCAGAGGCCGTTGAAATATCATAGAGATATAATAAACTTACAATGTATTGATCGGCACTCATAGAAAGAAGCAGACAAACAGAAGGACACACTAGACAAAAATAGAAAAGCTATAGTTACCATACCGGAATCAAATCTGTCACAGAAAAAACTCTTAAAGGGGATGGAGGGGGTTCTCCGCTCCCTTACCAACTGTCTGAGGGTGGGGCTCAGAGGACCTATTAGGCCTTGTTTAATAACAATAATAATACGCAGTGGCAAACAAATATTTTAATACAGTTAAAATTGGAACTCAGTGGACCCCAACAGAACAGCATCTTCTCCTTCTTGTTTAGCGGCTGTAAATTCCAGGGGAAGGTTCTGGTAGTTCGGACACTTCTGGGCTTTGGTCTTGTTAAAGAACTTTAGTTCTGTGTGTATATCTGTTTCACAGATCTGGCTTATTTATATGCAGACTATAGACTCCTCACCTCTCAGGGAGATGCACCCCCAACATTGAAGGAAACAAGACTTTGAAGGAGACGTTTACAACAATTAGGGGGCCCTAAAATAGTGACCTAAAATGGAGACAAAATCTATCAAATTAAGTATTTGCCAGCTGCACTAGTGTTTGCACTTGTCACATTAAGTCATTCAAGAAGTGCAGTATTTCTAATGCCAGAAATGGAACTTAGGATGAAGCAATATATGAAGACACTAATTCATCAGTGGACACAGACGAGGACTAGCTAAAGAATTACCATATGGATGTGAGATTTGACAGTGGTGGGTTTTCTGGATTCTATGATGAATAAAACTTCGAGTTCAGTAACTTTATGTAATCATATAATGTTTCCCCCAATTTCCAGTCCTAACAACAAGGTGCATATTATAACAGGGATCGTCTCATACTTGGGCAAATACCGTTAACTAGAATGACTTTGTACTGGAACCAACAGGGTCAAAGGAATAAAGGCAGCCATAAAACACGTAGGGAAAGGAACAAGAGAGTAGAGTTAAAAACATCAGAGGGCATGAGGTCAGCTGTTTGTGATAGGCAAGGATAAGACAACTTGGTTGAAGATGGTTGTAAGGCTGGCCTCCACGAGGGAACAATAGTAGAAACAGATATCCACAATTATTTAAAATGTACACACAAATATATTTTCTCCTTCCTCTTGCGCACTGTCTGTAGGCTCCGGTAGAAAGACCTGGTTGTTTTTCCACTTCTTGGATTTGGTCTTGTTCGAGCATGTGTTTTGCATGTATATCTGTTTTATAGATCTGCTTTACTTGTATGCAGACTGTTGGTTTTCCCTCTCCTCTCAGGCAGATGCTCTCCAACTTTAAAGGAAACAATTCTACTACAGTGCATACCTGATAAGGAGAGAATTCCCCGGGGACCCAAGAAATGCCTCTGTGTATTTCCTCTTATCCAGATAAGAATTCAAGCAAGACAAATTGTCAGGGAAAAACAAATTTGTTCTTCAGAACAGAAATTCACCACATCCAAGATCTTGTTAAGTGGTGTGCACTGTACTTTACTTTTCCGACATGCTTGCCAGAGGCAGTGAGTCTATTCCCTCCCCCCCCCCCTCCTCCTTCCGCCACAACAGGGCCTCATCATGCCAGCAGGGCATCAGGCACATGATGCTAGGCACATATTTCTATAGAAACCAATTAGCACTGAACTGATTATGTGGTCAACAGCACACTGGGCACACTGACAGACATCCCAGGACATAGTATAGAGACCCATCTGACATCCCATGACATAGTAGAGAGACCCACATTGAATAGACCCACTTCTGCCTGGCAAGTATGTCAGAAAAGTTAAGTACAGTACATGTTTGCCAGGTGGCAGTGGGTCTATTCCCTCTTCTCCCCCCCCCCCCCTTTCCTTAAGAATTAGCTAGAGAATAGAAAATACACTTATATCTATAGACCTTATCAGATTCAATGATTTCGATACTTTAAATGCATGAAATGTGTTAATGGAAATTTTTATTTTAGCAGGTTTTTGTGTCTGTCTTTTTTCCGTCGATGCAGTTAAATAGCATTTTGTTTCAAGTATTTCTTGGCAACAATGCTTCTTTTAATATTAGTGTCAAGCAAATTGTGACCTAGAAAACATGGGGGCATGGTTAAACTGACGCTTGGGATGACCTGTTTTCAGCTTCAAATATGAATTGGATGTCCCGTTTTTCAGTTCAGGATATTATGGTCACACTAGTCACTTTGCAACAGAACAGATAAATAGCAAGAATGCTTCAGCCAGTTCCTCATTACATCTACCATAAATGGTGACCCATAAAATACCAATGTCAAATTAACCAAAACAAATGTGATCTAATGAGCCATTTCGGACCAACATGCTGACTGCCATCTTCTAGTTGACTGGCAAGTCCTATGAGGGGCTTCCCGTGGTGGTCAGCGTCAAACGTCTCTGTCAAAAACTGTTTCCCTCTAGCGAGCTAAACGCTAAAAAAAAAGGTAGACTGCTTGTGATTTCTGAAGTGAAAACTAGCCTTCAGACCTAACAAGGTTTGGCCATCACAGTACTAAACAGATCTCCTGGACTTGAAGAAGGATGTGAAGCATGTTCGACTGGTCTGGCTACACAGATAGTCAAACTGTGAATCAGTAACTCATCTTAATACATGCTCGTTTTTCCAGCTTGGCAGCCATCCAAAGCAGTAGAGAGATGTGATCAATTCAATTCACATGTGTGAGCCTTAGCAGGTAATGATAACAAGTAAAAATTACACTGGAGAGGGTGAAACTTGCTTCCTCGTAGTGCACATAGCTGTACTAGTAACTGGTAGCTTTCGCATGGTAGAGTTTCTACATGAGTGGTGAAAGCGTGCGGGAATAATTCTTTTCACTACGCTTGAGATGTAAACCAAATAGCGTATTTGTAATAAATAGTAAACAGTAACAACAAATAGTAAAATAATCCCTTCTTCTTTGGCAGTTAGAAGTGGAAGCGGCAATTACAGTCGTCTCATAATGCCTCACCATTGACGAAGAGGCACCTCTGCTAGTCGTTTCCATATAAAGTAGGTTATAATGTCTCCTTTCCTGACCCTGAAGTCAGCATAGACAAAATAGCAAAAGCCTCTCCCACCATATTACAGTATAAAAACAAACCTTTTTAGAAGAATAAGCAATATCAAACACTTCCCTAATGTTTCCAAATAACAGGTGATGGATTACATTCCTGAATGCGTTGAACATAATTGGACAGCGAGTCAGCAAATACTTGGACATAGATCTGTTTTTACAGCACCCAACAGCAATGTTGAGGACCAACGTGAATTCATTAGTACATGCATACATACCAGTGGACAATATTTTGCACATTAATGTGATCACATGACACAATATTTCAAAAATATTTATTTATACTCAATATGAAAAGACTGGAGCTTTTGAATCAAAATGTTACGGACATATTCTTAGAATATCATGGATCAAGAAGAGTAAAAAATCAACATTCGACCCAAGTTAAACATTGAGGAAAACAAGTTCATAAACAGCATTCTGTCCCGAAAGTTGAAAGTATTTTGGCCACATCAAATGTGGTGGTGGCTTGGAAAAGATGGCGCTAGAGGGTGAAGGTTGTAGAAAGCGAGGCAGGGGTCGACCTCCGCGAAGATGGATACAGGAAATTTAAGGTGCATTGGCAGTGAGAGCTAGGGAAAGGGATACTTTCAGGCGTGCCATGAGGAGAGCGACGTTCTGTAAAGGACTTGCTAATTGATGATGACTTCAATATCGATACAGAGACATAATGGCTGCTAGGTTTTCGATCTGAACAGTTCACAAAGCAAAATGGTACAGTGATTTAAGAGCGTTAGGATGTACAAATATGGAGTCAGCACATTTTTTCCTTTCTTTCTTTTGTCAAAATCTGCTTGTGCCGCTAGGCGTCGCAGTCTATCAGATGATCGGCAACCGAGCCAGGGCGCGCTCAGTCGCCTTATATGCCGTGATGTTATGAAGTCTCAAGTTGTCCGTGACTCCTTCAATCCATCTTCTTCTTGGTCTTCCCCTGCCTCTTGGTGTTTCGATTTTCATGTTGTATGCTCTTGATGCTGGCATCGTTGGTTCCATTCTCATTAGGTGACCAAACCATTTCATTCTTTGCTTCTCAATAAATTTAACGATGGGTATGGTTCCAATAGTTCTTGTAATCACATCATTTCTCACTCTATCTCTTCTGGTTTTATTCGCAGCCATTCTCAAACATCTCATTTCACAGGTGGTTAGTCTTCTCTCGTGTTCTTTTGTTAATGTCCAAGTCTGACATTGATAACCTAATGTCGGTATAAAGATTGTATTTATAATTTGTCTTTTTATCTCAGCTGGGACAGCAGGGTGTTTTAAAATTGGGGCAAGCTGGTATGCGACATTGTTGGCTTGTTGGATTCTTGCTTCGATCTCTCTGTCTATTTTACCAATGGATGTAAAGATACTTCCCAAGTATTTAAATTCTTGCACTTGTTTTAGGCTGTGATCTAGAATCTTTATGTCGATGGTCTGTTGCTCTCTACTTATGCTCATGACTTCTGTCTTTTCAGTATTGATCTTCATATGATGCTTGAGGCAACTGTCGTATAGTACATTTTTTCCAATTATTTATATTATTAAAATAAACATTATTATATTGGCTAGAACTGGCATATAAACTAACCGTATAAGCTGTAGATGCAATTTACCCAGATTGGATTTTTGTTTCTAGAACAAAAGGTGCAGGTACTCATCACAAAGAGTATTAAAAGGTATTCATCACAAAGTGTCTATTTATTAAAGAAGCACTGACAAATTGATGCCTTAAGCTCCCAAGGAACACATCATATGTTCACAGGTTCAAACCTACAAGCCCAATGAACGCAAAATGCGCTGATTTTATTCTTTCTTTACCACCCCTTGCATCTCTGATGCTAAACCTCTTGGGACTGAAAGAATTAAATAAAAGATGCTGGTAATGCACACCGCCTGAAGAAAAAAACCTGACCTTATTCAGTCAGAAGAAACCCTCTACGCGTATGTTGATTTTAACTGACACAATATAATTTTCTTAACTCCTTATCACTGATCCAGGCACTTCACCAGCTGACTTTGTCCAGTTAATACTTTTAACTCTTTCAGGCCAGTAATGCTACTTTTTTTCCTTCACACCTAAACCACTTATAACATAAAGTAACAACAATTTAAAAGAAAATGAGTTACAGTGACCCATGCTTGGTGCTGAAAGTGTTAAGGATGTGTGATCAATTCACATGTGTAAGTGTTAGCAGGTGACAATTACACTGGTGAGGGTGAAATTGTCCTTCTTGCCGCTTCGCTGTTAAGAGAATGTGTGCAGTAAGCATCACTGTACACTAGTAACTGGTTGCTTCAACATTACAGGAGGATATATAAGTAAACCATTTTTGTCCACGCACTCAGGTGTAATGGGTATATAGACCTATATAATATAGACCAGTCGATACTCGGTTGGTGACGGTCAACATCAAACCGGTCACCTTTACTTCCCATAACTTTACCCGATGCCCATGTAGGGCTGGGTCAACCGGGGGGCCAAGGTCATTTCTGAAAAACCTGGCTGCCTTAGGACCTGAATCAACAATCTTTGGATCCGCAGGCAAGCATCTAGCCGCTACACCACCACGGCTCCCAGTGCCAGCAGCAGGTGGTTTATTTTATAACTGTTTAATAGAGAACCTCATTCTCATGGTTTTGATGGGTGACAGTATGAAAATCGCACTGAAACCTCAACCAATATTCATCGGACTGTGGAGACGGCCCACAATTTTAATTTAACCAAATCACAGTTTGAAAAATCATGTTTTCCTAAAGGGTACTATTCTTTAGTATAATTTAACACTCAAGGAAAATGCAAGATGGATGTACAATCAGACAGTTATTAGTACTATCGCAACTATAACTCTTCATTTAATGCTGAAGATGGGGACATAGCACTTTTGGGAGTGCCCTGAGTGCTATATTGTAGATTCTTAATTTAACATTTTAATATAATTATTGGTGCTTTTTTTTTACTGACCATAAATGACGTCAAGGAACAGCCCAATATTTTAGTGGGTGGTAAGAGCGTGTTTTCTGTACTTTACTTTAGGGCGTTTCTTCCAAGGCCGTGGCTTACCTAAATTTTACGCTAACCCTAAACCTAACCAAAACTATACGCTTAATCTGTCCCATGACCTGTGGATTTTTGGTCGGCTAATAAATTAGCTAATAATTAAGAAAGTACCTTATTATTACTTTCAGCAATCAAACTGAACCTCTTATATCCAGCAGCTCAATAAATGTATCATTGATAAAACATATTTATCAATTTGCACCGACGACTTTTTTTTAAAAAAAACTACCCAACAGCGATCACCCAACCATGCATTTCTTTCTGTTGATTTTCATACAAGCGGGACCTCAAATTATCAATCCAAACAGAACACTTAACTTCTTCTTACCTCCAACTACAACCAGTTTATACTCTGTCATTTGAGCAGTTCTTTTACCGCCGTTGTCGGTTGGAGAAGTTAATCCAAAAACACCTTGAGAATGTCAGTAAATATTGTGTAGAAAATGATTAAACCTCAGTTGGAAATGTCCTCAGTGCTGCCTTCTGCTGAAGCCGCCGTGAAAACGGTGAATTATTATCGTGACCTCAGCACACAAGAGTTCACATTCTTGGCAGGATCTATATAAATAGGTTGAAAACTCGACGGGAAGGCTTAGCTGCATTTCAAAATAACCTAATATTTTATTGTTCTAAATTATTAATAACTAATAATTGTATTATTCAGACGAATGTATAATTTATCAGTTTTTATAAAATTTATATACGTAAAGAAATGTTATGTCTTGTTAATGACAAGAGAAAAGGTAACGTAATCTGGAATCTGAACTGTACATCCCTACGATTAGAACTTTCTGTATGCTATTTGTAACAAATGTGTTTGCGTGTATTTACTATAGAAAAGGGCAACTGTTAAAGAAGCTTACGTTATCACAAATATTAATAAAGTAAAAGGTACTTTACGGTTTCCACCCTCCCAAATAAAAGAAACGCCTGACAAGTTCGGTCAGTATAAGTATTACCTCACCATCTGACTGAATGACTTTGGACACCACCAGCACATCTACCAAGCGATAAACACCCGGTGACACAAAGTGCCACCATTCGGATGAGAATAACCCGTTGAAAGGTCCCGGAAAGCTCGTTCAACCGTTAAGACCCCCAGCAACAACCAGGGCGGGGCTTTAAAATAACTAAAAATTCGTCCCACACTGGAAAGGAAATTTTCCATACCTCAGCATCAAATGCATTCAAAATAAATAGGGTCCTTAGATTCGATATATTTTCACCGCATTTCATTCCATATCTTTCTGTATTAATAACTGTTATATGTAACACATATAAACAAAGCTGTTTTTTCCCCTTGCGGGGCGCAACAGTAGGCACATTTTAGGTAAAATATTCTCGGAGCTAAATTAATAGACATCTACTGGTGAGTACCGGCACCTTTTGAAGACTTAATAGTTAGAACAATTTGGATATTTTCCCCAGGATATGCCGGTGTAGAAGGCAATTAACAGAGGGATAGACTGGCTGCTTCTGCACAACTTGGTGGTCAATAATACATGACAAGCTAAATGTTGTAAGGGCCCTTTGGGGGGGAGGGGTTGGGGGATTGAACTGTGCGAAAGCACAGTTGGATCATCATGGTCTGAAAAGAATATAATGGAAAAATATAAAAACTCGAACGAAAAGTATATCTAAACAGAATATGTACTGCGAGGAGTGTACTAAGAAGACAATTAGCACTTAAGGGAAATGTAAAACGAATATGCAATCAGACTGCTGGATTTGAGGTAGGTTTTCTTTGTGCTTTAGCCTCTACAAAACATTTCTTTTTCCTAAAGTCCATGTATATCCATAACCTTCTATTTCGTGTACTTTCAATAACCTCTGACACAGATGATCCTTCATGCCATGATGTCAAACTGTCTAGTTCTCTCGGTCTTCCTCTAACTCTCTTCCCCTGCAGCTTTCCTACTGTCACGATGTACTCCACTTTTCTCCTTCTCATCACAGGACCAAAGAATGTAGATTTTCTCTTTCTAAAGTGGGCAATCAGTTCTCTTCGTGATTCAGTTTCTTTCAAGACATCTTCATTAAACTTTTTTATCTGTCCATGTTATTTTCATTCATTCGTCTATCAAACCACATCTCCGCAGCTTCAGAATAAGTTTTCATTAATTTACCAACTGCCCTGATTCCCCTCCGTTTATCAAGAAAGTATTTATATAGCTTTTAAGAATTCTTTTTTTTTTTTTTTTCGCGATTCAACTGACAAAAAAATATTTAGATTACTCATTCTGGTCAGGGTTCTTTAACCTATGGGCCGCGGAAAAGTCCATGTGGGCCGTAAAAAAAATGCTGCCTCATAATGTAAGAGGTAAGAAGAGGTCAATGTTCTCTTCTAGAATTGCAATCTATAGGATTAACTCCTTAAGGAATAGAATTACAAGAGTTGCATCAGCACTCAATGAGCATGCTACAAAAGATCATCAATGTTTTACCGGCTAGACTGACAGACAGTAATGCATCAATGACAATAATAGGATTGCATGACCTGGGAGTGAAGCCCATCGTCAAGTCAGTGGACATTATAATCAACTACTCAAAAGATCAATCCGGATATGTACCCTAGGGTGGCTACCGCATTGGCAGGCTGAGAATGTAAACTGGGAATGACCAATAAGCAGTAATGCAGAATTGTGATAATATAAACAGAACATCCCTATCCAGACTCATAAACACGAGCATGCAAATTTGAGCTGTATGAAATTAACATTTCAACAAGGGCACAGCGTTTGATTGATTTCATTTTATTTGATCTGATTCAAGAACCGACATCTCAGCCCTCGGGGCATTCCCATAAGCGCTCCGTCCCCATCTTCAGCAGCCAGCGAAGAGCTCCGATACTAATGGTGCCAGTAGCATTCTGATTTAACTCCCATCTTGCCTTTCCCCTAAGCCTCGAGCATCTGCCAGAACCTCTCGTCACTCCCAACTGCACCAATCTCATCATCTTTCCTCCCCTGACGCCGCGAGGCATTCCAGGAGTAAAGAAAAGAAGAAAAAAGAAGAGGAAGATAAGAACCAACTCCACGAAGCACGAAGTTCACAAAGGGAGGTCAGTCACGTCACTCTTTGACAAAATTAAATTCCACAATTGGGCTCTGTTGCTGTTGGCGCTGTGTTGATTATTATTTAATTTCATAGTTCTAGCATATTTATTTAATGTTAGAAAAGATGAACAATATCAGCACCCAACCACTTGATGATAGTGTTCCAGTATGTAAGAAAAGGAAATGTGACAATGAATGCAACGAAGCAGAGAAAGACGGTGATTCGTCGTCTGCGGTCGTCCCTTTTTCTTTCGCTTTCAGTGATTTCAAGCTTGTGAAAGTTTTACGCGAAGATGCACGGGGGAAGTTGGTAACTTTGCACGGGACTGTTGGTGATAAAGATGCAGTTGTCGTGCTTGAACGAAAAGCATTTGATATACCAGTATTGGAAGAGTGCTTACAGCAGACTACGGTTAAAGAAACGTTACAAAACGATGTCTACAGCACCTTTGATGTTTACTCTAGCGGGAGCATTGCACGTATGTATTTGTCTTTTAACCCTACCACACCTCACAGAGTAAATCATGGGTAGTAAATTGAGAGTAACACCTGCAGGAAAATTACTGTAAATACACACATCTGTGTCACTTTATATGTATATATATTACTGCCCCCCTCCGCTCACAAACACACACACACACACAGTACCAAACATTAAAAGTTAAGAGGTTTTTTTTAATCTGGCAATATCATATATGCAGTGCTCTACAATACTGACAGTCACAATTTTTCAGTCTACTGCAATATTAAAATTACTGGAATCAATAATATTTTAAATTTACTAAATATTTCGGCTCTCCTTCGAACTTCTACTTTATATTATGGCGGCCAACAAATACCCTAACAAGGCCTCAGTCGTGTGTAAGTCGTGCGGACTTCCTTCGACGAACATATAGCGGCAAAACTAGGATTACTTGACAATGTCACGACACGCAACACTGCAGGCAATAGTAGCAACGATAATAGCGACCTTTGACAATTTCGAGCTTCGAGCCACGCAACATTACAGATGATAATATGGAGATGGCGGGCAAACCACCGCTCCGATGCAGATTAGCCATAGTGTTCTTTCGATTAAACTCACCACTGAGCGTATCCCCCGGGGATCTAAACTAGATACCTGAGACTCACGAGCAAATAAATTGGAGGAAGTTGCAGGTGCTGTAGCTGCTGCTCATGAGTCCCAGCCATCTAGTTTAGCCCCCTATCCTGTCGCGCGTAGCGGCATGGGGAATACTGTCAGCAGTGAGGCATAGTCGCAGAAAAAGGTCCGCAATTAACATATCGCTGAGACCCTGTTAGAGCATTTGTTTCGTTATTCGGAGCAGATCCTAGTTTTGCCGCGATTTGTTCCTTGGCAGGAACTCCGCATTTTGCATAGGACTGAGGCCCTGTTAGGGTATTTGTTTGGCCTCCATAATATGGGGTAGAAGTTCAAAGGAGAGCCAATATTTCAGCTCAACATCGGTTCTAGCCAAATTGGAGACTAGACTGGTGTGACGATAATAGCGACCTTTGACATGTAAAGAAGTGTCCCCGGGGGATACGCTCAGTGGTGAGTTTAATCGGAAGAATACTATGGCTAATCTGCATCGGAGCGCGTGGTTTACCCGCCATCTCTATATTATCGTCTGTAATGTTGCGTGGCTCGAAAGCTCGACAGGGAGTTAAGCATGGTGATGCATGTCTTTGCCGTCTTCGAGGCCGAGAAAGGAGACAATATAACCAGCTTCTTATGGGGACAATTAGTAGAAGTACTTTGGAGTGGCTGCTGCTTCGGAGAACTGAGCACGCATGGGTATGCCCAATGTGCAGTGACATCAATTGTGATAACAAAACATAAAATAATATCTTAGTAGGGAGTCGGCAGTCCGAAACCCAAGTTCAAGGTGTCTCCTTCGTGCCAAAGAACTGCATGGCTGTTGGGTGAACAGTCGTTAACGATGGCAGGCAGGTCGTAGGGGCGACGCCTGCTGGTGGATGTAATGTCCCAAGTCCCTTCCCCAGCTAATAATGAGGGTACTGCTGGGGTGACCGTTTATTAACCCTCATATAATGCTTCCGGTCAAAATGTGCGCCAGGCATGGCTACCTTTTTTTTTTTTTTAAGCAGTGGCAAATTTTTTTTTTTCTGCCAGATGGTGGCTGTTGCATTTTTGCTCCATTTGTAGACTGGAAGGATGTAGTTTCGTCGCCCAGCTTCTGAGTTGAGTCCATGGTGTGACACTGTGAGCTGCGTTTTTTGTTGTTGTTGTTGTTGGCACAGGAGCGGAGCAACTGTGTGGTGACCCGTTTGCTATGAAGCTGAAACTAGGATTACCAGATTACCAGACTGGTGTACAAAGCAGTATCTTTTGAGTTGTGATGTTTACCACTTTTGGCCAGCACATCCAACTTTTCCCCATAATTTATCGACTGAGATAAGCCTTTGTTTTTAGACACATTTCATGGACACTGTGGTGGCACCATCCACATCTATTGCATCCAATAATAATAAACTGCACTAAGCTCATCCAGATCAGAGCGACACAAGGACCTTCTCCATTACACAAGTAGGCTTCACTTCACCCAATGCTCAGCTGAGATGATACTCTGGTTCTGGAATGTAGATCTGTGGTGCATGCTGAGGTTATGTGGCACAGGTTTTTGCATGGGGTTTCATAAATCCAGCCAAGAATCAACTAGCACATCATGTCAGATATAAGATGTGCTTTATTATCATCAATCAGTCAGGTGCCGTCTCCACAGTAAAGGTTGGCTTCTATGCATCTCCAACACGCTCTGGTTGTACACTCTCTCAGACTGCTGCCTGTCCATCTCTTGATATTGTCCTCGCACTTGTATCGTTGCCCACCTCTTGCTTTCCTGTCCTAGACTTTTCCCTCAAGTATGGTCTTCAAAAGCGTGTTATGTCTTTTAATGTGGCCAGAGTATCCCAGCTGTCTCTTTATTTCTTTCAGCAACTCTCTTCTCATTTGTATAACCCTCAGAACCTCTGCATTAGACTTCTTCATTTACTGCTTGAAATAGATGATCTGTATCTGCAATGTTGTCTCTAGTATGAATGCATTAGACTGTTTTTGTTTCCATGAAATATGACCTATTCTATACTTTATTGTATGACACACAGCCCACTACCCTCTTGTCCTGAAAAAGCTACTTTTTACTGATTTTTGGTTGACATGATGTCCTTGGACATCAGTAGCTTTGCTACTGGCTGCAACTGCATTATGTGTAGATATGGTGGTTATTTTTTAATTTACATACCCCCCCCCCCCCATCCTTCAGGTTTTTTTTTAAACAGACAAAAAGGGTGAAAAAAAATATATATATAACAACTGTGATGTCACTGTGACATTTATATAATTTCACCACTTCTAAATGGTAAATAAAAGGGACAGAAAATCAGGTAATGCTTGCAGAGTTTGTATTCAGCGATTTATTATTTAGTCTGCTCAGAGGTCTAGAGTTTGATCCCCTGGGTATATATAAAAACTGACTAAGCCTCCAAATTTCCAATGCTTCTCCTCTTCTAGTTTCTTACAGTAGTGTTTCAAAAATTATAGGAATGCATGTTTACAGTCTGTGGCTTAGGCGTTGCGAATGCGCTTTGATATGCTGAAGTGCCGGGTTCGATCCCAGCTGTGGGTCATGCGTTGGTTTCGGCAGTGGTATCCAGAAAGCAGTGACAAACTACTGGACATAAACTTGCCTAGAAAAACCACAACAGCTACACAATTCTAGGGTTGGTTCTGCAACGTCCCTCCTGCAAAGCATGTGTGACTAACTTTTCTTTTTTTTAGTTTCTGAAAAATAAAGTGATTCTTATTTTAAGATGTGTAAAAGGGGGGGGGGGGGGTTGGGAGGGGGGTGAACAGGTTAAAGTGATCTGTTTTCTGTGGTTAGAATCATGTTAGAATATTTCAGACTTGAATACTTTATTATTAGAGTTTCACTACGCACTAAGTAACATGTTTTATTTTGAAGATATGAAAGCAACATTGATTCATCCTGCCACTGAGAAACACATTTCAAAGTACTCAGACCGCGAGCCCTTCATCGTCCGGGAAACACCTGAATTATACAGAAGTGTTGTGTTGCCTTCCATCCAGGAGAACAAGTTTAGTTTTCAGGTGACATTTTCCCGTCTTCCTGGTCTTATTTTGGCACTTCTGAGCTATTGTTGAGGTCATATAGAGATTAGGACTGATTTGGGATGTAATCATTAATCCTCAGCTTAGAAAAACACAGTCTTTCGCCTGTTGTCCACTTTCATGGTGATAACGTCCCTGTTCGGGTTCTGTGATTTCATTGTGGTGAAAACGAGAATAGAACCACCGCCTGCTGAAGAGGCATGTCATAAGAGTTGACTAATTGGAAGTTTCCTCTGAAGTCTGAGTACATCTACCTGAGAGGTAAGGAACCAACAGTCTGCATACAAATAAGCCACATCTGTAAAATTGATTTGCACACAGTACTCAGGTTCATAGACTATACAAAAGCAAATGACTGTGTGAAGCATGAAGAAGTAATCAAACTGTTAGAAAAATTAAACATTGATGGGAAAGATCTACGAATAATAAAGAATATGTATTGGCAGCAAACAGCGGCTATAAGAATTAACAACTGTTTAGGTACATTTCAAAGCATAAAGAGGGGCGTACGACAAGGATGTGTACTGTCACCTGATTTGTTTTCAATATACAGTGAATATATAATGAGATCTTTAATTGATATGCCTGGAATTGTGGTTGTTGGGCACAATATAAACAATTTACGTTATGCTGATGACACAGTCTTGATAGCAACAAGTCAGAAAGAACTACAGGAAATGATAGACATTGTGGTGTTAGAAAGAGAGAATGGGCCTCAGTTTGAATAATGGGAAGACAGAAGTAATGGTGGTATCAAAGAAACGAATTATTCCTAAATGTGTAATAAAAGTTGATGGTGTTATTTTAGGACAAGTACAGAAATTTAAGTATCTGGGCACATGGATAACATCAGATGGAAGATGCATAACTGAGATAAGAAACAGAATAGGACAGGCAAAAACTGCATTTTATAAAATGAAAAACATCTTGTGCAATATATCCTTGTCATTGAGAGTTAGAAAAAGAATTCTTCCTTGCTACATACATCCAGTTTTAACATATGGATGTGAATCCTGGACAATCGGTAGGCAGGCCAAACAATTTCTGGAGGCCTCGGAGATGTGGTTTTACAGAAGAATGCTTAGAATACCTTGGACAGCCAAAAAGAGCAACCAAGTGGTTTTGAAAGAGGCGGGAGCCCGAAGACAACTTATCACAGACATCAGAAGGAGACAGTCATCATTTTTCGGCTATGTTATGAGAAGAGGGAAAATAGAACATGTTGTGACCACTGGAAAGATATGTGGAAGGAGAGATAGAGGAAGACAACGAGAGAAGATGCTTGACAGTCTTGGTGCATGGCATGGAGGTGTGTCGGCACACAAACTGATACATGCTGCAGGAGATCGCAGATTATGGAGAGGCATGATCGCCCACGCGGCGTCCGACTCGTAATCCAACGTACCACGATCGAAACCCACAGCTGGCTGCGTGGATTTTTATCGTGGTACGAGACGTTGAGGTCGACCCAGCCTGAAATGGGTACCAGGATGGCTGTCCTGGGGAAGTAAAGACGGCCGGCGTAATGCTGACCACATTACCCACCGAGTGCCGATTGGTCTGTACAAATATGGGACGCTCTGCCCAAATGCCTGATGCGCCTACAGGCGTATGGGGTTTTTACTTTTTTTACATGATCGCCCACGTCAGTCGGCAAGGGACCTGATGATGATGATGACTCAGGTTCTGAAACTTGACAGGTCCAGTGGGTAATACACAGTAAGAACTGTCTGCCTGAGTTTAAAGCTGGTGAATGTGAAGAAGAAAAAGAATGTCGATAAAATATTATTTTGGCACAAGCTGTTTAGATGTACAAGTCCAGGTGAAACAAAATGTCGAACTCAATAAAGATTCCCATGCATAGCTTTCCTATTGTTGGTCTCTGTCCTATCTCTGTCCTACCATGGGTCACTAGAAAATCAAGAAGGGAAGGCAAAATTGGAGATAATAATACTTTAGTGCACACTGATGAACTTTAGTGAGAAATTGGGCTGGAGATTTTAAGTAAAGTGAGCTATGACTGACATTGTGGTTTTATTTCTGACGGAGACACTGATAACAGCCCTGAAATGGAGACTGACATTGTGATTCATATGTGAGATACTTATTACAAATCTGAAATGGAGACTGACATTGGGGATCATATGTGAGATACTTATTACAGATCTGAAATGGAGACTGACATTGGGGATCATATGTGAGATACTTATTACAGATCTGAAATGGAGACTGACATTGGGGATCATATGTGATGGAGACACTGATTAGAGCCCTGAAATGGAAACTGACATTGTGGTTCATATGTGATGGAGATACTGATTACAGGCCTAAATCGGAAACTGACATTGTCGATCATATGTGATGGAGATACTGACTACAGGCCTGAAATTTAGATTGACCTTGTGGATCATTTGTGATGGAGGCACTGATTACAGTCCCAAATTGGAGACTGACATTTGTAGATCCTCTGTGATGGAGGCATTATGCATTACTCCAATGCATTTTGAATTCTTCATATATTGTCCAATGAGAGTGTTCAAATATTTCTTGAAGCCACCACTATTTGCTACCAGTCCATAACTGTGTAAACAAAAAGACATGATAGTAAACCTGAGCTTATCTTGCTAAAGCAGGCAGTTGCTTTTGGGTGTGGTTGAATTTGTACTTTACTTGTTTTTGCTTCCTTTGACAATATCGGAGAAATATGCCAGGCAATAAATTGTGCAGTCAATTGTTTGATCTTCTACTATGGGAAAACATTGGTTTGACATACTAGTGTAGTGTTATGAAAGTGATACAATCAAATCAGAGTAATATGAAAGTGACCCTTACAGACACAATCAGTCTAGTATTATGAGAGTAATCCTTACTAACCAGACCAGTGTAGTATCCTTACAAACGAAACGATTTATTTCTGTGGAGAATTTCTATGGTTACATAACCTTTGAAACTATGAGTCTAATCCCGTGATTCCCAAACTGTGCGCCTTGGTGCCCTGGTGAGCTGCGACCTCTTCACAAGGAAATATTCGAAGATACAGTTTTTTATTTTAAATCTCTTACATACGAATAGTCATACTTTTACTTAGGTTAGGGCGCTGTGGAAAAATCTTTATTGAAAAAAAAAAGGGGTGCTGCAACTAAGAAAAGTTTGGGAAACACTGGTCTAATCTGCAGTGTTGATTTTGTTTCTCACAGTGGGTATACAATATTCTAGAGAAAAAGACTGAGTCAGAAAGGATTGTGGCAGAGGATCCAGACCCAGAGGTTGGATTTGTGATGGTCCCTGACATGAAGTGGAATCGGGAAAATGTTGAGTCTCTCTACCTCATTGCTATAGTTCACCGTCGGGGCATTAGGTCTATTCGGGATCTCAGGCAGGAACATTTGCCTCTCTTGGAAAACATTCTTAATAAAGGACTGGTAAGTCACTTTTGGTTGACATTGTTTAAATGACCCATTTCCAAGCCGTTAAGTGTATTTGGCATAAAGTGCTAGGTCTCTATTTTGTAGACCATTCAGTATTCTGTGGGTAATGTGGCGATCACACCAACCACCTTTACTTTCTAGGACTGTACCTGATTTAGACTGCGTCAACTTGAGAGCCAAGCTTATTATTGAAAAAAGCTACATTCATGTAGCAGTTTAAAGAATAAGTTTTTAAAAAAAAATGTAAAGACTCCTTTTCCCTTAAGGTAGGATTTGTTAAAAATTGACTGCAGTAGTTTTAGGCATTCCATGTGGTTGTCACTGGTGCAATGTATGACAAGTTAGATATTGTGAGGGCCCTTTGGGAGCGAGTGACCAGTGCAGAGGCGCAGATAGATCATTGCGGTCTGGGGAGAATGGCGCTGTGAGGAGTTACCAGGGGATCTGGCTGACATTCAACACTCAGGGAAAGAATGAGACAGACATACAATCAGACGGTAACTGGTACCATTGGAATTGGAACTCTTTGCTTGCTGCTGAAGTTGGGGACGTGGCACTTATGGGAGTGTCACGGGTGCTGTGATGTCGATTTTTAATTCAACATTCACTGGCACAAGAACAGAACAATTATTGGGTGACCCATTTGCAGAGAAGTTGGAACTGTGACAAACTGACTGACTAAAATTTGACCTAGATAAAGAAAGTCAAAAATGGCTGCCAGGACATGCCCTGTTAGGTCAACCTGACCAGCAGGATATTGATCAGACTCCCTGTGTGGGTTCAGGGACCCCATTTTAGGACGAAAAAAAATAGACCCACTGCCACCCCAACAAGCATTTGATGAAAGTTGACTAATTATGGGTGTTTCCTTGGAAGTCACGGTGCGTCTGCCTGAGAAACGAGGAGTCAGCAGTCTACATACAGATGTCACATCTGTAAAATGGATGTGAACGCTAAATTCAAAAAGCTCTGGAGCAAGATCAAAGTTAAGAAGTGGACGAACAACCAAAACTTTTCCTGCCAGAGTTTACAGCTGGTGAATGCGAAGAAGAAGAACACATGGACAGCTTAAATAAAACATCAGAAAGAGACAGTTGTGATTTTTGGAGAAAAGACGAATAGAAATATTTGCTAAAGTATTTATAGAAATAAAGAAGAGGACAATGAGAGAATATGATAGCCTTTTGCTTAATATTGAGAGGTGATAGTTCACTATTTTAACATGCTCTTGGAGTTGCAAGAGGCAATTCAACATCCAAATACTTCAGTAGGCAGCATCATAAATGCAGTTTATTAACTATATAAAGACAAGACATTCATTAGATAGGAAAGTTTTGAGAGTATGGTTTGTCATTATGTTTGATAGGAAACTGGACTTTCTCAATAACCCTCGAGCGATGGCAGCTGTAGCGTAGCTGCCAGCAGGGCTTTTTAAGCCATACATTTGTGATGGCCGAGAACAGGCAAAGAGAGAGAGACCATGATCCTCCAGCTTGGAGTCTGAAATCCCAGTCTGAGTTCTGGGGTCCTCATTAGAGAGAGAAAAACAAAGAATGGATCCACTGCTGCCCTAACAAGCATGTTGTAAGAGACAACTAATTAGGGATTCCTTCAAGGTCAGAGTGCATCTTCCTGAGAGGCAAGGAACAGTAGTCTGCATACAGCTGAGCCAGATCAGTAAAACAGATGTGCATATAAAACTTGAATACTGGTACAGGACTAAAGTCCAGAAATGGACGAACAAGCAGAACTTTCCACAAGAGTTTGCATTTGGTTAACATGATGATGAGGGAGTCAGAATAATGGCGTCGATGCTCCCATCTTTGTAAAACTTCATTTTATCAGGGAAATGGATACCTAAGCCTTGAAATCAGATAGATTTATTGAGAAAGCCATCCACAGAGATAAATGGAGGTGTGGGATATTTGCAGCAACCAATCTCAAAGGCTCAGAGGGCTGAAGAATAAGAATAATGTTTTACAACTGCATTTTTCAATATATAGTTTAATTTTGTCTTCTTCTTTTCTCATCACCCTGTTACCAGGTAGTAGCCAAGTTTTCTAGTTTTCTGTATTTGTGTTGTGCTCTTCAGAAGGCATGAGTGAAGGGTTTATTTATCTTTTTTGCAGTTTTCAGCTACACCCTCTGTCTATCTGTTACTCGCCTGTTACCCAGAAGTCATTTTATTGAATGTATCATATTCACATTTATTTTAGATGTCCGAACTCAGTATGTATTTCTTGTTCTTCAGGCAGCTATTGAGGAAAAGTTTAGCGTGAAAGCTGACAAACTACGTATCTACTTTCATTATCAACCTTCCTATTATCATCTACATGTGCATTTCACCCATGTCAAGTTTGAAGCCCCAGGGACAGACGCACTGAGAGCACACCTGCTTGAAGATGTTATAGACAACATTAAAATGAATTCTGAATTCTACAATCTCAAAACCCTTAGTTACATTGTACGAGAACATGATGCTTTGTATTATGCATTTCAGGACAAAAAGTATTTTGTGTAATGATTCAGAATTTAAAAGATTATGTGTGCTGGAGTCATCATCATGAACTCTTGTCGTTGTACATGTTTTTTTGTTGTCTGAATGGAGACAGTGACTGTAGTAACTGCCATGAAAAAAAAAACAGGGGTAGCAGACTACTTGTTAAAGATTTGTAGAAAACTAAAAGTGGCAATTAATAGAGAAGCAACAATTGCTTACACTGAGTTGAATGGGAGTAGACCAAGAGGCAGACAAAAAATACGGTGGAGAGATAATATGCAGGCACACCTACAAATACTTGGTCATCTGATGGAAAGAGAATGCCACTCACAGAGATGAATAGAAGCCGCAGTGATCCTCAAAGGCTCGGAATGCTGAAGCAGAAGC
This sequence comes from Candidula unifasciata, assembly GCA_905116865.2. Classification (NCBI taxonomy): domain Eukaryota; kingdom Metazoa; phylum Mollusca; class Gastropoda; order Stylommatophora; family Geomitridae; genus Candidula; species Candidula unifasciata. Next base: position 179,922 of record CAJHNH020000558.1, read on the forward strand.
AGAAGAAGAAGAAGAAAACTATTCAAGTGAACCCATATTGACAAAAACAGTTAAAAGGGAACAGTGTTGAATATCTAGATTCACTACTGGGGACAGAATAATAGATCCCTAACAAGCATGTCGTAAAAGGCTACTAATTAGGTTTGCTTGCTTCAGAGTCAGAGTGCATCTGCCTGAAAGGCAAGAAACCAACAGTCTGCATAAAAGAAGCCAGATCTGTAAAACAGTTGTGCACTAGGCAAAACTCAAATTCTGGAACAAGACCAAAGTCCAGAAGTGGACAGACAACCCGAACCTTCCACCAGAGTTTACGGCTGAAGGAGAAGAAGACTGCTTGTAAGCAATGGAAATGTAATGTAACATAATAGAACCTTATAGTAGATACACGGAACCGCAGTAGAGCTCTGGCTTACCTTGTAGGTTGTTGTGGCAAAAATGATACAGAGAACACTGCTCTGCTAAAACTGTCATGCTGTGTTCCAACCTATAAGTTAAAAAGGAATTTTTTTGACACAGTGGTCAATATGTTTGCCTCATGCTTTAAAGGTCGTGGGTTCAATTTATAACTCCCATTCACTATGGTCGTTAGGAGTTTAAGAGATTCCTGTGGTTAAATTCGCTAGAGAGGAGTTTAGGAGATTCCTGTGGTTATATTCGCTAGAGAGGAGTTTAGGAGATTCATGTGGTTATATTCGCTAGAGCTGTGGAGTTCGTGCTTTGTGTTCTGCTATTGTAGGGTAGAAAGCAATTCTGTAAAGACTCAGCCACTTACTTAGTCACTCCTCTTTTACCTCAGAGAGATCGCCAGACGTCTCTATCAGCAGTTTTATTTCTGGCTTTGTTCCAGTCCAGTCCTTTGTCAGTCAGGGACTGTGGGATGTTGTCTTCCCAGCAAGACTCAACCACATGAGTGATATTGTGCCTTATGCTTGTAAACACCTTTTAGAAATAGAAGTATTGACTTTATAATCATAATTTACAGGAAATATTTTGTGTGATTACGTGACTTTATCAGAATGAGATTTAGAAATACTAAGAAAAGACTCATTCGTTGTTATTCATATTTTAATTTGTATTTCCCATCTCACCGTAGTATTTGTTTTGATAGGGATAATAAATGGTATTGTATGCTGCCAGCAATCAGTAGTTTCTTTGTTAATTCCATGGTGTGTTTATGATATGTGTTCCCATGACCATAGCTCTTTATGTGACTAAAATATAACATTTATTTTAATTGCAAATTGTTCTGTATTAATTATACTCTCATTCTGCATTACTTAAGAACAGTGTCTTGAACAAAATGTCTAGGGTTCAAAACCACATCGAGGCAGATTTGTTTTTCAAAATTAAAACATATTTCCTAAGTCAACCTAGTCTGAAATGGCTGGAAGAAATTGTCCTGGGAAGTAAAGGCAGCTGGCGTACGTTTGACCACATCACCCACTGAGTGCCGATTGGTCTTTAAAGAATGAAGGGCGGGTCTTTGTGACTTATAATGGTATAACAGAGTGATGATGAATAGAACCCTTGTTCATGAAATTCCTCTCCCGCTTCTGTTTCTTATTTTCCTCCTCCAAATGTGGTGATGCCTCAAGGGTCTCTGGTAGTTAGTTTCCTCGGATATTTTTCCTTAGGGTGTGCTAGAGTGTTGGGAAATGAATAGGCAAGTAGTTTGGCTGGCTGTGCACCACTTGGTGGTAAATTGATGTATGACAAGCTAGATGCTGTAGAGAGCCTTTGGGAGTGAATAAAGTGCAGAGGCACACACAGATCAGCACGGTCTGATGAGAATGGTGCATCGAGGAGTGCCCAGGGGATCTGGCCGATGATCAACTCTCAGTGGGGAGGAGCGAGATGGACATACAATCAGACTGTCACTGGTACCATCAGAATTAAAACTCTGTGCTTGCTTCTGAAGATAGGGATAGGGTGCTTATGGGAATGTCCAGAGTGCTATGCTGCAGTTCTCAACTCATAACTCAGCTTTTGTTATAGTGGTTAGTGCCTTTGTTTGCCAAGACAAAGATGTCGGTTTAACACCCAGCAGGCAGGTTTATGTAATTTCTGACCATTGTGACCCATCCTCATCAAAAGGGGTACAAAACAATTCTTGGAATCTTTGGTGAATCATCTGGGAAGGAAACTTACACATGACTAAAGCTGTGACAGAACATTAACAAGCATCCCATGAGCTCATGGCAACAGCGGTCAGTTCACATGGGTCAGGCCATCCGCATGGAATCCGTAAATTTCACACAACACATGTTCCACACTCTTCCTGTCACCCAGGTATCCAATGCAGTCACGCATATCATGAAATGGTATGATCCACGATAATATTCCCACGTTACACACTAGCTCGCTTCTGATTGGTCGATGTCCAGTCCCCGACCTTTGCGCACTGCTGGGGGGTTTTCGGCAATGCGTTGACATCGCTTGTTTTATTTTTAAGCATGCCAGCGCTTCTAATACTACAAAAAAAGCTTCCCAAGTGCCAGGGTCTATATTAAAGGCTTTAACTGATGCCGTTAGCATGTCTTTGAAGCATTTTTTCTGGCCACCATAAGAGCCTTTACCTTCCTGTATCTCACCATACAAGATTATTGTTGGTAGCACATGGCCTAGCAAGCAGATGATGCGACCTGCTCAATGAATCTCTGACTGCATCAGGATGGTATTGATGTTGGAAATGCCAGCTCTGTCTGAATGTTGAATTAGGCATTGACATCACAGAACTTGGGACACTCCCATAAGTGCTCAGTCCCCCATCTTCAACAACAAGCAAAGAGTTCCAATTCCAGCTCTATCTAATATGACAGTATCTGGGATCCTGGCTTGCCACTTGATTTGCACTATTTTTCTTAGACTGTATGGAAGTGGTTGAGGTTCTTTGCATGACATCTGTATATAGTCCACGTTTTACCTAAGAGAAACATAAACCAGCTGCCTTGCAGTTAGAGTGGGGACAGTCACTTCAGAGACTAGGGAAAGCCATCCCACCTTATATGCTGAAGCCTAGAATGATGGTCTAACACTTCACATCTCAAATGACAGCAGTTGACAGGCATCTACCTTTACAAAGAGTCTTGTGTTATTTTCTTTTAAGACAGTAGCTTGACCGTCAAACTTTGCGTATGTGCACAATTTAGCTTCTCTAGTGACCCAGATTGACAGATGGGACACCGCTGGACAAATCTGTGATGCAGGTTGACAAAATATTTTATACTTATGAACATATATGTTATACAGCTGGAGATCTGTGTGATACTATTGGATAGTTGAGTCAAGAATTGACATCACAGCACTTGAGGCATTCCCATGCATACTCTGTCCTCATCTTCAGCAGCCAGCGCAGAGTTCTAATACTGCTGGTACGGGTCACAATCTGGTTATATGTCCTTCTTTCCTTTGCTCTGAGTGTAGAGAGCTGGCCAGACCCTCTGGTTACACCCAGGTGCCTCATTCTCTCCAGGCCATAATAATCTTGTTTCTCTACTAATTCCGTTGCTTGTTCCCAAAAGGCCATGACCACATCTGATTTGTCATGTATCAATTCACCACCCAGTGGTGCAGTTCCAGCCAGTCTGTCTGCCTGTTCATTACCCACTACCCCGGCATGGCTTGGAGAAAAGATCCAAAGTATGCTCACTACCATATGAAAAAATGTGGTAAATTCATGACACATTTTTTTCATATGAATTTACCATTGGATAAATAGGTGATAGCTGGATAAGTGTGTGATACTGCTGGGCAAATATGTGATACAGCAAAATAAATATATGATAACAGCTGGGTATATGTGTGGTACCATTAAATATGTGACACAGCTCGTACGTTCCAGAGATGGACAAATATGTGACAGCTGTAAATATATGTGATGCAGCTGGGTACATGGACAAATATGCACAGCTGGGCATATAAACCTGACACTGCTGGACAAATAAATGATACAGCTGAACAGATATGTAACACCTTAAATGACAAATACATAACACAACTGGACAACAGACAAAAATACAATAGATAACTGGATTGGAAAAGATGTAACAATATTGTTATGTTCGCTTGTATTAGTTTACATTTTTTTTAACAAGTCGCACACATAAAGCAAGTTGGACATAAAATGCATCATACAGTGAATTTTCATTCATGTTGAAGTCACTTTAAGTAAAGATGTGGAACTGTTTCTTGCCTGAACGTAAATACATTTTTAGAACCAATGAATAGATTAGCCTTGCCGGGATTCCATTAGCTTCGTGCAGAGTGGCAAGCATCACTTCAGAGGTTCCAGGTAGTTAGCATCCTTTGGATATTTCCTCCAGGTTATGCCTGTGTGTTAGGAAATGAGCAGGCAGATAGACTGGCTGGCTCTGCACTACTTGGTGGTGAATTGATGTATGATGAGTTAGATTTTATGAGAGCCCTTTGGGAACGAATGAACAGTGCGAAGGCACAGGTAGATCATTACAGTCTAAGGAGAATGGCGCTGCGACGCGTTACCAAGTGATATGGCCAACGCTTAACACTCAGGGGAAGGATGAGGCGGATATACAATCAGGCGGTTACTAGTACCATCGGATTTTGAACTCTTCGCTTATGCTGAAGATGGGGACTGATCACTTATGGGAGTGTCCTGAGTGCTGTGATGACGATTCTTAATTCAACATTCAACCATTCCATTACTGTCATTTAAAATATGTTTAGTTATTATTTTTATATAAATAATGTTACCAAAATTAATTAAATGAAGCCTCCTTTCTTCCAGATTACCACTATACTTCTGCATTGATCTTTTAAGTTTCTTGTTAGGGTTCTGTGGTCTCATTGTTGGGAGGGGAGTATTAGTCCCACTGCCCCCCTAACAAGCATGTTGTAAGAGCTGAATAAATAGGGGTTTCTTCTGTCAGAGTATATTTTCCTGAGAGGCAAGAAACCAACAGTCTGCATACAAATGAGCCAGATGTGTAAAACGGATGTGCTCACTACGCAGAAGTTCTGGAACAAGACTGAAGTCCAGAATTAGATAAATAGCTAGAACTTTTCACTGGATTTTACAGCTGGTGAATACGAAGACAGGAAATCCTGCTAGCTATTGCCTCATCATAGAACCTAAGCCACTAAATTGGTGGATTTTTCGTAATTTGAGCCATTATTTGCACAAATGTGATTGTGTGTGTTGTTATAAATAAAGGAAAGTAGTTGCATACAAATGGAGAAAATAAATAACTGCTTTCCTTCCCTTTGACTGACTGACTGACTTTCTACCCCACTAGTACATCACACAAGCGATAAACACCCGATGACACAAAGTGCCACCATGTGGATGAGGATCGCCGTGGAGAGGTCCCAGACAATTGGCCATATTTATGGCCTGCCTATATTGCGGCCCCTGGCAAAAGCCAGAGTGGGGCTTTAAATAACAAAAAATTACGTCCTGAAAAGGACATAAGGATAAACATTCTCCCTTTGACGAAGATAACAGGAATTGTAACACGGCAACGAAGAGCAAAGTGACGTCCTCTCAAGTTTATTATTAAATCGATGTGATCACCCCGAAATAATATCCCCTTCAATCTTCCCAAATTTTTTTTGGGGTGGGGGGGGGGGAGGGGTAACTATAATCGTACCCACCACGTCTATACACAGTGCAGTACCGGATATATATTTGAGCAATTATTTTGGACAAATGTTATTTGTGTGTGTTGTTATAAATAAAGGGAAGTAGTCACATACAAATGGAGAATATAAATAACGTCTTTCCTTCCCTTTGACCAAGATAACAGGATTTGTAACACTACCACATAGAGCAAAGTGACGTCCTCTTAAGTTTATTATTAAATCGATGTGATCACCCCCCAAAAATATCCCCTCGACAAATATATCTGGTCAAAATTGGACATTAGGCACTGCTCGAAGCAGAGGCAAATTTTTTGCTCCTGCCGGACCTAATACCCACCAAGACTAAGCAACATAAACCATGGATCACACCATACACGTTAGAACTAATAAAACTACGAAGGGAACTGAAAAAGAAAGAAGAAACCAATGACAGTATGTTGAAGTATAAATTTTTAACACGAGAAATAAGAAAGTACACAAGAAAGGATAAAAATCAGTATGTACAAGATTGCTGTATTAAAATAGAGCAGCATCATAAAAATGGAAGAGATTACGAAATGTTCAAAGAAATGAAGTTATTGACAAGAAATTTTCAACCTCAGTTAAATGTTATTTGTGACAGGTTGGGAAATACTTTAACAGAATCTAGACAAATTCTAGGAAGATGGCAGGAATACTGCAGCGGAATGTATGATATGAATGACAGTGAGGATATGAATGATATACATGAACCAGTAACAGTAGAGGCAGAACCTGAACCTTCATTAGATGAAATTTCATGGGCAATAAGGAGCCTGAAAAATGGTAAATCACCTGGATGTGATGAGATACCAGCTGAATTGATTAAAGCGGGAGGAGAAGAAAGCATAAAAATCTATCATGCATTATGTGAAAAGATATGGAAATATGGTATTTGGCCAAAAGACTGGAAGAGAACTATCTTCATTCCAATACCAAAAAAGGGTGACCTGAAATTATGTACAAACTATCGAACTATTGCCCTGATCAGTCATGCAAGTAAAATTCTACTAAAAATTATAATGAGAAGACTGCCTAAGAAAATGGAAGAAGAGATTAATGTAGCTCAGGCTGGATTTAGACAGGGAAGAGGAACAAGAGATCATATATTCAACATGCGTTTAATAATAGAGAAGTGTAGAGAATTTAATGTAAATCTGTTCTTATGTTTTGTGGATTATTCAAAAGCATTTGACTGTGTACAACATCAGAAGCTTTGGGAAATCATGAGGAATATGGGCTTTCCATCACATATAGTGCAGCTCATTAAAATGCTCTATCAAGACCAACAAGCAGCAGTCAGAATAGATGGAGAGACATCAGACTGGTTTGGCATCAAGCAAGGAGTCCGTCAGGGATGTGTGCTGTCACCGTATTTGTTCAACCTGTACGCCGAAAATATAATGAGAAATGTAAGAGATGATATAAACAAGGAACGATATGATGCCCTAAACATCGGTGGTCATGAAATACCAGAAATTCGTTATGCTGATGATACAGTATTACTATCAACGTCACAAAATGGTTTAGAAAACTTATTAACCTCACTCCAAAGAAATAGTGAAAATCATAACTTATTTCTTAACACAGCAAAAACAAAGATAATGCATACAAACAAAACTGCCATGGAGAAGGAAATATATGTTAATGAGGAAAGATTGGAAGTGGTGGAAAATTTCGAATATCTTGGGTCACTGGTTACCAACAATGGTGACACAATGAAAGAAATTAAACGGCGACTATTAATTGCTCTTCAAAGACTAAAACAACTGAATAAATTATGGAATTGTACAGATAGAATTACAAAGGTCAGATTTTTAAGAGCATGCATCTTTCCCATTGCAACATACGCCTGTGAGACCTGGACACTTACTAAACAAGCGGAACAGCGCATAAATGCATTTGAATACAAATGTTACAGACAGGTTCTAAGAATATCTTGGGTAAAGAAAAGAACAAATGCATCCATACTTCAAGAGCTGAATATTGAAGAGGGTTGGCTAGTAAAGACAATAAAACAAAGAAAATTGAAATATTTTGGTCACTTGAAACGTCATGGAAGTCTAGAGAGAACAATAATGGAGGGGTATATGCCTGGGAAGAGAGGAAGAGGAAGGCCAAGGAGAAGATGGGTGCAGGATGTGACAGATGATCTCCAGATAGGTGTATCAGACGCAGGACATCTTGCTCATGATAGGAAGGTTTTCCGGAGGGTTGTTATGGCAGCGAGGTTCCGCGAGGGACATGCTACTGAATGAATGAATAAATATTATCCCGTAATTTTTTGTGACAAACCGCCCGAGACACACACACACAAAAATTATGATCCACAATTTTAACAAACCAGCAGACGATGCAATTTTGGTAGAATATGCGCTTTGTTGTTAAAAAGAAATCCTTCGGCTTTACATAAACGTTGTCTTTGTGAAATGAATGCTAATAACACATTCTTGGATGTTTTGCTACCAGTTTCATATCCTATATAATAGAGTACTTTGTAATGGTTTCTTATGTACCATTCAGGAGTGTGTGAATAATTATTAATGGTGACTAGAAAAGTTATATTAGTAGTAGTAATAGTCATCATCATCATGTAGCAGGTCCTTTGCAGAACGTCGCTCTCATCACGGTCAGCTCTCCCGCCTCATGTACTTTCATACTCAAGGAGTCACTTATATCCTGTGCTCATCTTCGTGTCGGTCGAACCCTGCCTCTCCTTCCTGGTACCATGCCTTCTGCTATATTTTTTTTTTCCAATCCGTCGTGGCGCTTGATATGACCAAATATTTCAACTTCCAAGACAGGATGCTGTTTGTTAGCCAATCCTCCTTGATGTTAAGATCTTTCAAGACGTCATTATTTCTTATCTTTTGTTGTTGTTGTTGTTGTTGTTGCTAAGATATTCTGATAATCTTTCTAAAGCATTTCAGCTCAAAAGCCCCTATTCTCTTTCCTTAGGACTTGGAGATCCGTATATTGCTACATGGAAGATGCATGCTATCAAAATTCTCATTTTGATCTCCTTGCCGGTGCTTAACCAAAAACTGTTAATGCTGTTTAATCTTTGCATTGCTATGGCCATCCTCCTTTTAATTTCTGTCAAACAGTCTAAGTTGCTATTTATTATAAAGCCTAGATATTCAAAGTTTATGACATTTTTAATTTCTTCATCATTTATTATTTTTGGATGGCAGCCAGTTTTATCTGTGGTCATTATTTTCGTTTTCTTTAAATTCAAGAACAGATTTTGATCTTCACTGTGCTTTGGAACAGACAATATTAAATTGTATATTCCCTTTAGTAATAGTAGTAGCAGTAATAACAGTTATAGTAGTAGTAATAGCAGCAATAATTGTTATAGTAACAGTAATCGTAGTAATGAGGATAGATGTAGTAATAGTAGCAGTATTAATAATACTAGAAGTAGTATTAGTAATAATATTGGTAGTAACAGCAGTAATAGCAGCATCAGAAGTAGCAGCAGCAGCAGAACTAGTAGCAGCAGCAGAAACAGTAGTGGGGGTAATATAGTGATCTGCCTCTGAAACCTAAGAGTTATAATGTCAATGAGTATTAAATAATAAAATATTAGACCAGTACAGTCTGCAGGTATAGTTGGCTGTTTCAGAACTTCAGAACCGTATTATATAATCTGGCTGCCAAGATCCTCGCAGCAGAAACTTGAGTAATGTACAATAAGTGCATTTTCAAAACCATCTGGCAGGAAAGAGCACCCGCGAAGTTTAACCTCTCACATTTCAGGGCGGTGAAACCCATCCTTTCCGAGAAAATCTGTAAGTTTTTTACTTCAGAGAATCTTCTTCTTCTTCTTCTTCTTCTTCTTCTTCTTCTTCTTCTTCTTCTTCTTCTTCTTCTTCTTCTTCTTCTTCTTCTTTTTCTTCTTCTTTTTCTTCTTCTTCTTCTTCTTCTTCTTCTTCTTCTTCTTCTTCTTCTTCTTCTTCTTCTTCTTCTTCTTCTTCTTCTTCTTCTTCTTCTTCTTCTTCTTCTTCTTCTTCTTCTTCTTCTTCTTCTTCTTCTACTTCTTCTTTTTCTTCTTCTTCTTCCTCTTCCTCTTAGCGTTTACAGTCTGTAAACTCGGGCGGAAAATTATGGGTGTTCGTCTACATCCGGACTTCAGTCTTGTTCTAGAAACATGAATGTTGCGTGCACGTCCGTTTCTCGCATCTGGTTTATTTCTATGCAGACTCCTGGTTCATTACCTCTAAATTATACAGAGCGTCCCAGTGTCGGACGCAATTTTTGTGTGTTGTGTTTTGTTTAAAGCCCCACCCATAGCGCTCTAATATAACCTAACCTATGGGTTAAATGGGGTTTCGCTCTGTGTGGTGTCTTAATGCGGTTGAACGTCACGCACCCACTCCTTGCCTCTCTTGCAGGTGTACTTCGAAGGATGCTGCAATGGTCGACTTCTACGATATGATTTTGAGGAAGGCAATGAGTAAATTCTTATTCTCCCCACAATGGGGCCCTGGAACCCACACTGGGAACTTCGGAGAATAATATACAGTGGGTTTTCGTGTTCTCTCACTCCAAGGAATGATATTATGTGGGGCTCTCTGTCTGTCTGTCTGTCTGTTAGACTGTGTACTCTCTCTCTCTCTTAGGGATCGGCGGTTGCGTGTTGGCTAGACAGCCTGCTGCCAGCCTGGAGGTCTAGGGTTCAAATCTGCATGGAGACAGATTTTTCGTTTGCTTTCAAAAGTGACATGGATCCCCAGATCGACTAAGCTCAAAATGGTATCAGGTATTGTTATGAGAATCAAACGCGGCTGCTGTCAGGTTGACCACATCATCTACCGAGTGCCGATTGATCTTTAAATAATATACCGCTAGCTCTATATGTCAGAAGTGAACTTAGAAGTGAATGGGAAGCCTTTACTTATACTTCTGAATTCTTCTCATTTTTTAACAAACACGGTCTGTGCCTTAAGAAGTCGGCATCTTTAGCTTAGGCATTGTGAACGCGTTTCGTAATGCCGGGTTGCCGGGTAGGATCCCAGATGTAGGTGATTTGACAGCAGAGCGTCTTGCGTTGGTTTCGACAGTGGTACAGTGAGCTGACCGTTCAGTAGGAATGGCAAACTATTGAAGGTAACAAGTGCCTAGAATAGCCAACGTCCTGTAAATGATACGCAACTAACTTTCTAACTATCCCATAAAGGACTTTAACTGTTAGATAAAGCTGCAAATGTAAGGTTGCGCGAATTTAGAATTAATATGGGAGCTTTATTAATATCCTACCCCAGATGACGTCTCAGGACAGTCCAAGATTTTAGAGGGTGGTAAGACAGGTTTTCCCTGTTTTCTGATGATTTTGACGACCCCAAAACATCTAGAACTGGCCCTAACCTCAACCAGCCTACGTCCCACGAGAGAGTGCAGCCTAGGTCCCACGACTGCATGCAGCCTATCTACCACCCCCTGAAATAATAGACTGTCCCGTGACCTGTGGATTTCCTCTGTTTGGGGTAGGATATTAATAAAGCAGCTTAATGTGGATCTAATGAGAAAGGACACATGAAACAGGGGTGCCGACATAAACATGGAGGCAAAAAATGGGAGCAGTCATTTTTCCCAAACGTGCTCTGGTTCCCAGGTCAACCCAGCCTTAAATGGCTACCAGGTAAGTCCTGGGAAGTAAAGGCGGTCAGCGTGATGTTGACCACATCACCACCTAAGTGCCGTTTGGACTATAAAATAAGGTCTAGCCCTTTATACCCAGTACCTCTGAAAGCGTGGAAAAGATTCCTATGTCCAGAACAGCTGGAGGCGTGGGAAAGGATTCTTTGCTTTTATCTATTGTTCATTATTTAGGGAGCCGTGTTAGTGCAGTGGATAGGAGACTCGCTTTTAAATCCAGCTGCGACTCGCTGCAGCCCACGGCCGGTGTTCGAAACAGAGCGGTTCCCGGGGCTCACCCAGCCCCTAGGTAATTGGCAACAGAGTTAACACTCTGCGGTAAATGGAGGAACGTAGCTATGGAGATGCGTACGGACAGCGACACAAGCAGACAGTTTCAGATCAGCTGTCCGTACCGGTGGCAGAGCACTTATGGTTTATAACTGTCTGCAGTGACGCCGGTTCACATCTCCTGACTTTACACTTTTTACCTTTTTGTTTATTATTCATTGCTCATCAACGGCGAATCAATGTGATAAAGTATTTGCAATAAAAGAAATGTCGAAACAAATACGTGAAAGTGAACTATTGATAGTTGGTGGCGAAAAAAAGGGGGCAAAAAAGGGGGGAGGGGGTTGGCAGGCTGTTGATTTAGCTAACTCACCAAGTACGTTCTGGGGCACTATTGGTGCAGGGGGGGGGGTGGTGAAACAAGAATAGGCCCACTGCCTATCCAAAAGCATGCTTTCTTCGAAGCCTGAGAGGCAAGGTACCAACAGTCTGCATACAAATGAGTCAGGTCTGTCAAACCGATGCACACGCAACACTCAGATTCTGAAACAGAAGTGGACGAACTACCAGAACTTTTTGCCTAAGTTTACAGCCTCTGAACGCGAAGAAGGACGAAGAAGATTTAGCTAAAGAATGTTTGCGTCTGTTGAGGTCAAACTTATGACATTATGAGGCTAAAACTTCCGCTGCCAATTACTGCTTTTTATTTTACCACTTCTGCAGTGTAGGCAAGTGCTCCCCCCCCCCCGGGGGGGGGGGGAGTATTTGAGTCTGAGGATCTACGGCCGCATAACTAGTGCTGTCGTACGACTGTGCAGGTGAGGATTTTATTTTATCCATTACAACAACAAAATTCCCATCTTTACCGAACGGATTCGAACCTGGGTCTCCCGTTGTAGAGCCCGGCGTTCTAACCGTTCGGCCAACATCTGTTATGTATGGTTAAACTGGGGTGTGGGGTACGTTAGTGTTGAGTCTGCATCTAAATCACTATGTTAAACTGACAGGTTACAGTCTTGAAATAATAATTGAAATTTAAAAAAAACACGCTGCAACTTTTATTTATAGTGCACCTGTATTAAAGTAAAGTCAAAAGCAAGACAGGTTGAAAAACGGAATATGTATTATAAAAGAATACTTAGAAAGCAAGAGCGTATCTGAAGTGCTATTCCATCAAGCCGTGTTATTTTCTTCTTCTTCTTTTTCTTCTTCATCTTCTTCTTCTTTTTCTTCTCCTTTAGCAATGCTAGCCCTTAAAGTCAACTGCTGCACGTATCGACAACCTCCATCCATCTCTGTTATTAGTCCTTTCTTTCTTCCTTTCCACTTGGTGACTCCAAATTACTAGATCTGTCTGAATATTCTCTCTTCACCTTCGTCCAGGGTCTACATGAATGTCTATGACTGGCTGACTGACTTTCTATCCCACTAGGACATCACACAAGCGATAAACACCCGATGACACAAAGTGCCACCATGTGGATGAGGATCACCGCGGAGAGATCCCAGAAACCGCGTTCAGACAATTGGCCATAATGATGGCCTGTCTATATTGCGGCCCCTGGCAAAAGCCAGAGTGGGGCTTCAAATAACAAAAAATTACGTCCTAAAAAGGACGTAAGGAATATATGAATGTCTATTCCCATTCAACTGTTTTATCTATGCAGAAAATAGTGAACAGCCATACATTCATTTTCAAATGAACAGTATAAATATTGATATAAATGCGTGATTGGCAAAGCACTGGGTCTGGTTTTACTTTAGACCACTAATCAACAAAACGGAACAGATTTTGTGGGACAGTTCTGACAAATGGTGGCTACTACAGACAGTAAATCGACGAAAAGAAAACTAGTAGGGGAGACATAAAATAGTTTTAAAAACTACGGTGTAAGTTGCGAGCTGTTTTATTACTATGATAATGTAGCCTGCATCCTCAAATTTCTTCCTTTCTTTTTCTTTTCTTCCCTCTCCTACTCACCCTCATCATCATAAACTTCTTCTTCTTCCTCTTTTTTTTCTGCTGCTGCTCCTCTTCCTGCTTCTTTTTCTTTTTACTTCGTCTTCTTTTTTTGTTTCTTCTTCTTCTTTTTCTTCTTCCCCTTCTTCTTCTTCTTTTTCTTCTTCTTCTGCCACTCCTCCTGCGTCTTTTTACTTCTACTCTTTCTTCTCCTCCTCCTCCTCATCCTTCTTTTTCCTTTTACATCTTCTCCTTCTTCTTTTTCTTTTACTTCTACTACACCTCCTCATACTTCTTCTTTTTTTACTACTACTCCTTCTTCTTCTCCTCCTCCCTCTTTTTCATTCTACTTTTTCTTCTTCTACTTCTTTTTCTTCTTCTTCTTCTCCTCCTCCTCCTTCCTCTTCTATTCATTAACATTAACTTCTGTTCCTGCTGCCCTATTCCTTATCTTTCTTTTTCCTTTTCTTCTTCTTCTTCTTTCTTTTTTTTTTCTACCCTTCCTCCTGCTTCTTCTTTCTACTACTCTTTCTTCTCCTCCTCCTCCTTCTTTTTTATTCTACTTTTTCTGCTTCTTCTTTTTTCTTCTTCTTCTTCTTCTCCTTCCTCTTCTTCTATTTATTATCATTAACTTCTTCTGTTCCTGCTCTTGCTGTCCTATTCATCATCTTTCTTCTTCTTCTTCTTTTTCTTCTACTTTCCCGTCTGTGCCTGTTACTGTTATTTCAAATAGGGCGTCGATTCTCGGTCAGCCCAAATCAGTCTGCCTGTCCTTTACGGACTCCAACACATCCGTTCACACCATGTCCTCTTTACATTAACCCCCCCCCCCCTTTCCTCTCTCTCTTTTCTCTCTCCCCCCCCTTTCCTCTCTTTCCCCCCCCCCCTCTCTCTCTCTTCCTCTCTCTTATTCGTATGTTCAAAGTTCCCCACCCCCTTTTTTTGTAAGTTCCATAGGAACGACTTGCTAACTGTATACAGTTTTCCCCCCTTATCCAGTGCCAACCTTTTTTCCTTATTGAGATTTGGTTGGTTCTTTCAACCAGCATCACATCTGTGATTTTGCAGCAATTATGGTAAGCATTAAATGCAGATAAGCCATACATTTTAACAAAAACATAACATGTGTGCGTCGCGAGTTTTTATGGTATATATATATATATATATATATATATATATATATATATATATATATAATTCAGTCTTGAAATGAAACAGCACATGATAATATACACAAATACATTTGCCATTTACAAAAACGCTGACAAAACGTAATACGGGTGGGGTGGCATGCAAAGTTAGAACAAATCCGTGGGGGGGGGGGGGGGGGTGGTGTAAATTCTAGAATATGATAAAGACTTTATTCGACAGCTCTTGATAAATCTGAGCAAGCTACTAGAATATAAAACAGGTGGTTTGCGACATTTCTCAACAAACATGACCAGGCTCCAGTGTTAAGTAACCAATGTATGACCATTTGTAATAATATGGATTTCTGTGATATGTGATACAGCTGCTGAATCAGCTCCGAACAAATATGATGCAGCTAATTTTGAACTAATGTGATACAGCTAGTTAAGAACTAATATGACACAGCTATTTCTGAACAAATGTTATACAGCTAGTTCTGAAAGAATGTGATTTACCTAGTCCTTTACAAATGTGATACGGCTATTTCTGAACAAATGTGATACAGCTTGTGCTTAACAAATGTGATACAGCTTGTGCTAAACAAATGTGATACAGCTTGTGCTTAACAAATGTGATACAGCTTGTGCTAAACAAATGTGATACAGCTTGTGCTTAACAAATGTGATACAGCTTGTGCTAAACAAATGTGATACAGATTGTAATAAACAAATGTGATACAGCTTGTGCTAAACAAATGTGATACAGCTTGTGCTAAACTAATGTGATACAGCTTGTGCTAAACAAATGTGATACAGCTTGTGCTAAACAAATGGGATACAGCTTGTGCTAAACAAATGTGATACAGCTATTTCTGAACAAATGTGATACAGGTTGTGCTAAACAAGTGTGATACAGTTATTGCTGAACAAATGTGATACAGCTTATGCTAAACAAATGGGATACAGCTAAATTCTGAACAAATGTGATACAGCTAGTTGTAAACAAGTGTGATACAGCTTGGGCTAAACAAATGTGATACAGTTAGCTCTGAACAAATGTGATACACCTATCTCTGAAGAAATGTGACAGACCTAGTTCTGAACAAGTCACAGCTAGTACTGAACAAAAGTGATTAGCTAGCTCTGAACATATCTGACACTGCTTGCAACATCTAGATTAAACATATGTGACACAGCATAATATGAACTCTGAACAAATGTAATAAGGCACAAACACTATGATATTAATTTCCAACATTTGTAAAAAGATTTAATAAGTATATAATAACACCACTGGAATATAATTTGCCGCTATGCGTATGCAGTTATCGCATGTAATAACGCTAGCATACGCGTCGCCGTTATGTTTCTGGCGTAAATTATATTACATATGTACAATATTTGGTCTAGCCCGGTATGGTTATGAAACGTGTTACAAGCCAGTTTTTAGTATTAAAAAAACTGTCATGGAGACTGGGCGGAGTTAGACGTAACCATATGCAGTTGAGTGTAGAGAAATGATAACTGAGAAAAACTATATACTGTACAGATTGACTTATCATTAAATGTATGTTCCGTTGCCTGTTGTAGATTAGTAAAGTAAAGGACCTTTTTCCCGCCAGATGTTAGACGCATGTTTTATAGACCAATCTCTGCCCGGCTCTCTAGCGTAGCTGGCTAAACCGAACTGCGCGGTGACCCGGTGACGAACTTCTTGTGGTCCGGTTTCACTCCCGGGGGTAGACAGAAAAGCCACATTTCCTTCCAGATTTACGGTACCTATCATGGAATCTAGGCCGAAGGGTTGCGATATCAATAGTACCGAGCCAAAGGGTTAACAACTCATGGTTTCTGGATATTAAAAAAAAAAAAAGACCAATCCGCACATAATAGGTGATTGTGATTAGGGTCAACATCACACCGGTCGCCTTTACTTCCCATAAAATGCTTGTTACCATTGTAGGTATTTGCGCCTCTTGCGTGGCTAGAAATGAAGTATGTGCGCCAGCTCTGTGTCTTGATTTTCTTATCATAATATCTACACTGCTCCTTCCTCTGTGTGTCCCAATGTGTTCTTCTGCCGTTTTCCCCTTGAGTCATCTTCATTATTTTGTCCTGGTGTCCTCCAGTTTGTTGCCATATCTGGTCCCTTCTAGCTTATCCAGGCGTATTTCGTAGTAGACAAGCTAGTTCGCAACCATTGTTTACATAGCGCCCTTTCGGACCACCATTTATAGTTTTTTTTAAATTTTGAGTATTTTGCCTTGCCAAAAGTACTGAAAACAGTGTTTGGGTTTGGATTCATCCTAAATTCTGAAAAACTGGCGTGTGATCATAGCGATCTTATAGATGTCTTTCTGTAATAAGGTTAGTCATATAATTGTGTCCCCCTTGGAGCCGATGGCATTTACACTACACTAGTGTTAAATAGAAAAGTGACAGATTTTTCATTGTCTTAACAATTCTTATAAAACGAATCAAACTTCTGTAACATATAGTGCTCTGTGTAAATATGGATGAATTCAAGAGGACGAAGAAATAACAGAAATGTCTGGGAAACTAATGGTAACAACAGTTATAGAACAAATATCGTGCTGTATTGGACATCCTGAGAAGAAATAGTAAAGTAAAGTAAAAAAAGTAAAGATCCCTTATTATGCCTAAGGCGCATCGGGTATATGGGCAGAGCGTCCCATATTTTTACAGACCAATCGGCACTGGATGGGTAATGTAGTCAGCATTACGCCGGCTGTCTTTACTTCCCCAGGACAGCCATCCTGGTACCCATTTGAGACTGGGTCGACCTGCGACATCCCATACCACGATAAAAATCCACGCGAGAAGAAATACAGGACGTCCAAAAAGACCCCCCCCCCCTCCCCCAGCAACGTTGACGAGAGAGATCAAAAATGCCAGAATGAATTTCATCTATGATGTCCAAAGGATTACACAGGATAGAACAGAAAGGAGGAATAGACTGTGAGCCTCATAAGACATAGAATGGTACAACGGGACAATGATGATGATGATGTAAACATGGACTAGACCAAATGAGCCTTCCCGGCAATATGTTTTGGCGTTGCATAATTAATTCTAGCAAATATGCTAGCGTGGAAAGCACCTGTAGTGGAAATAATTTATAAAGTGGAGGTATTGCGGTCAGTAAGTGACTACCTCTTCCACCATCACACAGCTATATTTTAAATAAAATATGGCACTTGTAGGAAGGATCACTTAGTATGTCGGTGCAGTCGCTGACACAATAGTGTCTTGCGTAACGATTAACATGCATACCCTCTTCACCTGTTGAGGGAGGCTGGGCACCTGTGAACGTGCACTGAGCTTACAAACGTCATTTAAAACATTTAATATAACAATTGTTGTAGTTTAAGGCCATTCTTTGTTGTATCCTCCCCAGCATGTGATCACCAAGGAGTCCAGGGGTGTCGGCAATTGAAACAATGTAGGTCGAAGGTGAAGCTCGGCGTGATTGAGCTCCCCTGGTTGCGGCCCTCCTGAAGGAGTCTGCAATCGTTACGGCCCTTGATTTCAAATGTTAATGCTTGATGAAAAAAGTTTTCAACTCCAACAAGACCGCACAAGGAGAGATAAACACCCGGTGACAAAAAGTGCCACCAATCAGATGAGAATTACCCGGGTACAAGTCACAAAACCCCTGTTCAACCGTTAGGTTATTTTAGGGCCCCCGACAACAGCCAGAGTGGGGTTTTAAAGTAACGAAAAATTGCGTCCCACGATGGGTTAATGTTAAATCAACTCTGCGAGAGGTCTTTAACGCACTGGTTATTCCCTCAGCGTTCAGAATTACACATTCTCGTCATCTGAACAGTAATATTACTGTTCATTAAGGCCACCAGGTCGCCCACTGGCTTGCCGGTAGACGACTTCGGATCCAGTCGGGACAGTATTTGAGTCTGTCTCTTTTGAATTCATCAGCGCTGCAGGAGTGCTTTTCATTAATCTTGGTGGCGTGCAATGCTGAGCCATTTTATAAGATGCACATAACCTAGTCACAAGTATAACCTAAATCACCCTTCAGAGATGCTTGTTGAGCATGACGATTTGTCACCCTCACAAAAGTAAAAAAGCGTTTAATAGACAATGCTGTCCAATACGAATTAGTAAAGTGTCCAAAGCCCTGCCCTTAGGAATACACGCCAAGGACCAGAAACCATATGTGAACATTAAAGTATCCTTCCCGGCGCTGTGCTGATCTTATCCATCGTTTATGTAAGATGCCAGAGGTCCAGAATAGCTTGGAAGTATGGTGTGTGTCTGACTGAAAAGTCGTTGTTTAAACCCTGGTGGTCGCAATGCTTCTTGCAGTTTTTGTCACAGAAATCAGATAATGTTACTTCCCCTCGACTATCTCTAGCTGGAAGGAAACGGTCGAGAAATAAGTGATTCTGTGTCTAAGTTATGGACTATCAAATATCCATCGTCGGTGTGAAAACCGTTACGTAAAGGCTCTATCCTGTAAGTATTTTAGAACAATAATATAAATGAATCCACAACATGTGTTTATAGCACGTGCAGGCGCTGGAATAGACGCTATAACATCTTCGCTTGAGCTACCCACAGAGTTTATGTCATGAACTGAGATTCTCCTCTTCGTATCGTGGCAATTATATTAGGTCACAAAGAGCTAGTTTCAATGAACCAAGAAGTGGATGCTAAAATCCAGTATCCAGATACTGTCTCTTCGAGAATCAACCCTGCTTAGTAATTTCTCATTATCTCCTTCCTGCAGCACGGAACAGTCAATATCGCTGAGTTTTCGTTTTATCATCGTAATGCCAACAGATAACAATACGATCGGAACTCATCTGCTGGGGTACGTACGTACACCATGAAAAACAGCTGTAACAATTGGGTCATCAACGAAAGTGCTTACACAGTTGTTACAAGTACCATCGTGTAAGATGTTGAAACTAATCACAAGATGGATCTTCATCTTTCTTATGATGCGTTCCTCCAGAAAACGAAAAGAAATTATTACACGGTGTGTACTTACTGACCAAATAGCTGCGATTACCTATCAGTTCTACAGCCAATAGGCGCATTTGTTACAAAAAGTCATAATGTTCAAGGAACCAAACATGATCTTTTAGACATATCTGCAGTGTAGAGTGTGACTGTTTGTTCTGCAGTATACATAGCGACGTTGGCAGGTTTGGAAACTCATGCTAGGTACGGCTTTTTGGTGTCGCTGTGGTCGGCACCTCGCAACTTGAACGTCGTGCGTTCAGTTCCTGCACCATTAAGATGTTCATCAGCAACACTCCGTTTTTGCGACACGGATGATGAAACAAAGCTACAGCTAGAGTCGTTAGGACAAGAGGTATGATTCCCATTGTGTTCCTCCATGTGGTCCAGCTTTGTATCTGACAAGTCAAAGTCAGCGTGTACCTGGCTGTGAGAACTGTTAAATGACTGTAAGGAATCATCCTGGCTGAACATATTGCCGTAAGGGCAGAAACGATCAGAAATGGGAGTGCTACCGTTGAAACTGTTGGCCCTCTTTCTGCCTTCCACTCGTTTCCTCTGATGGATTCGTTGGTATCGCGGGTGTTCATCGAACTTTCGAGCAGATACAGTACTCGAGTGCAGTGAATTACTGAGGAGACTTTCACATTCCGCAGGTTCTTCGAAAAGATCGCTGTACGAATGACAGCTGATAAACGGATCATGTTTTGGCGCTTCTGGGCAAGACGTTGCTGGTGTTGTCGTGTCTGTAGTAAAACCTGCACTGCTGGAACTGTTGCTTTTGTGTTCAGAAACACTGGAAGCTGCAGTTTCACTGGCATCTGTAATGGCAAACAG
The DNA here is from genome assembly GCA_905116865.2 of Candidula unifasciata. Lineage (NCBI taxonomy): Eukaryota > Metazoa > Mollusca > Gastropoda > Stylommatophora > Geomitridae > Candidula > Candidula unifasciata. The sequence goes on from CAJHNH020000558.1 coordinate 200,424, forward strand.
GCGTCCATTCTGCTCATAAGCTTTTCCAGAAGCTGTGTTTCTCCCGAAGAAATCAAACACAGGTGTATCTCTGTCAGTGATGCTATTACCTCTGCGTTTGAAGAATGACCCAAAGCTGGACGCTGACGATAATGATTCTCTAGATGAAGACAGCCGGCTGGACTGTGCGTCACTATCCTTGCTGGAGCTAGAGCTGGAGCTGCTACTCTCTCTCCGGCCGCGGAGGATGTCGCTGAGTCTGCGGATGTTGTGTTGTTCCTGCCACATCTTTCCTACCCAGTCCCGGTTGAATGAAAGAGAGCGCCACGTGTTAAGTATGGAAGCGAACGCGCCTCTTCGAAATGTCGGAGAACCGTGCTTGATGGGGATAGGTTGCTGCAATGATGTCGCAGCAAGGTGTTCACTAGACACGTTTCTGATGCCATGTTTGTTTCCTAGTTCAGAAGAGAAACTGTCCCAGTGTTCAGCTGCAAATGTACTGTTTTCCATAGGGATGGTCTCCAAAGTCTGAACAAACATGTTCTCCAGCCTTCTCTTGAGATGTTTGGAGTATCTATTCTTGTTTCCGTATTTGTGCCGATTCATGCTGCTCCGTTTTGATCCTGGAACTAGCCTGAAGTGGCGGCCACTTTTAGGAGACCTTGGCTGGGCCTGACGACCACTATGTTTGGTATGGTATGCACGGGCCGTGGCCGACAGCGGCATGTTGAATTTTTGCGAGCCATAATTGTCTCCAAACTTAGTTCCATGATCGTCTTGGAAGTCATTCATGTCCACATCGAGCGATTCGCTCAAACGAAGCATGCTCTGGCTCTCTTCAAACTCACATTCATAAATGGTGCTCATCTCAGTACTGCCCTTATACACTCGCCCATCTCCGTAGACATAATCGTCAGCGATCTTGGCGTTCTTTTTAGCATTTAGTCTCCCTCTCACACGCCACCTTACAAATCCGGTCAGCAAAAGACAACCAACCACTGCTCCAACAACCAAGATCACTATCTGGAACGATGGTGTTGCGGAAGAAGAAGGTATCCGCCTTTTTCTCTTAGCCATGTTATCTCCATCCCCCACTGCAGATTCTTCCTTGACGGCAAGAGTATCGATCTTATCATTTTTGTGCAGGAGAGCACCATGTCGCGGGGCGTGGTCCGAGATCGTTAGATCACCAATGCTCACCTGCTGCCTACCGCTCTTGTAGCGGGATAATCCCAACCTCCTGCCAGCTGATCGTTCTGTGTAAGAAATTCCTACTAGGTCATCGGTCTTGTTCGATGTATCATTGATGTTTTTCCCGCTCATATCGATGCTACTGACATTCGCATTTCCTAATGCATCGGTTAAGTTGGATACGACAGAATCCCTAGGAAGTTCCGAACCTTTGGTATGACCCGTGTCTTGATATGCAGGGATGATGAATGTGGCGTTTGTTTCCGCAAGATCGAGTTTCGTGGCCACATCATCAATACTGCTCTCTGGTACGTCCTTAGGTTCAGTGCCTGAAAATATAATAATTTTTCAACATAACAACGGCAATAAAAACAATTAAGTCTTCTTTGAATAAATACGTGTGTGTGTATGTGTGTGTGTGTGTGTGTGTGTGTGTGTGTGTGTGTGTGTGAGTGCGTGCGTGTATGTGTGTGTAGGTAGCCAGCCTAAGGATATTATTTCCCTGCCACTTGACACCTAATTAGTCCTTTTATGTTATGACCGTCCGGGCGATGAGAAAACTGGAGGGGATAAGAGGCAGAGGGAGACCTAGAGAAAAGATGCTGGATAGTTTGGCATCACGGCATGGAGGATCATCTGTGTCTGACCTGAATGAAAGTACACGAAACAGAAGGTTGTGGATACCAACACCACAAGGCAGAGATAGAAGAAGAAGAAGAAGAAGAAAAACCCGGTAGCTATTTGCAAGGCCGCGGTTTCCCCGAGTTGCAGATTGGAAACAGTATAAAATAATGATTTTAAATAGGAAACGGTCAAAATGGGTGTTTAAGACTTGAAATAGTTAAAAATTGTCGTTCCAACTTTGAAGTAGCTAAAATGATAGTTTTAGAAGGGAAAGAGTTCAAATGGTCGTTCAAGAGGAGAAACTGTCACAATTGTTGTTCAAGATAGGTAACAGTTAAACTGTAGTTCTAAATGGAAAGCAGTTAAAATGGTCGTTCAAGATGGGAAACAGTTAAAATGGTCCTTCAAGATGAGAAACAGTTATAACGGCCCTTAAAAATAGAAAGCAGTTAAAATGGTCGTTCAAGAAGGGAAACAGTTAAAATGGTTGTTCAAGATGAGAAACCGTTATAACGGCCCTTCCAAAAAAAAAGCAATTAAAATAGGAAAGTAAGAAACAGTGAAAAAAAAAAAGGGAAGCAGTTAAAATGATCGTTCTAGGAGAGAAACAATTATAATGATTGTTCCAGATGGGAAATATTAAAAATGTGGTTCTAAAGGAAAAAAAAAACACGTAAAATGGTAAAGATGGGAAACAGATACAATGGCCATTCAAGACAGAAAACAGCTATAATGGTCGTTCACAATGGGAAACAGTTACAGTGTGATTCTTTGCTATAGCATTAATTCCAAACGTTCTAGTCATTAATGTGTTGTTCTTACTCTTTTATAGGTCAAGGGGGTCCCCCCCCCCCCCCTTAATTTTCTATTTCTAGAAATAAGGTCTCGTAAACATTGAAAAGAACAAATGCAAGCCAATGGCTGCCTTATGAAAACATCTGTCTTAAGTTACCGCAACCCTGGGCTAGAGAAGAAATTCAGTACTCAAGGTGATCTTCAACGACTTTAATAGCCAGCATAAAAGTAGCATAAAGAGAGAGCTGGCTATAACTGACAATGACAGGAGGATTAACGGTGCAAGTTGGTGCAACTTGTAGGTGCGGGATGACCTGTGATTGACCCATTGTTATGTGTCATATCTGGTGTCACAAGCGATCCGTTACCTCACAACAATACTTGCAGGTGTCATTTAGGAAGATCTAGACCAAACGGCAGTGCGTCTGACTCCATATTAGAAGGCTGCATGTTCAAATCCTATGACTCCATAGAGGGGGAGGGGGTAGAGGGAGGGGTCTCCATGGCGAAATAGTCGAGCCGTTGGATTCGCGCACTGTAGGTCGTCGGTTCGTTTCAATGCTGCGGCAAATCTATGGGGTTCGTTGTCGGGATTACGGAGTTTGTGCTTTGTGCGATGCTCTCTGCAGGTGGCTAGTTGCTCTTTGGAGAGAGACCCAGCCAGATGGGATTAAACCCGTAGCAATGAAGCCGATCCTCTCGACTTGTAACATTTAAATTTAACTTCCAGTGATCTAGATTAGTTCCGCCGACATTTGTTTGTAGGATAACTATGTCAGCACATCTAACAAGTTCTCTTTGTGTTATCACCTGTCTCAAACAACTTGACCTACTTCCACACCCAATGATAATTATATCCATCTATATCTGTATCTTCTACATATTGTTGTTGGCACGAAGGGCATTCACGTGTGATCTCCATTGTTGTCAATCTCCTGCTTCTCTGCTCATGGTATTCCCTGTAAGTTTACACTCATTTATTTATTTTTCTACTGTTTGTCTCCCTGTTTCACCTTGTCGTGCCAGTGTCCATTGTTTCATTTACTGTTCTCCGGAGAGATACCCTTGCCAGTATGTGACGAAATATTCAACAAACATGTCTAAGTCATCTCAGTATTCTTTCTTTGATAAAGTTTGTCAGGGATAAACATTTTTGTAGGGTGCTCGATTATTCGTATGTCTTCTTATTTGTCCAATTAAAAATAATCTTGTGTTTAATGCTTTGTGTTGGTTTGGACAAATGTATCACGTTCTTATAATTCAGAGAGCAACTTGCATGAGGCCGGTTCGATCCTAGAGCCACAGTTGTCGGGAAAAATCCCGTCACTTCTGAGGATGAACCTGGACTGCGATCTTGGAAGGCAAAAGAACTAACACCTCTACCGTGGCAGCTATGCATAATGCAAATATTTTTTAATAACAACAGCTGCCATTTTACGGAGAAATGTTACTGTTTTATGAGCAGACAAAACCAATTTGAAAATGAGTCCCATATTGACAAACTTAATGAGAAAGTCGCTCGAGAAAACAAAGAAACACATGGTCGGATTGCGTGGCTACATTACATAACCTGTACAAGAGCACACTCAAGCAAGTTGAAGTTATGAGGTTTGAACTACGGATCAACATCATGGCACACTGGTAGTAACCCATAAGTGCTCCGCTCTTCTTCTGACTCAAGTCTGAGTCCGAAGAAGCTCAGCACAGTGCACAGGTTCTGTAGCACCAGGCGAGGATCCTGAAATACTTTGGGTAGATTTTTAACTTAAATTTTGCCGTTAGGCACTTATGGGTTACACCCGTGTGCCATGATGTTGTACACCCATGTGCCATGATGTTGTACACCCATGTGCCATGATGTTGTACACCCATGTGCCATGATATTGTACACCCATGTGCCATGATGTTGTACACCCGTGCGCCATGATGTTGTACACCCATGTGCCATGATGTTGTACACCCATGTGCCATGATGTTGTACACCCGTG
>CAJHNH020000558.1:207500-218390 GCA_905116865.2 Candidula unifasciata
AACTGGGATCTGATTGGTCTTGTCGAAATCAGCCCAAGCAAACGGATGTGTGGTCTTAGCTAAAGAACTTTGTCGTAGTTGTCAGGTTGGTAAACTGGCTTGATCTGGCTGCTGGTGTCCTAAGTCCGTGATTATAAGTCTGTGAGACGCTTTCTATGTCCTTATCACCCGACGCACATGACCTTGAATAATTCTGCCCGCAAAGTGGATTTGAAAAGGGCTGTTTGATGTGCCAAGTCTGACGTCTTTCACGGTTTCGCATGAGACGGCCAGGGACTGGGACGGAATTCTAGAACTATGCGAGCAGATGTTGGGTAGCTGGATGAGAGTGGGAGCTGTTTGGAAAGGGGTGAGGGCTAGCACATTTTGATATTGGCGGGTTGCTGACAATAATAGTGAGGAAGTTGGAAATCTCGGTTAAAGGTGAAGGACGGTTTTGGAGAAAGATTGTAATATTTGTTGAATGTAGAATGTAGACCTGGAGGTTTGATTCTTCTATTCTGACAACTTTGCGAAGTTGAAATATTCGCTGAGTGACGGGTGTAGAAAAGGAACCACGGAGGCTTGGGTGTGGCGGGTGGGGGGGGGGGGGGGGGGGGGGCTAGTATAATGTTCCAAATCCAGCAAACTGAAAAAAATTCAGAGCTTGGGTTCTGGGGTCCCATTCTAGGGGGAAAAGAATAGACCCACTGCCCATGCCAAGCATGTCGTAAACGTCGACTAATTATAAGTGTTTCCTTCGAAGTGGAAGTGCATCTGTCCGAAAGGCAAGGAACTAACAGTCTGCATACAAAAAAGCATAATCTGTAAAAACGGTTCTTCACTCAAAACGCAAGTTCTGGATCATGACCAAAGTCCACAAATGGACGAACAACCGGAGTATACAGCCGGTGAACGCTAAAAAGAAGAAGAGTAAGGAATCTATGACTGTATTAGTGATTAGAAAGGATTATCATCACAGCACTCCGGACAGATCCATAGGTGCTCCGATTTTCTCTGTGACTGTATTAGATTGTAAGTGAATGCAAAGACATATATTTATTAACATTAACTTCGTCTTTTCTGTTTCTTCCTATTTACCTGCTATAGACTGCGGGGGGGGGGGGGGGGGGGGTCGTTTTGGTGGTTCGCCCACCATTTCAGAACCTGACTGCTGCGTGCACATCCGTCTTACAGATCTAGCTTATTTGTGTGCACTATTGTTTCCTTGCCTCTCACGTAGATGCACTCCGACTTCGAAGGAAACCTTCAATTAGCTGACTCTTACGACATGACTGTTGGGGAGCTAGTGAGTCTGTTCTTGTTCTTCTCCGCAATGGGACTCAAAGTGCACTCGGGAAATAAACACTACAGCCATCATCTTAGTAAAATATGTGTGTATATTGCGACTTTTACACAACACAGATACAAAATGGACTTCCGGCAAAAATAAAAAATAAAAAGGCTTGGCAGAATGTTAAGCTTCGAAGTTATGTTTGCTTCCGTAAGCGTTTTCCTAATGCAGTTTCTGCATATGGAGGGCAATATACGGTTTCTTTAACTTTTTTTTTTTAAGACAGCGGTTGAGTCGTGGAATTCAATATGGCCGGTAGCGGGTTTACGTGTGAGCTGGTGAAACACCCTATGTAATAATTCTACGTGTGTATAGCCAACTTATCGTGCCCGATTACTTCCATCAACGACAAACTGAATTTCTGGTGGCTGTTGTTGGCTTTGGCACCTCTAGCAACTGAAATACGCATTTACTGCGTGCACATATTTCTGGATTGTTCCGGGACTAGTTGTTGATTCACCAATTTTACAAATGCGACACTACTTTTGATTATCACTGGCACAGGAACGGAGCAAGTATGGGAAAACCCGATTGCGGTGATGTTGAAACCTCGACTAAGACTGATGCAGACTTCTTCCACACTCTAGCATATTTCCATATTCCCGTCCCAGGATGGAAAGCAGTTTTTCGTTATTGTAACGCCCTGCCCCTGCTTTATTCGGGGCCCTAACATGACCTAAACGGCTAAAGGGGTTTCTGCGGCCCTAATATAACCTAACAGTTGAACGGGGTTGATAGAACTTGTGCCCGGGTGATTCTCATCCCAATGGTGGCAGTTTGTGTCATCGGGTGTTGGTCGCTGGTTGTACGGTCTTGGTGAGGTTGAACTATACACATTCACAAACATATTTCCGTTGTTTTCTGGGCACTGGGCAACTGAAGGGACAAGTCGTTTCTGTGTCTGACGCGATTTCTGCAATCGAACTCAGGTCTTTACTTTTTATGCCCACTGCGTTATGATTTTGTTGCTGATTTGGTTGTTTGTGCGTACTTTGTCGCGTCACGTAACGTTGCTGATTATGTTCCGACGCTCGTGTCTGTCACAATAAACAGCCATGGCATAAATGGGAAGGGCTCAGTCGAACTGATACCAAGTTCATTGTCTTTCAGGGCAGAAATTAGTTACGTAACAAGATCAGGTGTCGAAATCTCACTGTGAAAAGATTACAATTGTCAAAAATGTTGTCGGTTGTTTGATTTGTTTGTTTTGCTTTCTTTATTTATAAAGACGGACAGGAATGTAGTGTTGCATTTGCGTTGTTTTATTCCTAAATTAACTTTAACAGTTTTAAGACGTACCGGTTTGTTTTCGTGAAGCCCCACCCTAGCTTATGCTGGGGCCCGAAACATAACCGGGCCTTAAATTTGGCCTAACGGCTGAACGGGGGTTTCAGGGACCCCTCCACGGGTGATCCTCATCCGCATAGTGGCACTTTGTGTCACCAGGTGTTTATCGCTTGTGTGATGTCCTGGCGGGGCCAACTTACCTACCTTACCTATGTTTTCTGAAAATTTGTTCAAAACTGAACCCCATAATGGGATGCAATTTTTTTTTTATATTTGAAAGCTTCACGGCGGCTGTCGTTTAGGGCCATAATATAACCAGACAGGGGTTTCTGGGATATGTGCCCGGGTGATTCTCATCCGAATGGTGGTACCTTGCGTCACTGGGTGTTTTATTGCTCGTTGTGCGGTCCTGGTGGGGGTGGGGTGGAAATTCACTCACTCGTGTAGTTCTTTTGCAAAATGTATCTAATGTGTATAAACTGTTTAAAACTTCGACTATATTTATGCTAATTCCGTATTAGTCCAGCACATATCTACGTTGACAAAAGCTGTCTCCTGGTTGGTAAATGCAACTTTGCTGTTCTTTTAATACTGTCTTGTTCTTTCTGTAATCGGTGCTAATGTAAATATTTTAGCTGTACAGCTTCTGTTGCGTATTAATGTGTCTGGGCTTCTAATAGTAATGCACAACCGAAACAGTTAAAAAGAAAAAAAAATCAACACGGCACGGTGGTGAATGTAGAGAAAGAACAAAATAAAGTTTACAGTTACGGGGAGGGGGAGAGGGGGCGGGGGGGGGGGGGGGGGGTTATTGAATCACTAAAAAACATTAACATATCTATGTTTCGTATTCTTTAAAAAAATGCATATTGTATAACTTAGTTATAGTCCAGACAGCCAAACAAATTGCTTCTTCCGCTCGCGCGCGTGCGCGCGCGCGCACACACACACACACACAAAGAAAATAGCGTTAAGCTGAAAAGGGAAAGCTGTTAATAAAACTCTTAGAGAAATGTAGCATTTAAGACACGCTTCTGAGTTTTAATTTCCCAGTTACCTCTATCCCTCCAAGGTTTCAGCTAGCATCATTAGCATGTATCATATATGTAGCCATATCGTTGGCTACAGACGAAGGAGACGGAGCGGGTGTGTCCCGACAGCAGGGGTGTTAACTCTTGATCCATTCATTCCTTCCGGTGCAAGTTTTTACTTAGGCTCGGTTTAACCTACGAAAATGCCGCCACTAGTATAGACAGTTATAAGACTCATCCTGAGGAGAAACGTGCAGAGAATCACCAAACAGGCACTAAAACGGGAAATAAAGGGTTGGTTTGGGGGGGAAGGGAGGGGAGGACGCCCAAACGAACATTGGTGAGAGAAGCCATAGGTGCTGGACTGTATTCCATCCATGATGTTGGATTGATGATAATGATGATCAGGGCGAAGTTGAAGAAGAAGCAGCTTTAGCAGCAGCAACAACGGCAGCGGCAGTAGTAGAAGAAGAAGAAGAAGAAGAAGAAGAAGAAGAAGAAGAAGAAGAAGAAGAAGAAGAAGAAGAAGAAGAAGAAGAGGAGGAGGAGGAGGAAGAAGAAGGGTAGAAGGAGCCTTACTTATAAAGAAAAGCTGCTATAATGGCATACGAATATTAGGCGATGGAAGGATAAGACGTAGTTTGGGAAATAGGGCAAATAACAGAATTGTCTTACAACTTTGTTACATTATTGGACACACCCGCGCTACATAAATTTCTACCCTGGTGTATTGGGCTGACGCGGAGACGCAATGTTCAACATCCTCCATCTAATATTGAATTATACTTTAACATCCCACATATGCACACGTTGATAAAATGTATAATACATTGCCGGTGAAAGGCAGCCGAAAGTAGCACAAAGACATCAAAATGAGATCGCGCCCATTAACACAGAGGCCACACACACACACACACACACACACACACACACACACACACACACACACACACACACACACACACACATACACCAGCTCAATATAAAATGAGTGACTTGAAATTGTGTCAATTCATTATAATTATTTGGAGGCATAACATAAAAATACTCTGTTCTTTTATTCAGTCGCCGGTTTCCTATGTCACCTACGGAAAACTGTTCATCCACACATGAAAGACACGACCTAGAGCTGTTTCGTAGAATCGTGAGACTTCCCCTTTTCAAAAACGTTTAGGAAATCTAATATAAACGCTTGCTTGTTCAGAGAATGTATCAACTCAAACGCAGACGTCATTTCGATTAGACACGCCATACTTCGCTTGAAGTTCCAGATTATGAAAATGCCAGCGGCTTTAGTTTTGTTTCGTGTATTCTGCAGGATCAGAGTTTTTGGAGTTTACTTTCAACTTCATGTCGCTTGGTACTGCGGCCAGCATTGTTGGCTAACACTCTCTCATCGGAGAGGTAAAAAGTGGAATTTCAGTAGCCTGCCAACGACCCGTAGAGCACCCAGATCAACCCCATCTCCTCGTGATGCACGCCGGTAAACTAAAGTCGCGAGGTTTCAGGTTAACGGGACAATGAGGGAGACGGGCACCAACAAGATCCGATGTTTTCCCCTTGCCCTGTCACGCGACGGGCCTAGCAAGCAGTGGTTTAACTGATTGTTACTACACAAACAAATATTGAATACATATAGGACAGACTCTTGCGAACATCGGACCGGTGACGTTAAAGATGAACAAATCCTTTCCCCAAGCCATTCGAGAAGCGCAAGACAAATACAGAAAACCACCACACTGGGCTACAACCTGGTATCAGTGTGACAACAAATGAAGAAGAAGAAGAAGAAGAAGAAGAAGAAGAAGAAGAAGAAGAAGAAGAAGAAGAAGAAGAAGAAGAAGAAGAAGAAGAAGAAGAAGTCTCTGAAACTTAAAGAGTTGTTGTTCCTTATCAAAAAATACAGCAGAAGGCATGGTACCAGGAAGGAGGGGCAGGGGTCGACCGACATAAATATGGGCACAGGATATAAGTGACTCCTTGAGTATGAAAGTACTTGAGGCGGGAGAACTGGCGAGAGAACGAGTTTCTTTCAGGCAGACTGTGATGAGAGCGACGTTCTGCAAAGGACATGCTACATGATGATGATGAGAGACTGTATTTACAAACTGTTATCGTAACAATTCTAAACAAAAATGGGGAAGCACACAAGTTTTGAACAAAAGGAAAAAACCCCAGAAACAACAACAGCCTAAAATTACCACACTAGAATAATTCGGTAGGAAGTACGCAATAACAGGCATGTTACATATCCAACAATGTCAACAACATGCGCACACAAATGATGGGTTTTGTGCGACTGTGATTGTGAAGGAGGGGAAAAAAGCATGGCTGTGCACTTTCTGGCTGCAAACCTAGAATGTTACCCCTTCCAAAACTAGAACAAATGTGTGCTAGTCTTAAACCAGTGCCCATTATCATCATCACTATACGTCTCAACTTCTCACGATTTTCAACAGTGTGATCCACTTCGTATGGTGGGATATTCTCATGCCATGACAAACGTGTGCCAGCGAAGAATACAAGGTAGTGTTTCCCAAACTGTTCTTGGTCGCGGCGCCTTTTTTCAATTGAAATGATTCCATGGCGCCCGAACCTAAGTAAAAGCATGATTATTCCTGTCTTGGTTAAATTAATTATGAAGCTTTTACATTATTTCGCGGCGCCCCTGTAAAGAGGTCACGGTCCTCGGGAGCGCCGCGGCCAAAAGTTTGGGAATCACTGATATAAGGAACTACATGGTATGATAGGAAGCTGTAATGCAGAGCTGTGGGGGAGATTTAATTACATTCAGTGAATTAGGAGACGAGGAAAAAAGACGCTGGCGCTAGACAGGACACTTCGGGAAAGTGTTATGACAATACACCGTAACTAGAATAACTCTGCAGTAGAAAGAAACCAATGGAACAAAGGAATTAAGCGGGAATATGGGGATAGACGTTGAATAGATATAGAGACATCGGTGAGTAAGTAGAAGAAGAAGAGGGACAATAGTTAACTGCACCAAAGGTAAAGGTAAAGTCGGGAAATGTGAACCAGCGACATTGCACAGGGTTATAAACCATAAGTGCTCAGCCACCAGTACGGACAGCTGCTACGAAACTATCCGCCTGTGTCGCCGTAGCAACAGCGACGTTCCTCCATTCACCCCGGTGTGTTAACTCTGGTACCCATTACCTGGAGACTGGATGAATCACGGGAACAGCAGTTTCGAGCACAGGTCGTGGGCTGCATAAAAAAACTGCACCAAAAGAAATAGGGAAGGACGATTTTCGAATGTCAAATGATATCCTCCATTTCCATGGAGGCATAGAGGACAGCTGCAGCAGCAGTACCAATTTCAAAATTATTTATATTGTTTACTCTGGACGTCTTGAAAGCTATCAGTCCCAGAGAATTGTGTGAGACTTGTTACATGGATCACATCTGTCCTCATTTTTCAGTTGGTGCCGAGAAAAGGGAGCATCAAATCTTCATATTTTAGAGTCTTTATAGCGAAATCACGCCCTGGTCAGAGATGTCACCATAGCGGAAACACTGTTCTGGATAACAGCAAGACCTAATGTATGTCTGTCTGTCTGTCTTTACCCCATCGCCATCTCAGGTTGCTTTTTCTTCTTCTTCTTCTTCTTCTTCTTCTTCTTCTTCTTCTTCTTCTTCTTCTTCTTCTTCTTCTTCTTCTTCTTCTTCTTCTTCTTCTTCTTCTTCTTCTTCTTCTTCTTCTTCTTCTTCTTCTTCTTCGTCTTCTTCTTCTTCTTCTTCTTCCTCTTCTTCCTCTTCCTCTTCTTCTTCTTCCTCTTCTACTTCCTCATTTTCTACTTCTTCTTCCTTTTTCTTCTTCTTCTTCTTCTTCTTCTTCTTCTTCTTCTTCTTCTTCTTCTTCTTCTTCTTCTTCTTCTTCTTCTTCTTCTTCTTCTTCTTCTTCTTCTTCTTCTTCTTCTTCTTCTTCTTCTTCTTCTTCTTCTTCTTCTTCCTCTTCTTCTCTTCTTCTTCTTCCTCTTCTACTTCCTCATTTTCTACTTCTTCCTCTTCCTTTTTCTTCTTTTTCTTCTTCTTCTTCTTCTTCTTCTTCTTCTTCTTCTTCTTCTTCTTCTTCTTCTTCTTCTTCTTCTTCTTCTTCTTCTTCTTCTTCTTCTTCTTCTTCTTCTTCTTCTTCTTCTTCTTCTTCTCCTTCTTTCTTCTTCTTCTTCTTCTTCTTCTTCTTCTTCTTCTTCTTCTTCTTCTTCTTCTTCTGTCGGACAACTTCATATTAGGCCGGTAGCCTTTATGAGAGCAATCGTCCAGTCCATATCTCACTGTGTGCCATACATCTTTGTCTTCATTGTGGTTGGAACAGGTCACATTGTTTTATCTGTAGGCAGCATACAGTTAACAGTGGGAGCACATACTCAGCATTTTCTGGTGCTAGGCTGCATAGGCACGACTCCGTGTTTCCTACACCAAAAGGTTTGAACATATAATGACATAATGGCGTACTTTATCCCCATTCTCTCCACTGTCCTCGTTGCCAAGGTGTTCTTCCATACATTATCTTATCTGCTCAAAACATAATAAAGCACTTCTTCTTCTTTCTTCTTTACGTCATCTTTTATCTTTAAGGGTGTCGAGTGAGATATAGGACCCGGCTTCGTGCGATCATAGACACGTCGTGCTGCTGTAGAGTTTCTCTGATTTTATCATGCCATGTTGTTCTTGGTCTACCTCTTGATCTACTTCCCTCTCTTCTTTTGGTATATACCTTGTATGGTATAGCATCAGAAGGCATACTCTCCAAGTGGGCAGACCTTTGATTTGCTATCTTTGTATGTAATTTAGAATTGGTTCTGTACCGACTTTATCTCGTATGACCTCATTTCCAATTTTATCTCTTCTGGTCACTCCTACAGCCTTTTCTCCGAAACCTCATTTCCATGGTTACTAATTTTCTTTTATGTTTTGTTGTGGGTGACCACATCTGGCACTCACAGCATAGGGCGGAAATGAAAATGCTTTGTATGAGATGTCTCTTTGTGCTGATTGGGATTGTCTTATGCTGTATGAGGGGAGCTAGATGTCCCAATACTTGGCCTGCTTTACTGCATCAGATGTAAGCTTTTTCGTATAATTTATCATATTCAGTTAAAGTTGTTTCAAGATATTAAAACTCAGATGCCTGTTTAGTATATGTATGCTCTAATGCTATATTTAAATTGTTCTCCCCCCTCCCTCGTCCTATTGACATTACTCCTGTCTTTTCGATGTTGATTCTCATATCATTTGATCTATATTCTTCATTTATGGTTGAGATATTGTTACAAATTCATGGCAGTGTCTGCAGTTAAGGCCTGGTCATCAGCAACAACAACAACAACAACAACAACAAAAAAAAAACTCCAAATTTGTTTTATATATATATATATATATATAGATATATATATATATATATATACTATATATATATATATATATATATATATATATATATATACTACTGCACTATCGTCTGAAAATACTTAATGGTGCCAACAGTAATATTTCACTGTCCTCCTCTTTTCTTGTCCTCAGGATTTCGTCAAAGACACTCTTTGTTAACTGTCTGACATATCATTCGGTATTTCTGACCTGTAATCTTGCAGCTCTAAGTGACCTTTAATGTCACTAAAAGTTAATAATTATAACAATACTTGACGGGTGAATTCATTTTTCTCCATAAATGTAACTTTTTTTTTATATTAGATTATAAACTACCAATGGCCAGCTCAACACTTTTGGTCGTCCTGACACTGGACAGCTCAAGCGTTTAAAACCCTCCATTTGAAACCACTGCAGGACAATCCTAAATATGGAAAAGCCGCACTGCTGCAAGTAAAAGAAACGCCACAAAAGAATGGCAAATTGACACAAAAAAGAAACATAAATTAGCCTAGTGGGCGAAAGACGACGTTCGTAGAAGCAGATATAAACATGACAATGAACAGGAAATCCGCATGAATGTTTTCCAAATGTTTCGAGTGTAATATTGGCCAGAACCCTTGTTTGTTCAGAAGGCAGCAGGAATATGTTTAACACCTCGATGGTGAAACACATAATGAACTGTATAGAATACCGGATGATGACGTGACAAGAGTGTGCACACTGATCGCCAAAGTGTCCTTCCTTCTCTTTCTCTCTCTCCCTCTCTCTATCTTTCCTTTGTCGTTATCTATCTATCTATCTATCTATCTATCTATCTATCTATCTATCTATCTATCTATCTATCTATCTATCTATCTATCTATCTATCTATCTATCCTATCTATCTATCTATCTATCTATCTATCTATCTATCTATCTATCTATCTATCTATCTATCTATCTATCTATCTATCTATCTATCTATCTATCTATCTATCTATCTATCTATCTATCTATTCTATCTATCTATCTATCTATCTATCTATCTATCTATCTATCTATCTATCTATCTATCTATCTATCTATCTATCTATCTATCTATCTATCTATCTATCTATCTATCTATCTATCTATCTATCTATCTATCTATCTATCTATCTATCTAGCTATCTATCTATCTATCTCTATCTATCTATCTATCTATCTATCTATCTATCTATCTATCTATCTATCTATCTATCTATCTATCTATCTATCTATCTATCTATCTATCTATCTATCTATCTATCTATCTATCTATCTATCTATCTATCTATCTATCTATCTATCTATCTATCTATCTATCTATCTATCTATCTATCTATCTATCTATCTATCTATCTATCTATCTATCTATCTATCTATCTATCTATCTATCTATCTATCTATCTATCTATCTATCTGTCTATCTGTCTATCTGTTATACTTGCTTCAAGTTTTCCTTGTAATGTCTAACAAAGTGGAACACTGGCTTAGCAGAGCGGGTCTCAGGTTGGGTCATCTCAATATTTGCCATCTTATGAGGAAGCTGCCTGAGCTGTCCCTTATTCTGAATCAAAATTTCCATATGTTCGGCCTTAGCGAAAGTCGATTAACTGATAACATTTCAGATGAAGACGTATTTATTAAAGGCTTTAAAGTTTTTAGAAGAGACGCGCGTGTGAAACAAGAGACAGGTATAGCAGTCTACATAAGTAATTCCCTTAATGTTCACCGTAGGCAGGACTTAGAGACTAGTGAGGTAGAATGTATATTTTTAGAAGTTAAATTAAAAAATCACAAACCCATCATGGTTGGTTACCTCTATCGAAACCCTAGCGCTGGGGG
>CAJHNH020000558.1:222238-397238 GCA_905116865.2 Candidula unifasciata
GCTGCACATACCTAAATACGGCTCTTTAAGTAGAAGTAGCAGCAGCAGGAGCAACAGCAGTAGCAGAGTTGTTGTAGTGGAGGTGTTAGTAGCGGTAGTAGAATTGGCACTAGACGCACATGTAGTAGTAATCTTCTTCTTCTGCCTTTCTATCCCCCAATGGAGCATAGGTCCTTAACCAACTCACGCCAAGTGGTTCTATCCTTTGCCATTACATGGAGTTCTCCCCATGACCTCCCCATTTTTCTAACTTTGACTTGGTTTTACTTGCTTCTCTTTTTGACTTATCCATGGTTGGTTGTTTTTTGTGGCTACTGTTGTTATAGGATGAGGTACCCAACCTCAAACCCAACCCTATCCTTAGTCGCCTCTTACGACATGCCTGGTAAAGTGCAGTGTCACTATCCTTTGCTTCCCGTGATACTAATGTTAGTAAAAGTAGTTTAGGCTTCTAGTTGGTGCAGTACCAATGTCAACAGAGGTAGCAACAATGGCAGCAGCAACAGCAACAGTATTAGTTGTAATATCGGCGTCATCAACAGTTGAAGCGGCAGTAAGAGATGCAGCACCATCAGTGGTACAACCACCGGCGACAGTATCGCTCAGGTTCTAACCTCAGGGCTGTACCGAAAAGTGCCTAAAGCTAGCATAGGCGTGTTTCTGTCAGGCTCGTACAAGTCTTTTCCAGATTTTTTTATATTTTGTATATGAAAACTAGAAGCATATATTAACGACTGTGATCTAACTGAGATACCATGCAGCCATGTAGTCATGGATCAGTTGCAAGGGAAACGTTGCTGGTCTGTTCAGGGTGGATCAAGTACTGGAAATATCATTAGAATAACAAAGGGCACGTGGAGTCAATATCTGTATTTTTGAAAACACCACAGGATTTTGTCACAATAAGGGTATATTTCGTCATGTTAGGGAAGTGGTTTGGGTGGTATCGCTAAGCTCGAAATAGAAGCAGTTTAGAAAGAGAGATTTTATAAAGATTTCAACTATTAGGATGGTCGACATGGTGACATCACAGGGCATTCTCTGAATATTGCACTCGTTTGCGCCTACTTTGAACGTGCTGAAACTAATCAGTGTGGCTCATTTTATGCGTGGCACGTACAGGGCTGCCGAAGTTGGTACTTTGGAACGAATTTGGCACTATTTGACCCTTATCGAGCAAAGTTACTTTTGGAACCACGCCCTGTGTTTTGGAACGTTTTAGAAATGTTGCATCAATATTTTAAATTTTTGCATTGTGTTGAACTTTTAAAACAAAGTGATTGGGAGTGTACTGAAAAGAAGCAATTGCTGGGGCAAATGTAACTTTTGTCGTGATTGGTAAAGTGCGCTTTTTTTTTAGTTATAAAGTGCAGTATAAGAATTTCCACCCAGACAAACAGCACGCGGTTCTCTTTCATTTCTTTTTTTCAGTCAAGTTTTACATTTAAATTTATTATTCAGTTTCAGTTCGAAGTAATTTGTGATATTTTTAATACGTTTATAATTGTTGCGGTATTTATTTTCAAATTGCTTTTTGAGTTTAAGTTTCTAGTGCAAACAAGATCAACCACCTAATGCTGTTTAAAAAAAAAAGAAGGAAACACCAGAAAAAAAATGGTTTACAATATAACTAGAGAAAATTTTAGACGAAAATCGCTTTACATTAGTATCAAAATTTAGGCTTAGTCTTCTGGCATTACCTCACTCCTCTGCAGATGCAGAAAGAGTTTTCTCTCTATAAAACAAGTTATAATTTAAAAAAGAACGCTCTTCTGTGAAGATTTCAACAATAAATGCGTAATGAGATCAAAGTTGTTGCTCCAGGATATTAACTGCACCAACTGGAACTGACTGACTTTCCACCCCACCAGGACATCACACAAGCGATAAACACCCGATGACAGAAAGTGCCACCATGCGGATGAGGATCACCGTGGAGAGGTCCCAGAAACCGCGTTCAGACAATTGGCCATATTGATGGCCTGCCTATATTGCGGCCCCTGGCAAAAGCCAGAGCGGGGCTTCAAATAACAAAAAATTACGTCCTAAGAAGGACGTAAGGATATAGTAGACACACACATTACACCAACTGGAAGCAGACACATCAGCTTTATCACAAACCGAGCGGGAAAAATAAAACAGCAATGATATTATGGGGAAAGAATTTCATTTCTTATCAAACATAAGGTACGCACAGGACCGTGCCTTGCTGTAATACAAGGGGCGGTCGCATCAAACTGCACAGTTAGAGGATGCATAAGCAGCGAAATCAAGACACAGTTTAAACTGTTGACATGTGTTTATGTGTGTATGTGTGTGTGTATGTGTGTGTGTGTGTGTGTGTGTGTGTGTGTGTTAGTGTGTGTCTTCAACATTAGTACCACAAACTGCTCCCATTGACTGGAAACATGCAATAGTTGTACCATTGTTGAAGAACAAGGGAAGCAAGCGATAATGCAGTCAATATTGAGGCATCTGTCTTCTAAGTCATGTTGGGAAAATATCATCATCATCTTCATCTGCCCTGCCAACTGGCGTAGGCGCTCATGCGTCTGGTTGCCTGGAACAGCTGTCTTGATGATATCCCTCCATGCCATCATTTCAGCCTATCCAGCATCAATTCTTGGTCTGCCTCTACCCCTTCTCCCACTGATCTTTCCAGTTGTTACGATGTTTTCCAATGTCTACCGTCTCATTATGAGGCCAAAGAATTGTGTTTGTCCCTTTCTTATTGTTTGGGAAAATATATGCTAAGATAATAGAAACGAGACTGCTACCAGTAATAGAACCACAGCTGACAGAAGATCACATGGGTTTTAGAAGAGACAGAAGCTGCACAGATGAAATCTTCATACTTAAACAGTTAACTGAAAAAACATCGAATATGATCATAACTTTTTCGTAGCACTTGTCGACCATGAGAATAGACCCACTGCCTCCCTGACAAGCATGTCGTAAAAGGTGACTATTCATGGTTGTATCATTTGAAGCCGGGGTGCATCTTCATGAGAGGCGAGGAACCAGCAGTTTGCAAACAAATAAGCCAGATCTGTAAAATGGATGCGCACGCAAACCTTAAGTTGTCTAACAAGACCGAAGTCCAGGAGTAGACGAACAGCCAGAACTTTCCGCCTGAGTTCACAGCCGGCAAATGCGAACAATAACTATGTTTGTTTCGGTATTTCCTGTTTATGATTGTTAATTTGCACCACGGTTCTATAACTGCCAACCCTTCATGTCACCGCTCAGGGGCGCCTGAACTTGGGAGCTGTAGCCTCTTTAACCCCCTCCCCCTTTTCCCCAACGATTTTTAAAAAGGGGAAATTCCCTCCAATAATGTAGCAATGAGGCTAGGCAGCCCTTATACATAAATTAAAACCTTAAAATTAATCTTATATATAAATTCTCTTTAAAAGCGTTTTTAAATACGTTTCATATTATGTTAATGTACTATTGATAAACAGTTAGTACAATAATATTATTATCATTTTTATTATTATTAATCTGTTCTTAAGCTAGGGAGAAGCCTTCTTTAGCCACCCCTCCCCCACCACCTCACCCCCTCCCCCACCACCTCACCCCCCCCCATTTTTTTTTATCTGCTCCAATTTATAATCAGCGTCGGTTTGCAGCATGTCGCTCCAAGGGACATGTTTGATAAGTCACATTATTATTATTTATTTTAAAGCTTTTATTGCACAGGCCTACGTCAAACCAGTTAAAATGTTATTTTTTGTTCTTATCAGTTAGGATATCATTTTAGTTCACATTGCTGTTTTCGTGTAGAGACTTCCTGTTGATTGCTATTAATCTGCACGACAGTTCTGCAAACAGACCAAGCGGTAACCAGCCAGGTCAGCACGACTGTCTCTGGCGAAAAAATGAGACGGGAGTTCGTGGCTGTTAATACGAAGTAAATATGGAAGGGTAGGGAGTTCATAGTGAGGTTAGATTATATAACGCAGCAATCCTCAACCTGTGTGTCGCGACCCTGTTGTGGGTTGAACAGGTTTCGCCTAAGACCATCGGAAAACACATATTAACTGCAGTTATAAAGTAACAGTGAAGATAACTGAATGGTTGGTTGTCGCCACGACACAGGGACTGTATTACAGAGTCGCCGCATTAGGAAAGTTGAGAACCACTGAGGGTCTGGCCGGCTCACTACACTCAGAGGAAAAGCAGGACGGACATATAACCAGATTGTGACCGGTACCATCAGTATTGGAACTCCGCGTTGGCTGCTGAAGGTGGGGACCGAGCATGCATAGGAATGACCATGCATGGGAGTAGCAGGACCTTGTCATTTACTGATGACGTCTTGGTACATCGACATGGAAGAGATCGTCAAGAGATAGCCTATTAAATGCAGAGTGAACTTGATCGCATGTCCTCCTGGTGTGTAGATTCTAATGCTCATGTCAACCCTTCGAATGCCTCAGTAACGTGGTTCTCCTTGAACACGCATATAGTAAAGGCAGACTTAACAGCAGTGGAAATCAGGGAGGAAATTTTGACGAGAACAAATCTGATGAAATACCTCGGAGTTAGGTTTGATCGCAACCTGTCCTTTAGAGAACATGTTGACCATGTCATAACAAAAACACGCAAAGGCCAGTCAGCAATGAG
The DNA here is from genome assembly GCA_905116865.2 of Candidula unifasciata. Lineage (NCBI taxonomy): Eukaryota > Metazoa > Mollusca > Gastropoda > Stylommatophora > Geomitridae > Candidula > Candidula unifasciata. Next base: position 226,868 of record CAJHNH020000558.1, read on the forward strand.
GGTCATGGCCGCTGCTAATACTGAGCAGAGACTACTTCTGTTCCAGAATTGTACTTTCTCCCATCAAATATGCTCTAGCCATCCTCACTGTAAGCCATACTTAGATTGAAAGACTTGAGAAGGTGCAAAACGAAGCAGTGCGCATGATTCTGAAATGTACTGGAGACACCTCGTTTGTAGCAGTGAGGTACCTTATTGATTTCCCTACCATGAACTAGAGGATCAAGCTCAGACCTGAAGCATCCTCTGCACTACATGCTCTTCATGAAAAGGGCAACAGACTTAAAAGGGGGCAAATCATGGCTGGGTAGGGCAGAGGAGGACATCATGCAGGTTTGCAGCCTTACAGACATCCATCCAGGTGAGGAATAGATACCAGCGTCTAAAACGCCTAGTCTCACATTCTCCTGTGTCGTGACGATCGATAGGAATTGTCGGGAGCAGAATCCCGCTGCTGTCAATGCCAAGGTATGAGCGCTTATCAGTGACAAGTCAGATGAGACAGATGTGCTGATCTTCACAGACGGGTCTGTTATACCAGGACATAAGAGTGCATGGCCATTTACAGTTCGCTCTTCAGGCAGAAGATTTTAATTGAAGCCAGCCGTGTCTTCTCCGTGACTACCAGCAGCCTGACGATAGAGGTGATGGCGGTGACACAAGCTTTCATGTGGCTGAACTGGGATCACAGGATTATTCCCGCGTGTGTTTGCTGACAGATTCTTTGAGCATGATCTGGCGGGTCGAGGCAAGCTGGTGACACAGACAGTGGATTGAGTCATTGCAAAAATTCTCCTGTGTGTGCAGTTACCATTTATATTTGTCACAGGGAGTGCAAAGTCTTATTGGTAATGAAAGAGCTAGTAGACTGGCAGGTGCAGCATTAATTGAAGATAGCTTTCCTATGGATCACGCAGATATTTTAAATGCCTTTAGAGAGATAGGACGTTCCGAGGATTTTGGAAGCAACGTGTCCACATCACTGCTCGTAATACAAGAATTGGGAGTAAAGATTTGCACAGTCAAGTATGAGCAGCACACTGGACGCACATGAAGTCTTGTCAACTAGCATAGGACTGGTACTATTAACTGATTTTAGGTTCAGCATAGGTTTTAATTCCCGCTGACTTCCAAAACAAAAATGTCATAGTGCCATGAAAACTGAACTACCAGTTTCCCTGTGTTTATCTAAATTACTGCCTAAATAGGTCTGTGACTCCGCCTTTTGGAGTTGGATATCATCAAGAGAAACCAGATTACTGTTTGCCTTTTCCGTGTGGGTTTTGGGACCCCGTTGTGGGGGAAACTAGAATAGACCGACTCCCTTCCCAACAAGCCGTAACAGTCGACTATTTGGGGGCTTCCTTCGAGTGTATTTGCATGAGATGCAACGAACCAACAATCTGTATAAATTAGGTCAGATCTGTTAAACAGATGTGCGTGCATCACTCAGGTTGTGGAACAAGACTAAAGTCCAGAGTTGCACAAACAACCAGAGCTTCCCACTGGAGTTTACAGACAGTGAACGCGAAGAAGAAGAAGTTTGCCTGATTTATTCTCATAATCTTTGTCCTTCCCTTATGGAATTTGAAACCTAATTGTTACAAACTGGAAACAAGCATATTTAATTTAACTTGCATCCAATCTCATGAACGGCACAGAAAAGAAATGGTTGCTGTTGATGTTATTGGTCAGATAATCACGACTAAGGCCCCTTGATCCCCCCTCCCCTTACCGCAGTTTAGCTCTAAAAATATTTTACAACTCCCGCCCTGCCATTTTCCTCTAAAAATATGTTACCTCCCCCCCCCCTCCTCCCCCATGGCACCCTTTCCCTCTGAAAAAATGTTACCCCCCCCCCTTCCTCCCTTTTGTTCAACAATGTTTACTCTGTGTCGACACCACTATCTCTGTGCTTTCCCTAGCGCCACCACACGTGTCTGTCTTGGTAAAGTTGTACTGGGTTACAGTATTCCTGAGGTGTGTGTAGCAAGAATAAAGGTCGTCCAATAGCAGGGATTGCCCTTGACATTAAAGAGCAACAGATGAGATCATCTGACGAGAATGCCCTGGTACCAACTGTGGCAGAGAGCCACACAGAAGAATTACAAATAACAAGGCGCAAGGAAGAGACGATGCAAACGATGGGACAAAGGAATTGAAAGAATCAGCTTCAAAGAAATGATCAGCCTATACAACGTATTAACGATGACAATACTGTGTAATAGAAAGTCAAAACAAGGATCTTAGTTTTTACGTAGGATGCAGTTTTTTGTTTGAAGCCCCACCCTGGCTTCTAAAGGGGACCCTGAATATATCCGGGGCATAGATATGACCTAGCCATAGATATGGCCTAATGGCTGTAAGGGGTTTCTGGCACCTCTCCACGGGTGATCCTTATCCGCATGGTGGCACTTTGGGTTTTTATCGCTGTGTGATGTCCTGGTGGGGTACAGCTATCTACCTACCTGCCTTAGTTTGAACAGGGGGATGAAACAATAATGGTAATTACAACCATACAAAATCAAAATGCAACATTAAAGTTTCATCGCATCTGGGACTATTGCGGTTTCGAGGTGATTTACGGGAAAGCATCTGTTTGTGTGCTCCGTAAATTGAGATGCCCATGGACTCTGTCCATAGCTCTTGCGTGATGGGCCTCTTCTTCGCTTCCCACCTGGTCTGTAAATCATTGCTTGCTGGGGTATACTGTCTTCTGCCATCTGCGTTATATGACCAAACCATTTCATCCATTGTCTTCTAATCAAATCCAGAGCTGCTGCTACTTCCATTTTTCTTCGGATTTTATCGTTTTTGATCTTCTTATTATATAAGAGCCCTTCGCAGGAACGTCATTTCACTTGTTGTAAATCTAACAGTTCTGAAGCAAGTTGATACGTTTAAGTGCTTGGGTAGCCTGATAACAGAAGATGGAAGCTGTTTTAAGAATCTAATGAGGAATAGCTCAATTAAATGCAGCGTTTCACAAAACGACATTCGGGTGTTTTTTTTATTTTTTATATTGACGTAAGGAAAAGAATTTTGAAGAGATATATAGTTCCAGTTCTGATATACAGTAATGAATCACCAGCAATCAATCAGTTAGTGAAACGTTTATGTGGAAGGGGCGGATTTGTGGTTTGTAGACGAATGTTGAGAACGCCCTGGATAGATATCTAGAATAATGATGATGTTTTGAAAGAACTGGACACTTTATAAGAGAAAAGATTGCCCATATCAGAAGGAGACAGTCTACATTTTCTGGACACCGTAAAGAAAAGGGGAAAACTGTTATACATCGTGTCGGTAGGAAAGTCGAATAAGAAGAGGGGTAGAGAAAGATCCAGAGATAAAAGGCTGTACAGTTTGACAGTATGGTATCCGAGAAGATCCGTGTCAAAAGTAAATGAAAATACAGCAGGCGAAAGGCTGTGGACAGACGTCACTACCAACGCCATACTGAATGAATTACAAAAAGAATCTCCAACATTTTACTCGATTCTCTCTGTGTGGGTTACGGGGTGCTATTGTGGGGAAAAACAAGAATAGACTCACTGCCTACCCAAAATCATTTCGTAAGAGTCGACTAATTGGGAGCTTCCTTTGAAATCGGAGTGCAATTGCCTGAGCCGCAAGGGACCCACAGTCAATTAAAATTTTTCAACGGCGCCCTAATTTAAGTTAAAGAATGACTATTCGTGTCTTATTTAAATTGACTATGAAGATTTTACAATATTTAGTGACATCCTTGTGAAGAGTTGGCGGCTTCACGGGGTGCCGCTGCGCACAGTCTGGGAATCACTGCATTACATGAATAATGGCTTGTACGTCAGCGGGTGCATGACTGGCTTTCATGACTGTACAAAAGTGAGCTGTGATTCTGGCGTGGGACCTTTGTTGTTGGCATTTCTGACAGCTGCCTAATACATTTCTAATGTGCAAACTTCAAGATGTTGCTGGGATTGACAAGTTTTTAATCAGTTTTCAGATGCGACGGCCACCCATGATGTCTGATTTCCACTGGCAAAGGAGAGGAACAGTTATGAGGCATGCCTGTCTGCAGCGATGTCAGAACAACGACTAACGGCTCTACATATACTTGTCATGTTCTCGCAACACACTCTAGTGTTAGGGTATCTATGGATTTCAGTAAACGTCGTCAAGACATTTGTGAAAAGTAAATATGACCAGTAATATGTTTTAACTACAGAACCAAATAGGAGTCGCCATGGTGTACCGGCTAGAAGCTCGTCTACAGATCGGAGGGTCGTGGGTTTGGATCCTGACGAAGCCGGGCATTTTTCAAAGATGGCCTTGGCTTTCAGGTAAAGGCGACTGGCGTTATGCTGACCGAATCACTCACCAAGTGCCGATTGGTATACAAAATATAGACTTAGCCCTGTACGCCCAAAATGCCTAAAGCCAGGGGAAAAGGTTCTTTCCATTACTTTGTTTTAAACATGACCAAATGACTGACGGTTGGTCTAAAAATGTGACACTAGAACCACATCATACACCTGATATGTATGATGGCATGAAACTAGATCCGTTAGTTCTGTAGTCTCCATCCAGACAACAACAGCGTCCCTAGGCAATAGCCTACCGGAAATGAGCGTGGTAGTAGAAGCAGTTTATCCGGGGGTTATCAGCTGACGGTTATAATGCTTTTGAACAATCAAAACAAACATGGCACACAATAGTGTGTACTTTTAGTAGCAAGAAAACAAGGCGCCCGATATTTGTCAAGTTTTTTTTTATTCTAGTATATGCATTAATAGGGATATATAGGGGGCTTGTTTATGGGTGTTAGTGCGAGTGTATGCGGGCTTGTGTGTGTATGTGTGGGTGGTTTTCTTGGCAACGGGTAGAAATGTCAGATGTGAATACCTGATTGAATATCCAGTTTTCTCTTAGGTCACCTTGAGAAAGAAAATACTATGTCGTTACGCCAAGACAGGATGCCTCGGGGGTTACTCTGTTAACTTTGAGTACGTCATGGTTATGTGTGGATCTGTTTCAGAGACACAGTGGTTGGGGTATTCGTGATTTAGGGTACAATGTTCGCGACAAAGCCACTAAACTGAATGCTCCGATTCCCATGAATGAATTTGACGCCTTGAGGCTTTCTTTTTCGCAACAGTGTTTTAGCAAAACTGTTGGGACTGGAACTTTAGTTTTATTTGAAAAAAAAAGCAAAGCAGATATGAAAGAAGACAGTGTGGAATAGAGAGTGAGAAAGAGAGAGAAAGAGGGCGAAGTGGGGAGAGAGAGTATGAGGTGGGGGGGGGGGTAAAGAGGTAAGTAGTCTTAAACAAGGTATATGCCCCCACCCCTTAGAAAATGTGTTTTCTTTAAATCAGCACCCATGACAGTGGTGTATCTATCTACTTTTACCCTTCCAGGACATCACACAAGCGATAAACACCCGATGACACAAAGTGCCACCATGTGGATGAGGATCCCAGAAACCGCGCTCAGCCATTAGACCATATTTATGGCTAGGCTAAATTGCGGCCCCTGGCAAGAGCCAGGGTAGGGCTTCAATTAACGAAAAACTGCATCTCACAAGGGAGATGACTGGATTATTATTATTGACAGTGGTGTAGTCAAACATAGTTATAGCCTGAGAGCAATGCAGGGAAGGGGGATTCTTTCCCTGCTTTATCACACATTCTTTCAAAGTTATTACCGTCTTTGTCTTCACAAAGAAATCATCGGGGTGGGGGGTGTGGGGGGGGGGGTAAATGTGGGGGGGGGGAGCTGTGGCTAATTTACCAAGGGGTAAGCTTGGAATCTGGAAGACATTCAACACTGCGGGGGGTGGGGGGGGGGGGGGGGGAGGAGAGAGAACATAGGCGGGCTTTTAATCAGTTTGCAACGTTTCAATCTACTTCCCGTCCTTTTTAAGACGAAAATTTTCGTTATTTGAAGCCCTACTCTGGCTCTTGCCAGGGACCGCAATATAGCCTGGCCATAAATATGGCCTAAAGGCTGAACGCGGTTTCTGGGACCTCTCCACGGTGATCCTCATCCACATGGTAGTACCTTGTGTCATCGGGTGTTTATCGCTTGTGTGATGTCCTGGTGGGGTAGAAAGTCAGTCAGTAATCAGTTTGCAACAGGTACTAAACTATGAGCATACCAACTGTTCATTGACTACTGAAGAAGAAGACGGAGCACGCGTGGGAATGTCTCGAGTGCAGAGATGTCAATTCCTAATTAATTCATTCATTAAATCATCCATTTATTACAGGTGATAAGGCATGCGTGTCGAACTGAAAAGTGCTTGTTGATCACGTTAGAAGTATAAGTAGCTGTTTGAACTACACAAGACATTTAAATACGAGGTCACACTAATTGAGAAAAACATAATAAATTATGCAAATATGTGACAAGGCATAAGCTGTTCGTTAAACAAAAACATGCAGTAAATGTAAACACATTGTATAACAAAATGTGTTTTGGCCCTTTCAAGTTTAGAAGGATTTTTAAGTAATCCGCATTGTTAGACTTAAAGGACCCCTATCGTGTCACTGGGAGAGCCGCCGCGGTGTAGCGGCTAGACTCTCTCCTGCTGATGCGAAGGTCGTGAGTTCAGGCCCTGACGGAGTTAGACATTTTTTAAAACAGGACCTTCAGGGCCGTTTTAGCGCAGTCGATAAGAGGCTCGCTTTCAAATCCAGCTGCGTCTCGCTGCAGCCCACGGCCGGTGTTCGAAACCGGGCGGTTCCCGGGGTTCACTCAGCCTTTAGGAAATGGGTACCAGAGTCGCTGTAGCTACAGAGTTACGTGCGAACGGCGACACATGCGGACAATTATTATCAGCTGTCCGTACTGGTGGCAGAGCACTTATGGTTTATAAACGTGTGCAATGTGCAACCGGGTTCACATCTCCCGACTTTACTTTTTTAACAGGACCTTGACTCCCAGGTCGACCCAGCCTTAAATTAGTACCAGGAAAAGCCTTTGAAAGCAAAGGCGGGCGGCGGAATGCTGACCACATCACCCACCAAGTGCCGATTGGTCTATAAATTATAGGTCTAGCCCTATATGCCCAGTACATATGAAGGCGTAAAAGGGTCCTTTTTCCATTTAATTAAGCTATATTTGTATCGGGCACATAGTGCTAACACTTATAAGTTATTGTTTTTCTATTTAACATTTAAAAAAAAACATCTTAATATGAAAAAACCCATAGACTTTATGGAGCTTCAATGGCAATACGTGTTCCTTGGTCGTGGACAAGTTAACATTTAGCTTCCCGGCAGTTAACACAATCAGTAATAGATAAAGCCGAATACCTCACAGCCCGAGGACTCACTACCTTGGCATCTCAAATATTAACCTAGATTACAAGAGACCAACACCACTTACACATACCACAATCACAGCCCTGATTAGGAGGTCTGACAGGCCCGCCAAGAAAAAGGGACAACCAGTTGAACCAAAGGACCACAATTGAGGACGGAGACGTGCAATATAGACAGCACGACAGACTAGTTTGCTTTTTCTTTCCCTGACATTTCCTGGTACCCATTTCAGGATGGTTCAACTTGAGAGCATGTTAATTAAACACCTCTCCTTAAAGGTATGTGAAAATGATGCACACGTGGCTGGTATGCAAGCATACTGGGATGGAATAACTCTTATCAAATCTAAACTTTCAGGAATAGAATGGGATTGGGTGAGGGGGTGGGGTTAATGTTTCTGATTGTTTAGTTTTGAATTAAATATTGACATCACAACATACGGTATATTCCTATAGGTGCCCTGCCCTTATCGTCAGCAGCATGCGCAGAGTTACAGTTCCGAAAGCAGCAGTACCAAATCTGAGTTTTCAGGAATAGAGTGAGAATTTTTGGTGGGTAATGTTTTTGATTGTTGAGTGTTGAGTTAAGTTTCGACATCACAACACTCGGGACACTCCTATAAAAGCCCCGTCCCCATCTTCAGCAGCAAGCGCATAGTTGTAGTACTGGAAGCAGCAGTAACTTTCTGATTATATATCCGTCTCGTCTTTCCCGTGAGTGTTGTGCATCGGCCATACACCCCCCCCCCCCTCCCGGGTAACTCCTCCCAGCACTATTATCCGCATACAGGTAAGATCTTTTTGTGCCTCCGCACTTTCACTCACTCCCAAACGGTCGTTAATACATCCAGCGTGTTATGCATCAGTTCACCACTACAAAGTGCAAAACCAGCCAGTTTAACTTCCTGTTTGTTTCCCAACACACCTATAAACCCTGGATAAAATATCCAAAGGAAATTAACTAGATGAAACCTCTGAAACTATGTTTGATAATGTTTTGATAAATGTTGAATTAAAAATCGACATCATAGCTCCGGGACACTCCCATAAATTCGCCGTCCCCATCTTCAGCAGCAAGCGAAAAGTTCGAATTCCCATGATACCAATAGCTGTCTGTTTGTATATCCGTTTTGTCTTTCCTATGAGTTTTGTGCGTCGGCCAGATCCCCCGGTCACTCCTCCGGGCACCATTCTCCTGAGATAGTGATGATCTACTTGTGCCTCTGCACTTTTACTCTCTCCCAAATGATACTTACAATATCTACTGTGTTATGCACCAATTTACCACTAAATAGTGCAGAACCAGCGTCTGTCTGCCTGTTAGTTTCGCAACTTCACCGACAACCCTGGATAAAATATCCAGAGGACCTTTGCCAGAACTAGCCAGGACTTTTGAAGCTATGCTTGCTATGTTCTGATATAAACTGCTTAACCTTAACACATCGTTCAATATTGATTTCCGATGAAATCTGGACTTTTTCCCTATTTGGTTTTTTTTTTAGGACTAGATTCCTGGCTAATGGTCTTTGTAGCTTGTCATTTACATTCATTTTCTGGAAATATATGCCAATCATTTAATGTCTGTGCGAAAAAAGCTTCAGCTAATCGGATGCCAATTTAATTAACTTAGGCCTCATAAAGTAACGGTTCGTGCTTCGAAATTTTCGTAGCCTTGAGTTTAAATCGAAACGATTCACTGGGGACATATTGCCAGAAAAGCGAAACCAAAAAAACTGGATGAGCCAGCTGAAACTAGTTGCATAAAGCCTGGTGAAATCAAAGAATCGCCGGCATTGAATAATTCTCTGTATTTGTATCAACATTGCTGCTGCTGCATAGTAAAATTTAAAAGCATTTGTGGTGGAAATTTAATAGTGCGGATGTTGTGCACAAAAATTGCTAACACTGTCACGCTAAAGTGGGGATTTCTCATAACTCGGTAAATTATATTCTTAGTGCATTATTCTTGATGTGAGGGTCATCTCTATACAGCGCATGCGAAAGTTTCAGAACCGGTAGATGTGCAGTCTAGTCTGTCAATCATAGTCTGCTATTATGCGTAAATATGCATCCATCCACCATCCATTTGCGACAGCGGTTCTCCACCTGTGGATCGCGACCTTTTTTTGGGGTCAAATTACCCTTTTATAGTGGTCGTCAAAGACCATCGCCACACACAAATTCATTGAAGTTATGAAGAAGCAACGAAAAAAATTGTATGGTTAGGGGTGGCCACACATGAAGAACTGGTTTAAAGGGTCTCGGCACTAGGAAGGTTAACAACTACTGATTTATGAAAACAAAACAAATCGACAGTGTTAAACCTACTGAGAGCAAAATCGGGCTATAATTATGGTGTGGCTTTTTTGTGCCAAATATGTTGGTTAAGAAGTGTAAATTGCACCAACACGAGTGGCTTGGGCCGATACTCTAGTACCTGGGGATGGTTGTTGGGAAGGCGGCTGGTATGCACCACACACACACACACACACACACACACACACACACACACACACACATACACAGATATATAGCCATAGATGTATGTACACATATGGTAAGTATACGTGTTTGCATACACATGTACACTCAAGGGCGCCTCCGTAGTGTAGCCAGACATTCGCCTGCGGATCGGAAGGACATTGGTTCAGATTCTGACGGAGTCGGACTTTTGTTCACAATTGACCTTAGCTTCTAGGTCGGCCCAGCCGTAAATGGGTTCTATTTGTGTATATAATACACCGTATAATTCTGCTCATTTCGTATTCTTTGCGCCCTGGTTATTGTCTGGATCTTTTGGTTTCTATATGTGACACTCTTTTCAATATCCACTACTATAAGGGGATAGTTATGCAGTCTTGGCCAGTTTAGATTGTGTTCACACAATTTAATTTATTCTCTTTTATTTCTTGTCTTCTTCAATTCTCCATTATTTGTATTTGCTGGAAATTTGTGGTAGTCTGAGACTTGTGAAATCAGGGCGGGTTCTCTCAAACATTCGCACGCTCTTTTATCTGTAAAACTTTTTTCCCCGTCTCTCCCGCATTCATGTAATATACCGTTTGATTTGACTCTTCCCTTCAATTTTTCCTAGGCTTGTTTCTATTACATTATGGCTGCTGGTAACTCTTTTTTGCAGATATTTACAGTGGAAGCTGTATGTTTTTTTTTCTCCTATGGGGAATAGGGGGGTCAGCATTCGTTCCAAAGTGCCGATTGCAGTAGCGCTTAAACAAAAAATTATCATGCCCTGAAAAGGGTTTTACTGTGAACTGCTGCGTACCGCCAGGATAACACGGTCCTGATTGGAAATCATTTTTCATTTAAATACATGGCAGAGCTTTTCAACAAAGATTATTAAGGGGCCAGAGCCCGGAATTCCAGCGTAAGTTGGCAATGATCCATGGACCACTCGCAAGGTCTCTGAGCAAGGGATTTGGCCTTCAGGCCAACCTTTAGGCCAACACTTAAATAACCGTTTTTTAAGGTATCGATGTCAAGCTGGAAAGTGTGGAATGGGATAAAGAAAAGGAAGCAGCACCACTCTGACAAGGCTCAGACCCCTCCAGACCCTTAGAAAATTACAAAAGGGCTAAGCACTCAAGTATGGTGTTTTTGTGACGACACCCCCCCCCCCCAACCCCAGTACAATGTATGATATATTCAGGAGTATGTATAGTGTATGATATATTCATTAGTATGTTTAATGTATGATATATTCTCATTCATTGGCACCTTTCCATCTTTCCAGACGATAGTGTTTTATTGCGCTATGAGGAGGCATGAGACTCACAGCCCATGGCGATGGCGAGTATGACTAGCAAGACCCGTCCGTGTCAAGAAAAGTTTTCCACAATGATAGCATGGGATTTCAGGAGCATTGTTAACAACATTTGTGTTTAATCCGTTTCTTTTCAGACGCTCAGCTCTCATCCTTTCTGCAATAATTTCTTCCTTTAGTCTCATTCCCTTCCTGATATGCCCTTTCCACACAACACGGTCCATGGCATTTTGTTCCCATGAGTCCGCCTCAATACCTGTATCATGCATGCCCCACTTGCACACATCTTTATAACGTAGTAGAGGTCGGCCTCGACATCTTCTTACTGTCTTTAATTCACCATAAAGGATGTCCTTATGGGCTCTGCCATCCTCCATTCTCCAGGGGTGACCCAGCCACCTGAGCCTTCGTAGACTGAGCATGGAAAAGACTGTTGTAGTACCTGCTCTTTCCAGTACCTCAGTGTTTGTGATTTTGTCCTGTCACTTAATGCCAAGTATTCTTCTTAGACACCGCATCTGAAAGCTATTAGGCTGTCTCTCCTGGTGCAAATAAGTTGACCAAGTTTCACTGCCATAAAGCAGAGTGCTGAGAAAACAAGCCTGATAGACAAGGGTTTTTGTTTCAATTGTAAGCTTTCTGTTCTACCAAACTCTCTTTGTCAATCTGCTCATTGTTGTTGCTGCCTTACCTATCCTGATGTTGATTTCTTGCCCCAGCGATATTTTAAGTGTGTGTAATGTATGATATAATCCGGAGTGTGTAAAATCTATTAGGGAGACGGTGGTAGCATTTTGGACTGAAAGGTTAAATGTAGGCGCGGATGATCTGTCGGCTAACTAGCCTCTAGCAGACTAACGTAGCCTCAAACGCAATTAAAAACAGAACAATCTTTCTGGGAATCCGTAACATCATGTTGCAGTTTCTTTGCAGAACGTTGCTCCCATCACAGTCAGTAGAATACTTAACCTACACTTTCAGCAAGAACAATGAGAAGGATTTCTATCTAATATAATCGTTTGTTCTCTCTCTCTCTCTCTCTCTCTCTCTCTCTCTCTCTCTCTCTCTCTGTCTCTCTATCTCTGTCTGTCTGTCTGTCTGTCTGTCTGTCTGTCTGTCTGTCTGTCTGTCTGTCTGTCTGTCTGTCTGTTTGTCTGTCTGTCTGTCTGTCTGTCTGTCTGTCTGTCTGTCTGTCTGTCTGTCTGTCTGTCTGTCTGTCTCTCTGTGTGTCTGTCTGTCTGTTTGTCTGTCTGTCTGTCTGTCTGTCTCTCTCTCACTCTCTCTCTCTCTCTCTCTCTCTCTCTCTCTCTCTCTCTCTCTCTCTCTCTCTCTCTCTCTCTCTCTCACACAAACACAGAGTAATTTATTTCAAGATTTTTTCGCTATACTGTGTATCTAAACTGTTGCTGCATGACGGAAAGAAGAAAAAAACCAAATGTCCAAATCTCCGAAGAGCAAGAATTGTATGTCTATTTTTTCTTGTCTTCTCTGATCTGCTACCTGAAGATTTTACCAACCCCGTGACTCCAAGAATCCCATTGTAGTTTGTAAACCCACAAAGCAAATCCCAGTTCAGTCTACAAAGAAATAATATTGAAAGCCACTTTTATCAGCTACACGAAGTTCTGTCCAGGTGTATCCTACAGTCCCGTGCTATTAAGGTCAAACAAGAACTTAACCAAGATGAACATAACTACCATGAAATTCTTCACCTTGACCTAACTTTAAGTCAATGCGAGGAAGTATCAAACACGGATGCTGAAGATTACTACATATGGAATTTAAACTTGATCGTGTCGGCTCCGAATGCCTTTTATACTCATTCTTCCCACTGACTTTGATGAATCGCTCGTTTTTGTCCTAAAAATAGTGCAAAGTACAAAGTGCTAGGTGAGAAAAAGTATGATACTGGAGAATTTAATAGCGTGAAGAGCCGGCCCTAGTGACCTAGAATAGTCATCCTGAAAGACTTTTCAAAAGACCTAAATGACCTTGCTAGTGGCGGGTTAGATCTTTGTTCTAAGAATAAGGGAATAATTTAAGAGAACTTTTGCTTGGGGCCCTAAACATAGCCGGGCCTTAAATATGGCATAACGGCTGAACAGGGTTTCCGGGACCTCTCCAAATGTGATCTTCATCCTCATGGTGGCACTTTGTGTCACCGGATATTTGTCGCTTGTATGATGTCCTGGTGGGGTACAACTTACCTAACTACCTAAATAGGCCTTGATGAAAGCGAATTATGTTCAAAAACGATTAGGCAAAGGAAATCAGGCAATCGTCTAATGAAGCATTTGCAGTACTAATTTTTATATAACTTGCCAATGTGGGATGCAATTTTTTGTTAGTTTGGAACCCCACCCTGGCTGTTGTCGTGGCTCTAATATAACAACGGTTGAACATGGTTTCCGGGACCTTTCCACGGGTGATCCTCATCCGAATGGTAGCACTTTGTATCACCGGGTGTTTATTGCTCGGTGAATAGTTCATCAAAACATAAGCAGTTACTAAAAGTTTTATTGAGTCAACTCTCTATTTTGTGACTGAGAGAAACTGATCATAGATAAATTATGGCGGTGGGGAATTTTAAAAACACAGAAAAGTATGAAGAATTATTGTAGCAGCAACAGCAGCAGTAACAATAGCTGTAATAGTGGAGGTAATAGTGCCTGTGTTGGGGATGGAGTAGTAGGAAGAATAAGAACAATAACAAGATCAAGAATGATAAGGAGGTGAGGGAGAATCAGCAGTAATCAAGAGGAGAAACGGGAGATACGGTGAGTATTAAAATGGCCCTGGAAATTTTTTTACAGTAAATTTCCCCTAAGTATACGAGCAGTATGTTTGAAATAGAGGGTCCCGGGGCACTATTTTAGAGAACAAAGAACAGACATTCTGTCCGCTAACAAGCATGTCGTAGGAGGTAGCCAGTTAGAGGTGTTTCTTTCACAGTCGAAGTACGTCAGCCTTAAGGAGAAAAAAAAAACAAAAAAACAATAGTCTGCATACAAATAAGCCAGATCTGTTGGAAAAAAAAAGGATGTGCACGCAAAACTTAGATTCTTGATCAAGACCACATTCCAGAAGTGGACGAGCAACCAGAGCTTTTCGCCGGCCGGAGTTTAAAGCAGGAATGTTGTGCTGAAATGCGATATGTCTGCTGTAAGGCTTAATTTCCACATTTAAACTGTGAAGAATGGTTGCGCTGTGAAGAACCATGTCTGCATGCTTCGATGATCATGAAACAGATTTAGACCGGATGTCATTGAATACACTTTTCAATGCCTGACAACAAATCATCTTTATCGTCGTTGTCATCACCATCATCTTTATCATCATCATCACCACCATCATGTAGCATGTCGTTTGCACATAATCGCTCCAATACATCGATAGAAATCTCTGGTCCCTTGGCCTAGCATATTTTCATGCCAACGTTTTTCTTTCTTCCATGGAATCCTCTGTAGACTTTTTTGCTGATCCTCTCATGTTTCGCATGTGACTGCAGGCCACCTGAGTGACCTGATTATAAACAGCATCTTTTATCGGAAACTGAAATATGTTGGCCATATCAAGCACCAAGGTGGATTTTAAGTACTATCAACGACAGCTAGAATGTCAGAAAAGAGGAAGTGCCGACAACAGGAAGATATAAGTGACACCTTAGGTAGGAAATTGAACGAGGAAGGAGATCTGGTCTCCGCGCTGCTACCTGATGATTTGTTCACTTCTGCGACTTTAAAGGTCGTTCCTGGATAGTAAATCGAAAGGGAAAACCCCCAGAAACCTCGTTCAACCTCCAAGGAAGTTGTTGATATGGTATCCTTTGTGGCTACACCATATGGTGTACCCTGCAGTCATGTGCCGGTTTGGGATGTGGGTGACTTTTCCAGTTTGTTGGTCGTGATTTTAGGTTTTGTTTGGCATGTAACTTTGTCAATGGTCATGTGTTTTTTTAATTTTTGTTATTACTTAAATGTCGATATCTACGGCATGAGAGTCATGACTCAGTTTTATAATTACAATATGCCGAGTTAGATTCAGTAAAAGGCGATTTGTCTTTGAAACATGTATTTGTACACATAAATGTGAGTACTTGTATGTGTCTCTATGATCATGAGTGCATTCATGTTTTCTTATAAGGATGTGTATATGAGCGCATGTATGGGCGTGCTGGTGTGTGTATTGGCATATAAGAATGTATGTGTACGTGTATATTCGGAGAGTGCATGTTTGTGTATGCATGTATTTATAATATACATAAACATAATTTGCATTATTGATAATATGCAACTGTGGCTTGAAAAGGTTATTGGAGGGACCGAATGTGAGACGGGCTTGCGTGTCCAATTTGTAACCCTTTGAAAATAAAGTTAGTTCGTTATAATTTCACAGCTGTATGAGCGTTTCTCTTTATTTCTCACTCTATTTCTTCTGGTTTTGTTCACATCCTTTCTCAAACATCTTATTTTACGGATTTTTAGTTTTATCTTGTGTGCTTTGGTTAATAGTTGTCAGGTCTTGGTCAGATATGACTGAGTTACCGTATAACAGTAGCTGGTACTATCTGTCTTCTGTTAACGCCGAATGTTGGGCGGCGAATAACAAACCTGACATCCCATATTGTGCCAACGGCTTCGGGCGAAGGACCGTATTTGGGAGGATACCAGCCTTATCCTAGGAAGAGGAAATGCAACCTAAAAACTGTATGTTATGTAGGCCCTTAGCCTTGGCTGGCTGCTGGTCTAGGAGTGAAGCTCCTACAGGCAGACAAATAGAGCACTGCTTTTCTGATTCGGCAGCTTCTGCAGCCTGCTTGGTTCCAAACGTACTGGTGTTACCTGACATTTAGAGAAAACACGGCAGGTTGACAGACAGACAGACAGACAGACAGACCGACCGACGGACGAGATGAGATGAGATGAGACAGACAGACAGACAGACAGACAGACAGACAGACAGACAGACAGACAGACAGACAGACAGACAGACAGACAGACAGACAGACAGACAGACAGACAGACAGACAGACAGACAGACAGACAGACAGACAGACAGACAGACAGACAGACAGACAGAGAACGAACGAACGAACGAACGAACGAACGAACGAACGAACGAACAAACTTTATTTTTAAAGGGTTAAGAATTGGGCACGCAGGCCCGTCTAACAGAGATAGATAGATAGATAGATAGATAGATAGATAGATAGATAGATAGATAGATAGATAGATAGATAGATAGATAGATAGATAGATAGATAGATAGATAGATAGATAGATAGATAGATAGATAGATAGATAGATAGATAGATAGATAGATAGATAGATAGATAGATAGATAGATAGATAGATAGATAGATAGATAGATAGATAGATAGATAGATAGATAGATAGATAGATAGATAGATAGATAGATAGATAGATAGATAGATAGATAGATAGATAGATAGATAGATAGATAGATAGATAGATAGATAGATAGATAGATAGATAGATAGATAGATAGATAGATAGATAGATAGATAGATAGATAGATAGATAGATAGATAGATAGATAGATAGATAGATAGATAGATAGATAGATAGATAGATAGATAGATAGATAGATAGATAGATAGATAGATAGATAGATAGATAGATAGATAGATAGATAGATAGATAGATAGATAGATAGATAGATAGATAGATAGATAGATAGATAGATAGATAGATAGATAGATAGATAGATAGATAGATAGATAGATAGATAGATAGATAGATAGATAGATAGATAGATAGATAGATAGATAGATAGATAGATAGATAGATAGATAGATAGATAGATAGATAGATAGATAGATAGATAGATAGATAGATAGATAGATAGATAGATAGATAGATAGATAGATAGATAGATAGATAGATAGATAGATAGATAGATAGATAGATAGATAGATAGATAGATAGATAGATAGATAGATAGATAGATAGATAGATAGATAGATAGATAGATAGATAGATAGATAGATAGATAGATAGATAGATAGATAGATAGATAGATAGATAGATAGATAGATAGATAGATAGATAGATAGATAGATAGATAGATAGATAGATAGATAGATAGATAGATAGATAGATAGATAGATAGATAGATAGATAGATAGATAGATAGATAGATAGATAGATAGATAGATAGATAGATAGATAGATAGATAGATAGATAGATAGATAGATAGATAGATAGATAGATAGATAGATAGATAGATAGATAGATAGATAGATAGATAGATAGATAGATAGATAGATAGATAGATAGATAGATAGATAGATAGATAGATAGATAGATAGATAGATAGATAGATAGATAGATAGATAGATAGATAGATAGATAGATAGATAGATAGATAGATAGATAGATAGATAGATAGATAGATAGATAGATAGATAGATAGATAGATAGATAGATAGATAGATAGATAGATAGATAGATAGATAGATAGATAGATAGATAGATAGATAGATAGATAGATAGATAGATAGATAGATAGATAGATAGATAGATAGATAGATAGATAGATAGATAGATAGATAGATAGATAGATAGATAGATAGATAGATAGATAGATAGATAGATAGATAGATAGATAGATAGATAGATAGATAGATAGATAGATAGATAGATAGATAGATAGATAGATAGATAGATAGATAGATAGATAGATAGATAGATAGATAGATAGATAGATAGATAGATAGATAGATAGATAGATAGATAGATAGATAGATAGATAGATAGATAGATAGATAGATAGATAGATAGATAGATAGATAGATAGATAGATAAGATAGACAGACACAGAGCGAGAGAGAGAGAGAGAGAGAGAGGGGGGCGGGGGGAGAGAGAGAGATCATGATGCATTGGCAACATTTAGTTACTACAATACTGCCCAGGCTTTGTGCTATGGAGAGGACAACAACTCCTGTATATCAGGCTTGTGTTCTCAGCACACTGCTTTATGGCAGTGTAACTTGGTTAACGTTCTCACCAGGAGAAACCTCTTATCAGCTTTCACTTGCGATGACTAAGAAGAATACTTGGCATGAAGTGGCAGAGCAAGGTAACAAATGCTGAGGTCAATATATTGATAAAACAACTACGACAGACTGTTTTCCCGTTTCGTCAGTGTCATACAGGGATGTGTCCTCTCAACATTGCTATTCTTTACTTACATGGATAGAATTACACAGGAGGCAAATACAGACACTGAAGAAATCAATAAACTTTGTTTGCAGACGATCAAACTATAGTTCACCACCTGAACAGAATTTACAACACCATATTGACGCCTTACATCCAACCTGCACAAAGCATGATACAAAAGTCTGTGATCACCCGTGGAGAGGTCCCGGAAACCGCGTTCAGCCATTAGACCATATTTATAATCAGGATATATTGCGGCCCCTGGCAAGAGCCAGGGGGCTTCAAAATAACGAAAAATTGCATCTCACTAAGAGATGACTAGATTGCAAAGGTGTCATCATACAATTTCATTATAACCCGAAGTTAGAATAGTAAGTAATTTCTCCATGGTTTAATATTTTTTGAATAGTATATTATTCATTGCTTAAGAAAAATTATTCTTTGATTTTTTTTTTTTTTTTTTTTGCTATAACAAAGTTAAATATACATATGAACATGCTTCATAAAATATATTTCAGGATAAATCCTCTTTTAATCTTTTTTAAAGATCCACGTTTTTTGCAAGAAAAAATTAACATTAAATTTGTCACATTATTATCGAGCTTGAAATTTTAAAAACAAATTAAACACGGTTATGTACCTTATTTAATCATGGTTTGTGCGAACGATTAGATTACTGTTACTGACTGACTGACTTTTTACCCCACCAGGACATCACACAAGCGATAAACACCCGATGACACAAAGTGCCACCATGTGGATGAGGATCGCCGTAGAGAGGTCCCAGAAACCGCGTTCAGACAATTGGCCATATTTATGGCCTGCCTATGTTGTGGCTCTGTGGCTAAGTCGATGAGAACGCTTCGCTTCGTAATACCGGGATGCCAGGTTCGATCCCAGCTGCGGGCAATGCGCCTTGCGTTGGTTTCGACAGTGGTATCAAGAAAGCCGACCGTCCAGATAGCAATGGCAAACTACTGGATGTAACTTGCCTAGAGAAACCACACAACAGCCAGGGGCTGTTAGGGTTGGTTCTGCAACGTCCTGTAAAGGATACGCAACTAACTTTTGACTACTATATTGCGGCCCCTGGCAAAAAACCAGGGTGGGGCTTCAAAAAACAAAAAATTTCATCCTAAGAAGGACGAAACACCTATTGCTAGATCTTAATAATGTAGATTACTGTTAAGTTAATTGTTTCTGACTAATGGATTTAATCGTGACAAAATATAAAATATGTTTTTTGTATGTTGCATATTATGAAGATGTTAATCGACAATTGTTTTCATTATCTGATACATTTCTATAATGGTCTCATTTACAAGCTGTGGAATGTCACGTTAATTGAAGAAAACAAAAAATACCATTTTTACTTTATTATCAAACTTGAAGAAAGAAAAAAAAAGCATTTACTTTCCTTTGATAAAAGTTCTCACATGGCACATGGAAGGAGGGGAGGAAGGTAGATTTAGGGAGATCATTATTTGGAAGTAAGTCCACCTTCCATGATAATGTTAGGAATCCTTTCTGGTGTTTCAAATCGTAGTCGTTTACCACTTGTAGAGGGTTTTGCCATCAACAAAACAGAAAAACATTAATAAAAACACCCCACAGCCGGATAGCCCTGCGTTTTTATCTATTCTGCGACTAACGCGGTTAAACTGATAATTGTAATGGACGATGGGTTGAGGGATACATTTCTTTAATTATTATTTGTAAGAGTGTGGCCTAATAAAATGCATGACCAAGCGACTACACATGATTGTGTTTTTACAATGAGGGACAACGCCCACCCAGCACATGGCAGATTATTTGTGTATTTTCATGGGGTCACGACCTCTGAATATTATCCAATCAGATAGCAGGATGTCTGCAGCGCGCAATTACAATCTGTCTTCCGCCATTTCTCTAGGCAGACATAAACATTGACCGGCAAGTATCTCTCGGTGTCTCTTATTTTTGTATTGATGTGGATGTAATTTCTTGTTACCCCCAGCCATGAAATCACTGAAATGTAGTAGCATATTTTGTCAAAGTGCTTTGTATATATGAAGACTGGATCATCCGGTTTCCTCCCAGACTCAGATTGAGATAGGACTTCTCTTTCTTAGTTTCTACTAGAATTTCTAGTCTAGTTCAAGTCTTCAAGTTCAGTTCTGTCTACCTACAGAATCTAAGCACACACTAACTTTCACTAAGTGCTTGTGATTGTCCGAGTTTTCCCCTGGTCTGCTGCCTGAACCTGAAGATTGTTTGCACCCCTGTGACTTAAAGAATCGCAACTTAGATGGAAATCAAATAGCACAAATTCAAGATACCTCGTACAACCTCCTAAAAAAACAATTGTAGGGCGCCTTGTCTACTAAGAAGTGTGTATCAGTGTAGGCGGGTATGATGATGACTGATTTGATTCCTTTGTTAGTTTAAAAAAAAAAAAAAAACTTGCTTGACAGTTTTTTAAGCATCTTAATAATTAATCTAACAATGCGTCCATAAACAGTCTAAGAATCCGACCTACTGTTGTGTTAGATCTGGATTGTGTTCAAGTCATCAAGTTAAAGATTAAAGGGAGTAGAAAACTGAAAATGGTGCATAGCCTAAGCTACTACTAAGTCACCCGTCAGGTGATAAGAAGCATGCATTTTTGTTGAACTTTGGCATTGCTTATAATTGTCACTTTATTGTGAAATATTTATTTCTCTACTGCTTGAGTTTGGTTACTTCTGTGTGTTTACCAGCTGTCATCTGTTATGAGAAGTTCTGGTTGTTTGACCACTTCTGTTCTTTGACTTGGTTTCAGAAATTGAGTTTTGTGCGTACATCCATTCTACAGATCAGGCTTGTTGGTGTCCGGACTTGGTTCCCCACCTCTCAGTCAGATACACTTCGACTTTGAGGGAAGCTACCCCAGTTAATCACTTTTACGATATGCTTGTTTGGGGGGGGGGGGGGGGGGGGGGGGGGTGTCCTGTTCTTGTTTTCCCCAAAATGGGGCCCTGGAACCCACACAGATTGATCATTAAATATTTAGTTTCTCAAGATTAATAATAATGTGAAATATTTATTTCTACTGCTTGAGTTTGGTTACTTCTGAGTGTTTACCAGCTGTAATCTGTTATGTAAAGTTCTGGTTGTTTGACTTTTGTGACCACACGAATAGGTAAATTTTTTTTCTTCGCACGTTAGATATCTTTGACGAGCCGTTAGCCCAACAGAATTTAACATCCTGCGTCAGGCATATCGTTATCTGTTTGGTCCCAACACTCGGGCGAGTGGGGTCTTTGGGTGTGGTCATTTGGACTTTTTCCCATTCAATACGATTTGTGATGGTCGGATTTTGAGCTTACTCGTGTGCCGTAGGATCTAGTTTTGTCGAACATTTAGGTTTAGCCAGCCAATGGGCTGTTGCTATTGTGGTGTACCTCAGCGCGGTGACGACGACACTGAGGGTTAACAGAGGATGTACATGGGTAGAATCTTGCTGCGAGACGCCACCCACAGGAGATGTTACTCGTCTGTGCTGCGAGTAAATCTCTAGGTCAAGGGTTGAGTCTCAGTAGAACAATGTTCTCTTCACTCCGCAATCTTTTAACCAAGGGTTGTAATTTTAGTTGTACGTTTGGCAAGCACTTTACTTATATTCCTAATGAGTTTTGATAACCTTTTTCGCCCATGCGTTTGGGGCGGGCTGATGAGAGCCACAAGGACACTACACCTCTGGGGGCCCCCAAACTTCGAGATTCCCTGACAGCTCTGTTAATGCTCATTTGAGACATTGTCTGTGGCGCACGACGAGGACGTGCTGCAGAGGTCTTGCGTGAGGTTCCGTAAAACCAGAACAGTGCAGGACTGGCGCCCGAGTGAGGTACGGGGTATCTCCTTATACACATCATGTTGGACTTAACTTTCCCTCACGCCTGTGACAAATCACCACGCCACGTCACAGGTATCTAGTTTAGATCCCCACCTGCGCCTCGTGTAGCAGCGCGGGTGATACGCTCGCCGGTGAGTTTAATCGGAAAAACACTATTGCTAATCTGCGTCGGAGCGCGTGGTCTCCCGGCCATGTCGCTGTTGTCGTCTGTAATGTTGCGTGTCTCGAAATTGTCAATGGTCGCTAGTATCCTCTGCAGAAACGCTCAAAATTGCCAACGGTCGCTATTATTGTCTGCAGTGTTGCCTGTTGTGACATTGTTAAGTAATCCTAGTTTTGCCGCAATGTGTTCGTCGCAGGAAGTCCGCATTTTACACAAGGCTGAGGCCCTGTTAGGGTATTTGTTTGGCCGCCATAATATGGGATAGAAATTTGAAGTAGAGCCGAAATTCCATATGCCTTGACATTTGCAGTGTTACAAAGTCGGAGTGATATTGCCTAAGAGGCAAGGAACCAACAATCAGCAAATAAATAAGTCAGATCTATAAAATGAATGTGTGCAGGCAACACTCAGGTTCTGGAGCAAGACTAAAGTCGAGAGGTGGACGAACAGCCAAAACTTTCAACTGGAGTTTACACCTGGTGGATGCTAATTGTCAGATATTATGCAAACTCAAAAGTACTGTGCAGAAAGTTGGTTTAAAAAAAAAGCTCCTAGAAAATCAAATTGAGTCTCCATAAATATGGATATATAGAAGAAAAGCTGATATTTCATGGAGGTAAAAAAAAAAAAAAGATACAGCGGTTCTGGAAAGACTAAATGAAAAAAAATGAATTAAAGAAATAAATAAAGAGACAATTTAAATATTTTGGCCACATTGAAAGACATAATAACACTTTAAAAAAACCATACTGGAGGGAAAGGTCTAGGGCAAGAGGTAGCCAATAATACAAGGGGGTGCACCACAACATCAAGAGATGGAAAAACAGCAGTCTGAGAGAGTTTACAACCAAGACAGGAGGTAGAGCGTGTTGTAAATCCATTGCAGCCAGCCTGCATTATAGAGACAGCTCCTGATTGACTGAGTTAAACTAATTGTTACTATTGCTAAAGTAATTACATACACACAGACTAGCACACACACAAAACCTGTGATACAAAGCATCTGTTCCCCACCCTTTGCTACTGGTGCCATACATGGTAATTGACAATAATACAATTAAAGGTGAGAGGATGAACTTTATTGCACCAGGTTTTATCCAGTATGGCTCAGTCTCTGCCCCACAGAACAGCTAGCTGCCTGCCGAGAGTGTCACACAAGGCACGACCTCCGCAGCTCTGGCAACGATCCCGAGGGATCTCCATGAACTGAACAGTGCCATCGTGAAATGAAACCCACGACCTTCAGAGCGTGAGGCTAATGGCTTGACCACTTTGCGAAATTGACCCCTAAGATAACAATACAGTAACACTAATTAGCAACCACGGAAAAGAGATGCCTAAGATTTGCTACAGGAGTGATTTTAAAAAAAAATTGTTTTTTTATATATATATATATATATATATATATATCCAGAAGCCATGAGTTGTTAACCATTAGGCTCAGTATTATGGATATCGCAACCCTTCGGCCTTGATTCCATGATAAATACCGTAAATCTGGGAGAAGTGTGGCTTTTCTGCCTACCTCCGGGCGTGAACCCGGACCACTAGGAGTTTGTCACCCGGTTACCACGCAATCCAGTTTAGCCAACTACGCTAGCGTGCCGGGCGTACAGGAGTGATAAAATAGTCTACATTGAACCTGTACTAAATTATATACAAAAACAGTAAATAAAATATTTTGCCAACTTATAAAGAATGCACTGTGATCCTACATCAAGCAAAGCATACACAAAAGGAGGTGTGGGATGGTGGGTGAAAATGGAAAGGTACCTTCATGGAAACTCCATTATGAAGTGTTTATTGTCAAAGTGGCCATAAGCGCAAGAACCAGAATTTGGAGCGGTCAGAGCAGAAATGGAGGAAAAGAAACAATGCGATAAAAATAAGTTTCAGTCTTGTGAAAGTTTTGTCATGTTAAGAGCACTGTTCTCCTTCGGGAGAACTAAGTTAAAATTCTTGTAGGATATTTTATCCTATCGGAGCAACAACAAACCTAACCTACACACTCCATTATGACTGCGGTAGCCATATAGCCCTCAGTCTTATATTGGGCGGGGGATGAGAGAAGGGGGGGGGGGGGGGGTTCTTTGAGCCTGGGGATTTAGGGTCGCTTGGTTTGTGCTGTCGACACTGACTGCAAGTTTGAATTTTATTTTGTGTCTCCGACAAGAATCCCACAACTTTGGTCTCCCACATAAGAGCCTGACATTCTTAAGCATTCGACCAGCGGCTGCTACACAAGTGGTAAATACAGGAAGTGATAATGTTTCTTTTTTCAAATAGGTGTCATTACTAACACATTAGTTTCTCGTCAGATTCTGATGTTTCTTTATTTTATTCTATCTAGGTTTGAAATATGATGATAAAATAGTCCTTGAATAATGGCTGCACTTTACAAGTGAAGATACATGGGAGTAATCTGAATTAAAGGTATGTTTGAAAGATGTACCTGCGTCTCTGTCCTTTCAAGGTTTCACTCAGCATATTTTAACTCATTCATTACCAAAATGCTAACCGTGTGTTTATTAGGGCATCATTACGTGTGTTTTTAGTTGACATCCGTGGCTCAGCCATTGTGAATGTGCTTCATAATTCCAAGGTGCCTCTGTTTAATTCCAACTGTTGGCATATTGGCAGCATACTTCGACAATGGTATCTAGAGCCCCCCATTCAGATTTCAATGGCAAACTACTTAATTTAAAATTGCTAGTAAAACCATACAGCTGACAAATGCTGGAGGTAGGTTCTGCTGCTAGTTCTGTAAAGGATATACAACTAATTTTATATGTTAGTTCTGTAAAGGATATACAACTAATTTTATGTTTTTGTAAATTTCTTACGCATTTGCCAGCTGTAAAAGTAACTCTTTCTATCCTAAATATTACTTCTTTTGTCCTACATTGGCATTATTTAAACCATTTTAGACCCAGACCATTTTTTAAGCAATAAGTCCTCTTTCAGTCCCAAACAGTATTTAGTTCAACACTGACTGTCCCATATTTTTATATATTAGAGCTGGGCTATTCAACTGGCAGTCTGTGGACCAAATCCTGCCCACAGAAGGTTATAGCCAGTTGAAGTATGATAGTGTTTGTCTATGCTGGGGTTTGGTCTCTGGCCCATGATGATCCCCCATTTCCATCATTTGGCCCATGAGTGAACTTAGTCGAATAACCCTGCGTTCTTGTGATTTTAATTTGACTGGACAGGAAGATTTCAAGTAACAGCTGGAATAGAATGGATTGCCTTTACAGAGAAAATGGACAGAATGAGTTTAGAAATATATATATAGAACATGTTTAGAGAAATCAAGAAACATTTGGTAAGTCATCTGGCAATGGAGAAAGAAACATTGAAAGAGTCGAAGAGACGCTTGCCTGGGACTAAAAGAGTTAATTTCCATGACCTCAACAACACATTTCTTATTCTTTTTAGCGTTCATGGCTGTAAACCCCAGTGGAAGGTTTTAGTTGCTCGTTCATTTTTGGACTTTAGTCCTATTGCAGAACTTGAGTGTTGTTTCCACATCTGTTTTAGAGATCTGGCTTTTTTGTACAGAAGAACTGAAATAAATTAAAAAAAAGAGACAATTAAAATACTGCAAGGATAGGTCAAAGGCAAGAGAGCAAGAGGTGGGCAACAATATGAGTGGAAGGATAACATCAGGAGATGGACTGGCAGCAGTCTGAGAGAGTGTACAACCAAGACAAGAGATAGTGTGTTGGAATTCCCTTTCAGCCAACTTTCACTGTGAAGATGGCACTTGATTGATTGATGTCAAAAGGATCCTTTATTTTGACTTATTTACAGATTAGAAAATATCCGCTTTGAGCACAAAAGTGTTTTTATCGAAGATTGGGGTAAAACTAACGTGATCTGAATAGCAAGGAAAACTGGCAAATAAACAGCATCCTACCCCGAAAGCTGGGGTATTTTGGCCATGTTAGGCATCAAATGGTGGCCTGGAGAAATCTGTAGTGGAGGGTGCAGTTATTAGAAAATAAGGCAGAGGTCGGCCTCCTTGAAGGCGGATACAAGACGCTGAAGATGCATTGGCTATGAAAGCACATAGGACTGGATAATTGTCTAGAGAAAGAGAGACTTTCAGGCACGCCATGAAGAGAGTGATGTTATGTGAAGCACCTGCTGATTGATGGTGAGCGTTTACTTTTGTTATGCTTGTGTTTCATTTTTCAGACATCAGTAATGGTAGAGGCAGCAGGATGGAGTGCATAGGTTTTGATGATGTGACATCCCTGGATCTGCTTGCTGGAATGGGGATTTATCCTGGCTGCACCCCAGTTAAATTCTATCGTGATGCAGGCAGTGATCAAATCCTTGGTGAGTATTGTTTTCTTTTTGCCATAGGTGCCGGAACCTAGGAGCTCATATATCATGAGGTTCCCCACCACCATAATTTTTAAGTAGCAGACCCTTTGTGGGAACCCAGGTCAGTTTTTCAGAAATTCTAATTAATTTGTTTCCTCCTATGTGTTACTTGTAGCATATTGCATTTGCCCCCACCCTGTATTAAGATCTGTGTGTTCTAATCATTTTAGAGTCTTTGGCCATAACTGCTTTGTCACCTACTCCTCTGCTTTGTGTAATGAAAGGTGTATAATTACATGTGAAATGTGCTGTTTCCATTCCACAAGGTCACAAACAACTCAGGAGAAACACGGTTACGAATACCAGCATTAGAGAGAGAGTTGGAATAAGACCATGTCTGGATTATATTGACAGACAAAGAATGAAATGCTTCAGCCGTTTAGTAAGAATGCAGCCAGACCAACCTGCATTTTAGACTTTTTATAGCAGAACATCTAGGAGGAAGAAAAAATCCATCACCCAAGCTACACGAGAAGCACAAGTCAAATAAAGAAAACCATGACGCTGGGCTACAGCCTGGTATCATTGAAACGACAGAAGAAGAAGGGTAGTTTTTCACATTTTATCTTTAATATTTTGTATTTTCTTCACCCCAAACAGTCTAAAGATCTGTGTATTCATATAATTTAAGAGACTGGTGCCATAACTATTTATTTGGTCACCTACTTCCCTACGCTGAGTAATTAAATGTTTTGTTATTGGAGTATTGTTATATTGTTTGCAGAAAACTGTGAGAACACACAGAACATGTATTTTGTTGAAGCCGGTTCCTCCCATGCTGCCTTCACCACACCACCTTCTATTCTTCGGAGAGGAAGATATAGACAGGTGAGTTTGATATTGTTCAACTGTCATGTGTATCATGTGTGCTTCTTTTACATCTTCATCTCCTTAATTTTCCCCTAACAGGGGTATTGGGTGAAACTTTGAGCTGCGGGTTTAATGTGGAATGTTTGACTTGACCAAACATGGTGTTGTGAACTATAGAATAAGAAAATAGCGAGTGACCTGTTGTTGCAATATTGGTGGTGCCTTAAATGATTAAAATTGATTGTGTGTGCAAATGCTGATCTGTTTGTATCTGCTGCATTTGTCGATATGTCTTTGCACTGGAACCTACAGGGTCATAGAAATAAAGGAAAACATGCACAAATGGAGAAGGGTGCTAAAGAGCGAAGTAAAAAAGATAGGGCTGAAATGGGGAGAGTAGCGAATGTTGTCATGACTTGGCGTGAGTTGGTTGAGGACCTATGCTCCACTGGGGGTTGGAAAGGCAGAAGAAGCTTCCATAATGATGAACTGCATTTCTACTGTCATACTGTTTGTGTTAGCACTTCTGATGGCTGTCTTATGGTTTTAATGCATGTTTATGCAAATGGATATGTTGAGACAGCAGCCTGTCAAATTTCCCACAAGGGACTGTGATGAACATTCTGTTGTGAGTTAGATTATCTTTACAGCACTCCGGGCACATCCATAGGCGCTCAGATTCCCCTCTGAACATATTCATCAGCGTTGTGCGGTTAATGGTGCCAGTCCTATGTTGGTTAACAAGACTTCGTATGTGTCCAGTGTGCTTCTCATGCTTGGCTGTGCCGATCTTTACTCCCAGTTCTCGCTTTCTTAGCAGTGATGTGGACACGTTGCTTCCAGAATCCTCAGAACCTCCTATCTCTCTAAGGGCAATGACAATGTCTGCGTGATCCTTGGGCCAGCTATCTTCAGTTAATGCAGCATCTGCCGGTCTATCAGCTCGTTCATTACCAATAACACCTGCATACCCTGGGACGAATATGAAGGTAACTGCACACACGGGAGAGTTTTGCAATGACTCAAACCACTGTCTGCATAACCCGCCTGCCTCAACCCGCTGGGTCATGCTCAGAGTTACTCAGCACACACACACGGGAATAGTCATGTGATTCTAGCCACGTGAAAGCTTGTGTCACCACCATCACCTCCATCGTGATGCTGAGTCATGGAGAAGGCACTGCTTGCTTCTTGAACTCTTTTGCCTGAAGAGCGAGCTGTAAATGCCCATGCACACTTATGTCCTCGTATAACGGACCCGTCTGTGAACATTCTGTGTGTTTTTCTTTAGCACAGGAACAGAGCAACTATGGGCTGACCTGTTTGCTATGAAGCTGAAACTAATATTACCAAGTTGACTGCTACCATGTCTATGCCTTTTGGCCCAACAGATCTGATATCAACTAACCCTTAGTCAGTCGCCTCTACCGGCATTCATGTTAAGGGGCAGTGGGTCTCCATTTCCTCTCAGAATGAGACCACATGAGGTGGCTTGAGTTGACATTAGATAATAGGCAGATAAACACTATTTAGTGGCGAGCAATGTTAAGCTATTTTATATGGCACAGGTAACATAGTCACAGTTATAACCAAAAGCTCCCCTTTTTAGGGACGCTGGTTAAAGTGACAATTTTTTTTCCGTAGTGGAAGGAAGGAGGCAGACTAACAGTAGTGGAAATATCTTGTGAACGCCTTTTATGCCAACAGTGAAATGAAGAGCATATACAAGGTCCGACAATTAGGTAATGAGACTGATTTTATTATGGCCAAGACAAAAATGCCATCTATGAAGCAAAGCATGGTATCTAAAGAGGCAACATTCATTTTTGATCTGGCAACTTTTCATCGCCGCTCGGTAAGCAGACAACAACAAAAACAACAACGGAGGAGCTGGATCTGTCATCATGCTACAAGATGGGACCACAGTAGAAAAGCCTTGCGCCTCCGGAAGACTCTCGACAAACTTCAGAGCAGAGCAGCAAGCAATTATTGATTCAGCCAAAGTGTTTGAGGAAAGAAAAATTAAAAACAAAATTGTTTTCCGTTGTGACTGCATGTTAGTCCTCCAGGAGACTCAGAGAGATCCACGAGACAACGTGGAGAGAGAAGTGACCCGCCAGCTAAACAGACTCTCAGAAAACAATCAAATTGTTCTCTAATGGATCCGGCTCTTGTGCCATACCAGGAAATGAGTTAGCAGACTGACTTGCCAAAAAAATGTAACAAAGGAGAGACAACACACCCATCCATTGTCATTGCCAGAAATCAGAACACTTATCAAGGGAAAATACAAGCAATTGTGGAGAGAACAAACAGCAAACATCCACAAGTCCCAGTCAGATGACTCAACAGAAAGCAACATACAACAATTTTGGCTCTACGAACAGGACACTGCAGCTTCGACTACTACATGCATAAAATAAAGATTGTACAGTGTCCACAGTGTGCCTGTAAGACAGGACCACAAACACCTGAGCATATTCTGCAGACCTGCCCACTCTACCTACAACTTCGAAAAGAAACCTGGCCTCAAGAGCAAAGTGTGCAGAGCAAGCTATGGGGAACCATGCAGGACCTGCAGCTGACATGCGAGTTCATAGAGGCAACCAACCTGATGGTCTGATCTGAGCACGCAAAACCGAACGCAAAGAAAAAGTTAACTCTTAATTTTAACTTTCATTAAGTTGGTTTTACTGTCTATTCCTAGCTTCGAGGAACTTCACAAACTGAGCGGCCTCAGAAAAGATTGCGATATTTGCAAGAAGAATCACTTGATGGTGAGATGTATAGTGACACATCCCTGAGGACTCACACACAGGAAGCTTTGCCTGCTCCAACCACACCTGTTCGTTTACCTTACGAGACTTTGCCATTTTCACCATCTCAGGTAATATTATTTTTTTACACTAGGCAATCAGGTGTCGGTGAATTGTAGTGACAGAGTTGTTGATTTGCTCGTCTGCTGAAGAAAATTGGGTGGGGGGGGGGGGGGCTTTGTGGCAAAGCCAAGTGCTCTGTGGTTAGTGATCATTATATGAGCACGTACTTCCATTCAGTTTTTAGTGATCCCTGGGAATCATCACTGGAGCTATAGTAAGTTCATGCTATGTGCAATGCTCTCAACAAGTAGAGGCTAGTTGTTCTGCGAAGAGAGACCAGACCATGTGGGGTACTGAATATAATATCAAATGTGACCAGAAAAGCTCATATACAACTGAAAGTTTAAACCCAAGTCTTTATCAACATAGTACGTAATACAGCACAGGCTGTACCTGGAAAACTCAGTGGACAAGACTACAGAGCTTCTTACGAGGAGTGCGAAATGGAGATGGGGGGGGGGGATATGAAGGGCTATAATAAGAAGAAGAAAAAAAATAAGTAAGAAGGTGTATGTAAACATAGGAGAAATATGAATATGTTAAATAAATATTCAAGTTAATAAAATAAAATTACATATTGCAATGTTGAATATTGATCCCTCCAAGACCGCAAAAGCCAAAAACTATGAATTATGAATAAAATGATTTTCAAAGGAGTAGTGGCTGGTTTGATCACCGGAGCAAGATTTAATACCCAGTCAGTCGATCCTCTCGATTTTAACTGTCTCCTGAGACAGTGATCTGGATTCAGCCACCAGAAGTGGCAAAATTGTTCCAATCATTGCCCCGAGAGTCCGGTGAAAAACGGAGCATTTGGGATTTTTTTTTTCTTTTAAAAGCTGTTACCGGGGTTGTCGTAATGCCAAGCAGAGAGGACCTGTATGCTTCAGGAATTAAACAGATATGAATGTTTTAGATGCAATAGTTATATAAATCCTACAGGACACAGGACATGGGCAATGTCTACTGGTGAAGAATGGGTTGAAGCATGTGGTTCGTGACCTGGGCCAGTGGAATCATCGTACACTAGCGGTTCCGGATATACAGATAGTCGGGGCACAACCTGGAATTCAGTAAATGTGTACACTGTTGTTGGCTCTCTTGTCACAAAGATACATTAGGACTGGCTCAGAGAGTTGGAGGAAATCTCTGGTAATAGGCTTCTAATTTGTGGGGATTTCAGTGCACGGGACTGTACTGAGAGAACTAGACAAGAAAATGCTTTAGCAAATGCTATGGTAGATGCAGACATAGCTTGTATAAATTACGATAAGCCAACTGGGGAGGTTGGGGCGGAATGAGAAAGCAAGGATGTCTATCTAGGAAATCCCCTACGACAGATGATGAGAGAGACATTTGTACATTACATAGGGCTTGCAGTCTGTTTCTCCATTTCATTCTATGCATTGCAATCCTTTTGATCGCGTGGGTGGAATCCATATTCTTGTTTTCTGTTTTCTCGCCTTTCTTGATTTCATCCCATTTAATGTTCATCAATTTGCTCATTCACTTTTGTTTTGTGTATCAGTGATGCTCCAGCTCCCACGGGCCTATGTTAAAATTGAAATATTATAGTTGAAAATATCGAACCATTTTAAAGTCAAAATTACCTCTATAAATTGATGCGTTATTTTTTTTTTATCTGGTGTGACGTCTACTTGATCTGTTAATATTGTCTTAATTGATTTGCAGGAAAGAGTTACAAAAGTATGTGAAAAGTTAACTTATGTGAGATGTACAGATGCAGTCACAAAGTTTTATGCAGAGCAGAAAAATTGTGAATGCAAATGCCACTCTAAATAAATGATCATAGACATTTGATGTAAATAGCACATGTGATTGTGGTTTCAGTTTTTAAACAGCTCCTGTCAGTCTAGTGCTAAAATGACTTCAACTCCTATGATCTCACAGACATCGTACTATGCAAGTAGCAGTTGGTAGGTAGAAGTTTTGTCTTTCTTCCTTAATCTGTAAACTACTTTGCCCTTATTTCCATACCCCGAATTGTCTTTGGACTAAAATACAACTGAATGGTAATATATGCTGACATTATCATCACCATGGAAAGATCAGTGGAAAAGAGGGTGGAGGCAGCCCAAGAGAGATGATGCTGGATGGGCTGAAACTACCAAGCAATCAGTTTTGCTAATGTTAATAATGATCATTTCCTTCTGACACCAAGTCTAGAAACGATATAAAACCGCTATATCTGCATGTGTGTATCCGCATTTGCCTGCACAAGTAACGTGCCGAATATGCCTGGTACACCATTCAACAAGGCAAAAATACCTTGAAAAAAGTTGGTGAAATTGACTACAAACCCTGTTAAATGCATTCTAAAACAAGCCTTAGGAAAAGATGAACATAAAATGGGATGAATTCAAGTTTGGTAAAGAAATAAGAGAAATGTGTTGGCAGTCACTGGCGTCAGTATTTATAAGACAGAGAAGATGGCGCTATATTGGACACATTCAGAGCAGAGACGAACAGAAAATCGCTAAACAGGCTCTGAAATTCTACCGAACTTTGTCCATGATATCGAAGTGATAGAGTGGAATAGAGAAACAGACTGCAAGCTCTGTGTGACATATGGAGTCAGGAATGAACTGTAGAAATGTTTTAAAACATTATAGCTAATTTATATTTGTGCTATTTGTTTCATTTATAAACAATTTTCTGGTCCATTTTACCTAAACATTTAACAGGGCCACATTCTTTCAGAGCATATCATCACTTTGCAGTTACCTTCATGTTTGTGCCTATGAATGTTTTCAGCTGCTTTGCATCTAAAGCTTAGTGATTATGAATGCAGTTTGGTAACTGTTACATCTTGTGTTCCATTCAGATACAGGTGGCTTGACAAGTAGGCAACTTTGCATTGATTTCAACAATGTTGTAATTGACTTTTCTGAAAGCAGTGGCAAACTACTGAACATAAAATTGCCTTGAAACATCACAGACAACCGATAGGTGCTAAGAATTAGGTTGTGACATCCTGAAATTAATATGCAGGTAATTTATCTTTTCTTTCAAAGCCCAGATTTTTTTCTCCAGACGTGTTACTGTTATTTATTGTTTATCCCAGCACCGAGCCTCTAACTCCAGAAACTCACCACATTGTGCCACAGTCTCCCTCTCTGCACACACCAACTCCCTTCAAACATGCAATAGCTGAGGTGGAGAGGAAGGCTCAGAGTAAGGTTTGGGTAAGTTATCTTCTTGTTTGTGTCTG
Organism: Candidula unifasciata; assembly: GCA_905116865.2. Lineage (NCBI taxonomy): Eukaryota > Metazoa > Mollusca > Gastropoda > Stylommatophora > Geomitridae > Candidula > Candidula unifasciata. The sequence continues at coordinate 260,493 of CAJHNH020000558.1, forward strand.
ACTGCTTCGTGTTTTATGTTATCTACTACGGTTCGGTTTTGCAGCACTATCTGTAGTGTTGGTTGTTGTTGGTAGTTTTTACTGCAACTGTATCAACAGATGTGTAATCGTGTTTGTAGTTTTATCTGAACTGTTGGAAGCTCCGGTACCTGTTTTTGTAGCTTTATCTCTAACCATTTTTGTAGCCCTCTCTGTGACTGTGTTTGTAGCGCTGCCCATAGCTATGTTTGTAATGCTGTCTGTATCTACAGTCAAAACAGTGCCCTTGTTACAGCCATGACAGTGCCCTTGTTACAGCCATGTCAGTGCCCTTGTTACAGCCGTGCCAGTGCCCTTGTTACAGCCGTGTCAGTGGCCTCCGTTGTCAGAGTGTTTGCTATAACAGCAAAGGCATCACTCATTTCCTTGATGGTTTTTTCTTTTTGAGCTCACGGAAAACACCCACACGCTTGGCTTGCCCTGTACATTACAGTATCCTCTAACCCAGAGATTCTCAAACTAGGAGTGCATGCCAAGGGTGCCGCGGCAATAATCAATAATTTTTCAAAATCAGCTTGAGATCAGCGACGGCAGCAGTTTAAAACAGAAACTACTGAACGAAGCCGAAAAGAGTTTTGAATGCAGGTGTATTCAGAAGACAGTACTATTGGCAAGGCTTCATTCAGTGTATTCTCAATGTATGCTTACATATAAAAAGGAACAGACACAGGAGCAACTTTCAAGTGATTTAATGGTACAGTTAACTAAACTTTCCATCTACATAACAGGTATAATGAAAAATAGTTTCATTCATCACACTAAAGACAACTGAACATTAAATGTGCAATTTTTCCTTCTTTTCCTAAGCATTAAAACAGCTTTAAGAATAGGTGTGCCATGAAATTTTGTAAGCAAGAGTGCTGCGGCGAAAAAAGTTTGAGAACCATTCCTCTCCGCGTCATCTCATTTCCTCAGTTAAGACATACAAATAAAGGACCCTTTTCCTCGTCTTCGGGCATAAAAGGCTAGACCTTTATTTTATAGATCAATCGGCTCTGGGCTGGTGATATGGTTAGTATCACACCGGCTGCCTTTACTTCCCAGGGCTTATCTGGTACCCACTCGAAGCTGGGTCGACTGAGACTAAGGAAATTTGTGAACAAATTTCAATTCTGTCAGGACCCGATTCCACTGCCTTCTGATCCGCAGGCGATTGTCTAGCCTCTACACCATGGTGGCTCTTAGTCAAGACATATACATCAAGGAAAACGTTTTTGTTACCAGTCTGTGTATAATTCTGTAAGTTGTCAATTGAATATCCTATAGAGTCCCAGTGATCTGGATGACCTCGGAGAGGTGCTTAAAGATTGTGATATGTCATATGAACCTGATCATACCGGTTATGAAGCGGACCAGTCTTCCGGGTTTACACCTTTGTCTCAGGCACAGCTATCCAAACGGAGATTTACCAGGGAGCCAGCAACCAATGTTAGTTGAGTTCCCAGTTTTGCTGTTTCTTATGCTTGATTTCATATTTGCAATTTCATTGAGACTTAGCTAATTTTCATTGTTAATTGCATCTTTGGAATGTTAAATGCTGAAAAAAAGTAACAAGCTACTTTATAATCACTTAAATATACGCGTGACTTAAAGGGGTCAAAATTTCAAAGTGCAAGCTTATGCGGTTATTGTTTATATGTATTGAAAATTCATAAGATATTAAGCAGAAAGGGCAAAAGTCAGAAGCCTAATGGAGAGGACACTGTTCCTGACCTACCATCACTAAGATGTGGTTTCTATCCCTAGCTAATGGAAGGTTGACCTCCTTGGTTGGCCTACAGTCGTAATAAAGAAACTAAAAGGCTAGTGAAGAAACTGGTGGTCACGTCACCTCATAGTAGTGAACCTAGCATAAGTAAAATATTATCGTTTAAACGTATATGGGTATTAACTGTTTTTAAGTCCCAAAGAACGCATCATATGTTCTCAAGTTTCTAACTAGAAGCCCAATGTGCCGGTTTACATGCCTCTGATGCCAAACCCCCGGGACTGAAAAATTTAATGGTTGACCATACCCGCAAGAAACAGTTGAATGTTATCAGGAAAATGAAGAGTTAATAGACGTGCACTATCTAGAGTGAATTTGTAGAGGACTGCGGTTCATATCACTTTCTGTGAACATGTCTTTGACTTCATATTATCATAAAGTTCAAAACTTTTCAGCCACACCTTGTGTGTTGTGTGAGTTTAGATACATAATCCAACAAACATGTTGGTATCAGTACTAAAACAGTACATGCTTTGCTCACTAAACTAAAATTGGATATACTAATCCTATTATTCTTTTAACTTCCGGTTAAAATGGACGCTAGACAGCGGCGCTGTTCGGAGCAGAGGCAAATTTTTTGCTTCTGCCGGACGGTGGCCGATGCATTTTTGCTCCATTTGTAGACTGGATATAGTTTCGTCGCCCAGCTTCTGAGTTGAATGCATGGCGTGACCCTGTGAGCTGCGGATTGCATTTGGAATGTTTTTTTTTTTTCGACTGTGACCAACGTGTTGGTGTGAATTGTAGATTCAGAAAATGGCGCGATGCCTGTCGTGCAATGCTGGCGGGACCCGTATTAAAATTGATCGCGCGGGCAACTGCTGATCAAGTTCTGCTATCATCAATGATGAACTGCATTTCTAATGGTGGACTGTTTGTGTTAGCACTTCGGATGGCTACCATATGCTTTAATGCGAGTGTATGCTAGATATGCTGAGACAGCAGTCTGTCAATCTTTCCACAAGGGACTGTGATAGACATTCTGAGTGTTTTTCGCTGGCACAGGAGCGGAGCAAAGATGGGGCGACCCGTTTGCTATGAAGCTGAAACTAAGACTACCAGACTATTATTCCTTGAGCTAACATTAACATTTTTTTGCTTCTTTTTAGCAAAAATTGCATTTTTATCACAGATTATAATTCATGGGTGAAACCCCCTTCAGACACACACACTCTCTCTCTCTCTCACTGAGATGCCCAGAAGAAACCCACAAATGAATGTTGATGAAAGAGGCCAAAAGTGCTGGACTATGCCATCGATATATTGGCAGGATTTCACCGGACAGAACAGAATTAAGGAATAGACTTCAATGCCTAAATTATAAATATATATTGTTGTTATCGATCCAGCGGCGCACAAGATTTGCCCTCTGGCCCAATGCCATGTAGTGGAATTAGCATGTTTTCACAAACTGTTCTTTTCCTCCGTATAAGGTGTTCCACTTGTCTGGTTTTTGAGGGAGTAGCATTCTTCTAGTCTCGCTGAGTTTTGGGCGATCAAAGAGAGGGTTGTCAATAGTTTCGTAGGGGTAGTTACATAGCTGGCACTCTGGGGAGTGTTGTGGCGGTATTCTGTTTAATTTATATATATATAAATGATACTACAGGATAATGGTATGATAATTGCTAAAATTATATTGTTATGCCTTTCTTTAGGCTTTTTGCATACTTCTTTCTAGTTAACTCTGGCATTCTCTGCCTCTCTTGCATAGTATTTTTCCCACACATGGCACATATTCTCTGTTTCACTTTGTGTTGATCTTCTTCAGCATTCGGAGCCCTTTGGGTTCATTGCTGCAGATATCACTTGCCTCCCTTTGTCTCCCTGGTTGGCTTTCTCTTTCCTGTTGGTGACACCTTGTGTTGATAGGCCCCATAAATATCTGTTTTCTTTTCATTATAGTTTCAATGAGAAATTAACACTAGAATTTCTGAATACTTCCATGATTAGTATCTTACCCTTATATTCGCAACATTCCTCTACACAGATAGTCCTTGAACTGTTCGAAACCTTCTTCACGGTTAGGCTAGAAGAGAATTGATTAACTACGCCTCGTAAACAGAAAACTTGTCTGTACCCATTCTTTAACCGGTGAACTTGTCTGTACCCATTCTTTAAACGGTGAACTTGTCTGTACCCATTCTTTAAACGGTGAACTTGTCTGTACCCATTCTTTAAACGGTGAACTAGTCTGTACCCATTCTTTAACCGGTGAACTTGTCTGTACCCATTCTTTAAACGGTGAACTTGTCTGTACCCATTCTTTAACCGGTGAACTTGTCTGTACCCATTCTTTAAACGGTGAACTTGTCTGTACCCATTCTTTAACCGGTGAACTTGTCTGTACCCATTCTTTAACCGGTGAACTTGTCTGTACCCATTCTTTAACCGGTGAACTTGTCTGTACCCATTCTTTAACCGGTGAACTTGTCTGTACCCATTCTTTAAACGGTGAATTGAATGAATAACAACAGAGCTAGTACAAGCAGTGAAAAAATGCCGGCAGAAATGCTACTGAGTTTGTTGCTGTGGAAAGTTCTGTTCCCGGACTAATAGGTAAAATCATTCTAACGTGACACATGAGGAGTCTCTAACATGGGAAACTAAGTATAATCGGCAGTGAGATAAGGAGGTGCTGCATCGACATGGACTGGGAAAAAATCGTGATGGCGGGTATAATTACCAGAAAATGAGGCAGAGGCTGACTTCCACAAAGGTGGATACAAGACATCGAATTTGCATTGGCTTTGAAAGAATATAGGACTAGAGAATTAGCCAGAGATAGACTTTAGGTATGCTGTGACAAGAATGTCGTTCTGTAAAGCAGTGTTCTTCAACCCGTGGGCTGTGGAAAAGTCTAGATGGGCTGCACAAAATTTGTGCTTAATCATGTAATGGAGTAGGGTAGGTAGTTTTTGTCTTCTATGAATGTTGAATTAAGCATCAACATCATAGCAACTGAAGCACTCCGTCCCCATCTTCAGCAGCAAGCGAAGAGTTCCAATTCCGATGTTACCAGTAACTGTCTGATTGTATATCCGTCTCACCTTTCTTTTGAGTGTTGAGCATCGGCCAGATCCCCTGGTAACTCCTTGCACGCCATTCTCCTTAGACCTAAATGGTCTACCTGTGCCTCCTTGGTCGTTCACTCACACCCAGAGGGCTCTTACAACATCTAGCTTGTACATACATTCTGTGTGTTTTTCGTTGGCACAGGAGCGGAGCAAAGATGGGGTGACCCGTTTGCTATGAAGCTGAAACTAAGACTACCAGACTACCAGACATCAATTCACCACCAAGTGGTGCATAACCGACCAGTGTTTCTGCCTGCTCGTATCCCAACACACTGCTTGACCTGGAGAAAATATCCAAAGTGTGCTAACTCCCTATAGCCTCTGAAGTGATGCTTGCCACTCTGCACAGAGCATGCCTGTCTCCACATTTCTCAACATGCTCTATGAGTCAGTTAAAATCACGGCATATGTATTAGCTGATTCTCAAGCCAACGGAAAGTAACAGTTTGTCTTTCAGGATTGAGTCTGTAGGATTACCACCTCAAAAATTAGAATCAAACAGGTTAAAATTCTAAAAATCCCTTCAGCCCCTTCAAACAGTTTATATTGGGGCATTCTGAAGGCATTTTGTAACCCACAAGCAGTACCATATGTGGCATTTGCTAAAAATATAATTTTGTGACATCAGATTTCACTAATAAACATCAGATTTTACAAATAAACTGTAATATAATAGTTATTATTGTTTCTGTGTTTGGTTAGCTGTCAGCTGGGTCATGAAACCACCTGGGTCATGAAACCACCTGGGTCATAAAACCACCTGGGTCATGAAACCACCTGGGTCATGAAACCACCTGGGTCATGAAACCACCTGGGTCATGAAACCAGGCTCTATTCTGTTTTGGTGGGTTGTGCTTGTGAAAAGGTTGAGTAACACTGCTGTAAAGAATCTGCTGATTGATGATGACCCATTCTTGAATCGATTGACAGATCGTCCTCAGCTCATTCATACCCCCCTTCTTCTATGTGATTAGGCTAGAAGAGAATTTTCGTCTGCTTGGCTTTCACCGGCTGTAAACTCTGGCAGAAAATTCTGGTTGTTTGTCCACCTCTGGACTTGTCTTGTTCCAGAACCTGAGTATTGCGTACACATCAGTTTTACAGATTTGTATGCCGATTGTTGGTTCCTTGCCTCTCAGGCAGATGCACTCCAACTTCGAAGGGAGCCCCCAATTAATCTACTTTTACGACATGCTGATGGGGAGGCAGTGGGTCTGTTCTTATTTTCCCTTACAATGGGGCTCTGGAACCCGCACTGGGATATAAGAGAATTGATTAAATAGACTATGATGTAAAACATTTCAGAATATCAACAGATAACTGACCTATTTGTAGCACTGGTGAGTGTTAACACCTTTGTTTCTGCTCAGACCCATGCTTTAATTTAGTTTTGCAAAAATCATTACGTTTGGGCTCATTTCAACTTTTGTATGGTATTTCTGTTTATTTAAGAGACCTTCACTACACTCAGTTGTGTAATTCTTTTCTATAAATTTACTTTCACTCAACTTTGTGCAACATTTTTTTTAATTTTTCAAACTTTCACTCCTATTCATATAGCATTTTTATTTTTTTTATTTTGGGGACATTTACGTTTATTCCACATCACATAGTAATTTTGTTTATTTTGCCATTCGCTCCACTTCAGTATTTTTGTATGTGGTTGTTTTTTAACCATTTATTCCGATACACGCATATGTTTGTCTCTTTTGAAATTCACTCTCCTTCATATGGTACTTTTTTTTTTTTTTTTGTTACTTTTGCAGAGCCTAATATTTACTCCTCTCCATATGGTATTGTTGTTTTATTTTACAGATTGACACTTTGTGTGGTGTTTTTGTTCATGTTACAAAGGTTATTTAATTTGTTTAACTTTTTACAATTTAATTTTTTTTAAAATGACTTTCCTGTTGCTTGTATACTTTGAAAATTGGTAAAGTTGTGTATGTTATTTGTGGGTGTTTGTTTGTGATTTTTTGACTTTGGTTTGGTACCCTAATTTCTTTGCTTTTCACAGAGTGACAGGTGTGATATATTAATTCTATATTTCTGACTAATTCAGGGGAGAGGGGGTAAACAGTTTGCAACTAGTATTGTTAGCATGCGACTCTTCATTGGCTTCTGCAGAGGAGAACAGAACATGTATGGGATTGTCCCGAGTGCGGTGACGGCAGTTCTTGATTCATTCCTTCTTACTTTATGTCCTGTATATACTAAAGTAAGACATTGATAAACATGAATTCAAAGGAAGCTGAAAACTCAAGAGTTTAAAAAAAAATGTATAACTAACCGGGAACTGCTAGATTAATTACATAGCGTGCAATTCTACAAGAATGAAACTTTTGTTGTTTGTGTTAACTGAATGGTCATCTTAAGCAAGTTCATTTAAGTGGGGTTTTACTATATATATTATATATTGCCCGTAAGTAAAGGTAGTGCCATGACTGATGTTGCAGTGTGAAGTCTTATAGCTTCAGTATTGTGTAAACCTTAACAACTGAACTTGAAAGAAAGATACAAGCATTAGAAATGAAATGTTTCAGAACAATTCTTGGCATATCATCCAGAGACCACATTACAAACGGAGAGGTTCGCCATAAAATTATACAACACATTGGCAACTATAAACCTCTTTTAAGTACAGCAAAAAGTGCAATGTTATGGACATGTAATAAGATCTTGCTAATAAAGAATTCTTGCTTGCTACATACATCCAGTTTTAACATATGGATGTGAATCCTGGACAATCGGTAGGCAGGCCAAACAATTTTTAGAGGCCTTAGAGATGTGGTTTTACAGAAGAATGCTTAGAATACCTTGGACAGCCAAAAAGAGCAACCAAGAGGTTTTGAAAGAGGGGGGAGCCCGAAGACAACTTATCACAGACATCAGAAGGAGACAGTCATCATTTTTTGGCCATGTAATGAGAAGAGAGAAAATCGAACATGTTGTGACCACTGGAAAGATCTGTAGAAAAAGGGATAGAGGAAGACAACGAGAGAAGATGCTTGAAAGTCTTGTTGCATGGCATGGAGGTGTGTCGGCACACGAACTGATACATGCTGCAGGAGATCACAGATTATGGAGAGGCATGATCGCCCACGCCAGTCGGCAAGGCACCTGATGATGATGATGAATAAGATCTAACGGCCTCTCAAAAACAATACTGCAGGGCTCAGTAGAGGGAAAGAGGAGGAAAGGCAGACCAAGAAAGACCTGGTTATAGAACCTGACTGACTGGACAGGCCTCAGGCATGCAACCATGAAGTCCATCGCAACTGACCGCCAAAGGTGGAGAGAGCTGATCAGACAGTCAACAGAAACTGATGACCCAACGACATGTAGTGTTACGGGATGATGATTTTGTAAACTCTTCCTGAAAGTTCTGGTAGTTCATCCACCTCTGGGCTTTAGTCTTGTTTCAGAACCTAAGTGTTGTGTGCACATACTTTTTACAGATGTGACTTATCTGTATGCAGACTGTTTGTTCCATGGTGCACAGGCTGATTCACTCCAGCGCCGAAGGAAACCCTCAGTTATTCGACTCTTATGACAATCTTGTTGAGGAGTCAGTAGGTCTGTTCTTGTTTTCCCCACGATGGCGTGTTCTTGTTTTCCCCACGATGGCGTGTTCTTGTTTTCCCCACGATGGCGCTCTGGAACCCACACAGGAAAGCTTCCCTTCATTTTCTGTGTTCACCCTTCAAAGTACAGTTGACACACTGTTTTATGTTTTACAGCTAGGCTGTGATATCTGCATCTGTTACATTTTTTAAAATTCTCTGCCCTCTCTCTTACCTGCACAGTACTGTAGCTTACACTTTAAATTCTCTGCCCTCTCTCTTACCTGCACAGTACTGTAGCTTACACCGGGCTGATGTAGTCATTATGAGTACCTGATTAGAACTTCTTTAGGGGTTGAACAGGGTGTGTGAGGTCCGCCCTGTTTGCTCGCCATTTAGTTTGAGTTTGTTTTTTAGATGGGGGGGGGGGGGGGGGTTGAAGAACCTTCAGGTAGCAGTCTGTAGGAGACACACCGACCAATCTGATGCATCTTTTAGCCCACCGCTGATTTCAGCATTAGGTCTTTTCATCATTTTAAAAAAAACAATGTATTGTTACTTGTCGTCATGTTATGTATGTTTGTACTGTACAGAGTTGAGTTGATTCAAGAGCTGACATGACACAACTCTGGGCTTTCCTATAAGCACTGCATCCCTATCTTCAGCAGCCATCGCTTACTTGCAGTACTAATGGTGCCAATAGCAGTTAGGTTATGTGCCTGTCTTGCTTTTCCTCTGTGTATCGAGTATGGGCCACATTCCCTTGTCACTCCTCGCTGCATTAGTCTAACCAGACTGTGATGATCAGTTTGCTCCTCTGAGTTGTACATGTCCTCCCATGCATCAGTATTCCACCAAGTTGTGCAGAGCCAGCCAGTCAGTCTGTCTGTTCATTTCCCAACACACATGCATCCCCTGGAGAAAATATCCTGACAGTGCACTTCACCCATGACCTCTGAAGTAAAACATGCCTGTCCTCACCGTCCTCAGCATAATTAGTCAGGGCATACTCAAGGACTCCAACAATACATCAGTCTCCTACAAGTATTGTGTAAATAGACCCTACGGATGTAGTACACTTATGACATTGCTGCTTTCATTATTGCCTGAGTCAGTCATTTTCTGTGACCTTCTGGGACTGCAAGAGTTAAGACGATGTTTTAAAGGTGAAAAGACAGACCTCATTGCACCAAGTTTTGTCCCATGTGACTGTCTGTGCAGCACGTGCGCTCACCTGCTTAGAGCATTGTACAAAGCACCAAGATCGTAGCACTAGCAATAAACCCAGAGATCTCCAGAATGTCTTCCTTAATGAACCAAACAAGGAAGGCTGAAAACTAATCCACAGCCTTCTGAGGGCAAGTCAGATGACTCCACCACATTCTTTACTTGCCAAACAGTTAATTACAGTGCAGACCGCTTAAGGCTGTCTCATATGTGGTACAGTTCTGTTGTGAATAATTTCTTTATCCTTATCTATGTTTCTTGCTTGAACTCTTGTCTGAATAAGAGGACTTTCTAATAAGAAGAACTAAATTTTTTTTGGACCCCTGGGGAAATCTCCTTATCAAGTCTGCACTACACTATGTAGTAAGTCCATACATGAGCACACATTGAAAGTAAAGCTTTTTGTTAATTACTTCAAACTTCATATTTCAGCAAAACAGTGAACACACTTTAAAAGTATGGCTAATTACTTCTAACATTTTCTATTTCAGCAAAATCGTGAACACAAGGTTTATAAAAAGTCTGCAAAGAGAATAGAGTTCACAGACTCACTTCCACAGGAGACAGCCAAAGTTGTAACAGTAAGTTCTTTTCCTTTACACATCAGGTAATCACAGTTGCTATAGCTGGCCCAGTACTGGACAGAAGTGATGTTATCAATGCCATGCGCTGCACTTACCATACCGAGGAGCACGCCAAGGGACATGACTCCATATCCCTGTCTAGACTGATGGGTATGGGGGTGCAGCCTGGAGCTGCAAGAAATGAATACTTCACTAAGGAGATGTTTCATTAACCAACACACCACATCATCATCATTGTGTGCTCTGCCAGCTGGCGTAGGCGTTCATGCATCTCCACAGATCATGATCCCTGGTTGCCTGGAACAGCTCTCTTGATAATATCCCTCCAAACAATCGTTTCAGCCCATCCAGCATCATCTCTCTTGGTCTTTCTACCCCTTTTTTCCACTGATCTTTCCAGTTGTCCGATGTCTTTCTTCTCATTATGTGACTAAAGAACAGTGTTTGTCTGTTTCTTATTGTTTTATATAGAGATCTACTTTCATTAACTTCTTTCAAGCAATCATTGTTAGTTAATCTGGCCTTCCAGGGTATTTATTACATTCGTCTTAGAAACCACATCTCTGTTGCTGCCAAATTCTTGTTAATTTGTTCACTGACATTCCAAAATTCGCTACCATACAGCAAAACAGGTTCTGTGTAACATTTAAGCACCCTTTTTCTGACATAAAATGAGAGTGATTTATTGCACAAGATATTTTTATATTTTTCATTTTCTGAAATGCAGCTTTGTCTTGACCTATTCTGCTTTTTATCTCTGTCCATAGCACACATAAATTTAATTATATTTACACGTACGTATGGCTCTCTTTTTCTAAACCACTTCCACTTCTCCTTTGCAATAGAACACCATCAACTCCTTTTACCTCTCACTACAGATCCCTTTGATATAATGATACCACCTATGCTGAAAATTTCATTGAACATTTCTTGCATCGCTGCCTCTGTGGCTCCAGTCATCCATTCCTGACACACCCTGTCCAAGGTAATTATCACTCTCTGTGGGGCTTTCTCGCTGGGCAGCACTGTCATTCATTAATACATTACATATGTAATTCTCTCAAATGTGGATTACAGTGTAAACATTGTATGTATGCTGTAACAGTTTTCTTTTCCAGTGCAAAGATATTGTAGTTATATTATCATTAGGTTTTCTAAGTATTGCCCTATCCAACACCAGCATCTTTTCCTCACCTCTTGATTCACTGAATTTATTTAGTTTTCTCCCAAAGCTCCACATTAGTGATTAAATCGCACTATTTAATTGCCTCTCTTCTGTGCAGGGACAACTTAATGAATGTATATAGTTTATAATTTTGTATTTTTGTTATTCTCCGTGTTTTTGCTACATACCACAGCATTAAACAAACAAACAAACTTTATTTTAAAAGAATTAAATAATTGGGCGTGCAGGCCTGTCTTACATTTGACCTTTCCAAGCACTCATCTTTCAGACAACCATAGCATGTTATCAGTAATGCATGATATGTCTGCATAAAAATATACATAATGAAATAATACAAACACACACCATATATTTACACACTATCAGTACACTAAACAATACACACGTACAGATATTTTTACATGCTCATACATATACACACACACACTCATATACATGCATGCAACTGCACATACATACATAATGCATACATATATAAAGCATGTGTGCATAACTGATTATAAATTAGAGCTAAATATTCTTAGTCTTAGTTTTAATATCCTTCAACTTCTACAGATTTCCACCCCCCCCTTAATTTAAAAAAAAATTGTCTTTGTTTTTGTCTGTCTGTTCCCCTTCCTTATCTACAGTATTGCCTAATAAGACTCCACATTTGGAGTTCATGTTAATTGCAGCTGTTAAACTCATGACATCTGTACATCCACAGTTAGACCCAGCCTATCAGAAAGTGGCCTGTGGGATGACCAGAGACCAGCTGGACATGACCCAGTTAGCCAAGAGTTATTACATATAGCAACATAGAAGTGTGGGGTCAGTCCTGGGGTTTTAACTACAAATGTGAAATATTTATATATAGACATTTGGTGTGTGCAGTTACAAATGCTGAATATTTATATAAATGTGTGGAAACTACTATTAAGACATGTGTGTAACTGCTGTTGCAAATGTGGACGACTGTATAGACATTGTGGAGTTGCTGGTTGCAACTCTGAATGACTATACATATATTGTGTACTGTATAGACATGTGGTTACAAATATCAGCTACTATACAGTGTGTGTACACAGTTACAAATGTCAGCTACTGTACAGTGTGTGTGTGTAGAGTTACAGATGTCAGCTACTGTACAGTGTGTGTGTGTACACAGTTACAAATGTCAGCTGCTATACAGTGTGTGTGTATGTACAGTTACAGATGTCAGCTATTATACTGTGTGTGTGTGTACAGTTACAGATGTCAGCTACTGTACAGTGTGTGTGTGTACAGTTACAAATGTCAGCTAATATACTGTGTGTGTGTGTACAATTACAGATGTCAGCTACTGTACAGTGTGTGTGAACACAGTTATAAATTTGGATGACCATATTAGGCATTTTGTTGGCAGATCAGTAATGTCTGTATAGACATTATATGTATACAGTTACAGGTGTGGTCTATCGTGTAGACATTATGTATTTGCAGTGACCACATGTGGTCTGCTGTGTAGACATAATGTGTATACGTTTATAAATGCGGTCTATTATGTCAACATTATGTGTATGCAGTTGCAAATGTGGTCTACCATATAGACGTTGCATGTGTGCAGTTGCAAATGTGGTCTACCATATAGACGTTGCTTGTGTGCAGTTGCAAATGTGGTCTACAATATAGACATTGCATGTGTGCAGTTGTAAATGTGGTCTACCATATAGACATTGCATGTGTGCAGTTGCAAATGTGGTCTACCATATAGACATTGCATGTGTGCAGTTGTAAATGTGGTCTACCATATAGACATTGCATGTGTGCAGTTGTAAATGTGGTCTACCATATAGACATTGCATGTGTGCAGTTGTAAATGTGGTCTACCATATAGACATTGCATGTTTGCAGTTGTAAATGTGGTCTACCATATAGACATTGCATGTGTGCAGTTGCAAATGTGGTCTACCATATAGACATTGCATGTGTGCAGTTGTAAATCTGGTCTACCATATAGACATTGCATGTGTGCAGTTGCAAATGTGGTCTACCATATAGACATTGCATGTGTGCAGTTACAATTGTGGTCTACCATATAGACATTTGTGTTTGCAGTTACAATTGTGTAGACAATGTTTGTTACTAAATTATATAATTGCAGTACAGCCACATTACCTATGCTGAGAGATTATCGGAATGAGAAGGGAAGAAATTTTCAAAAGCCAGATTGAAAGCACAGCAGTTGTTGTTTGTTTAATGTAAAGATTATCCTGTTCTTCCTTAAAGAATGTTATAATGGAAAGGAGAGTGGGGGGGGGGGGGGGGGCTGAACCACAGAATGTTGTGATTTAGACTGTACATAGTTTTAAAATATTTTTAAATGTAAGAATTTAAAATATTTTTAAATGTAAGAATTTAAAATATTTTCAAATGTAAGAATTTAAAATATTTTTTAATGTAAGAATTTTGAGTTTTACTTTCATTTGTGTCAAATAAAGCACTTTAGTGGCATAATGATTAGGGAACTGGCCTACCAATAATGAATGATGTGAGGTTTAGAGCCTGTATAGTTAGTCTTTCCTTTTGAGCCTAGGATGGCGCATAAGGCAGAGGTCATAGCTCTCCATATCTGACAGTTCGTTGCCACTTGTTGTAGGTGTAGGATGTTTGTTAGGCTATGGTTAAGCTTTTTCTGCCGATGGTTCTAGGCGGGGTCTTTCTTGGTCTTCCTTGTTTTCTTTTCCCTTCCGGTGCCCATATGAGAGGTGGGGCTGTCTATTCTGGGTGCATGGCCGATGTAGTTCCAGCGACACTTTTTTTTTTCCTGCCCAGGAAAAAATATGTTGTGCTGTGGTTTACAGCCAGACAACAAATTTCATGCTTTTTAGCCCATCTCATCTCATTTTAGCCCATCTCATCTCATTTTAGCCCATCTCATCTCATTTTAGCCCATCTCATCTCATTTTAGCCCATCTCATCTCATTTTAGCAACTTCTTAAATAGCACCTTTTATGGCATGCTTTTAAGGGTGGTGGGTCTCTTTATTCTGCCCCAACCTCTTTTCCTTCCCTACTTAGATAGGGCTTTAGAATACCCTGTGAAACTCTGACATCAACCCAGCCTGGCGCCTGTCAGAAGTGTTAGAGACATTTGTAAAGAAAACATGATATCCTAATATTGTTTCCTGTCAGTTGTACAAATGTGCCCCATCTCTAGCATACCCAAATATTACGCGGAATGCGTTGAAGTGTTTGTTAACACATGAACTTTCATTTCGGTCTTGTCCATTTGTTGAAAAGTGGCTGATGTAGCAGTTACAATTCTGTGCTCTCATGCAGAAGACCCAGGTTCAGATCCTCGGCAAGGGGATAGAATATTTTTTTCTACTCGGGGCAAACATAAAAATGACCAATGTAGTTCATGGCCGCTGACTTGGCCATGCTGCCATAAATTCTCGGACTTGAGATCTCTACAGCACCTGAGAAAAAGTGGTAAATACAGACAGTCAGTCCATCTGTAAATGTTTGGCAAAGCCAGTTTGTTAACAGCCAAGGCCAGATCAACACACTTTATAAATTGTATGTAATAAGAAAGAAAAGAATAGTGCCTACATTTATAGTTAAAAGTCAAATATGTTTTTTAGGACAAGTACACAGATTCAAATATCTAGGCACATGGATAATATTCAACAGAAGATGTAAGATAAAGGACATGCTAAAAATGCATTTTATATAATGAATAAATTTATGTCTTTAGAAAAAGAATTATCGCATGCTCTCTAGAGCCATTTTTAACATCACTGAATCGTAGGCAGGTAATAAACAAGTAGAACAATCTCTTCAGGTCTCGGAGATGTGGTTTTACAGAAGAATCCTTGGATGACCACCAAAAAAAAAAAAAAAAAAGCAATCCAGGTGTTTTGAAAGATGAGTGCTCAGAAGAAGAAACTTAACATCAGAAAGAGAGACAGTCGTCATTTTCTGGTCATGTTATGAGAAAAAGAACATTGAAACATGTTGCCACCACTGGAAAGATCTGTGAAACAAAAAGAAGGTAACGCGAAAGAATTCCTGACAGCTTTTTATCACAGCATTCAAGGCGTTGGCGGCTAGACGCTAACCTGCAGATCGGAAGGTCGTGGGTTCGCATCCTGGCAGAGCCGAACACTTTTTAAAACACGACCTTGACTAACAGGTTGACTCAGCCTTGAGTGGGTACCAGGTGTAGTCCTGGGAAGTAAAGGCAGCCGGTGTGATGTTGGCCATATCACCCACCAAGTGCCGATTGGTCTATAAAAATACAGGTCTCGCCCTATATGCCCAGTACACCTGAAGGCGTGGAAAAAGGTCCTTTTCTTTACTTTTTGTCACAGCATGGACCCATGACAACACCTGAAGTGATACACGCTCTTGAAGATCATAGATAGTGGAGAGGCCTGATCGCCCTTACCTGTTGGCAAGGCACTTAATGATGATGATATTATATTTGCTGACAAAACATATTTAGAAATAACCTGCCGTTGTCTTGTTAATTTCCATTTATGCACAACCTAAAATGAGTGCCAGGAAATATCCTGAAAAGCTGGCTTGCTGTTCACTCTAACACCCATTGAGGGCCGATTGGTCTATGTTTGTTTGTTTGTTTGTTTTAGTATCCAGAAGCCATGAGTTGTTACCCCTTAAGCTCGGTATTATGGATATCGCAACCTTTCGGCCTTGATTCCATTTTAAATACCGTAAATCTGGGAGAAATGTGGCTTTTCTGCCTACCCCCGGGAGTGAACCCGGACCACAAGGAGTTCGTCACCCGCTCACCGCGCAATCCGGTTTAGCCATTTACACTAGAGAGACGGGCACCGATTGGTCTATAAAAATCTGCGTTTGGTCTCATTTACCCAATGTGCCACTGGCATAAAAAGGGTCTGTTACTTTTTATTTTATAAAACAGCTTTTTTGCTTTTGTTATGTCGCTCCTGAGGTCAGCGGAGTTGTTTTTAGCCTGATGGTTTAGGTCCTCATGGCTGGTGCTCGCACAACAAACTGTACAAGATAGGCATTTTATTATTTGCCCTAACTGGGAAAACATCCTGTTGCTTGCTGAGAATTCGAACCCAGGTTTCCCAAATAAGATCCCAGTAGTTTGTCATGGCTAGTGCTCGCACAACAAACTGTACAAGATAGGCATTTTATTATTTGCCCCAACTGGGAAAAAATCCTGTTGCTTGCTGAGAATTCGAACCCAGGTCTCCCAAATAAGATCCCAGTAGTTTGTCTCAACTGGGCCCTCCTTGATGTATTTTATAAGCTTGTTAAATCTATAGAAGTGCCTTTTAGTCAGATTTTGTGATTCTTCTGCTTTGTTGATTGAATCATCTTTATGGTGCTGTACATTCTTCTTCTTTCATATGACTTGTGATTTCATTGTGTCAGATAAGGAGTTAATCAAATTTGAGTTTACTGTGAGTCGTATAACACTCACATCTTCCACATGTTTTATATAGAAAATGTTTGCATCATTTTGGAAGTTACAGTTTCGATTTAGAAAAGTTTGTGAAATCCAACAGGAATAAGCTTACCACAGAAGAACTAAAACATTTTCAGAAGGAGCCGTAAAACCTTCCTCGTCTTTTATTTATGGCATCAAATCTCTTTGTACAGATAGAGATTACATTTTTGTCAACAGTATCTATTCATTCTTATTTCTAATAAAATTTTATACATTTTTCATTGTATTTCTGAATAGTTGTATGTATGATGCATTGTTATAAAGGATAAAGTACATAAGCAATGACCTGGAGTTTTGAGATGGTTTAATTTATTTTACATTAATTTTTTATGTTTAAAAAAAATAGTTTCGGTTTTCTAATAACTCAGTTTCTGTACACCTCTTAAGTACGAATTAAGGTCGAGAACCAGGATCTACTGTGCTTATTATTACATGTGGCTTAAGGATTCCTAATGCGGTTTATAATTCCAGAATACCCAGTTCATTTCAGTTGCTGCAGACGATATTGGCAGCAGATGCTTTGCGTTGACATTGGGAGCGAGAATTGAACATAAGAAAGAAATGGCAAACCACTAAATGTAAACATTTCTTAGTAAAACCACAAGCAACCAACAAATACTGGGGTTGATTTGTGACATCTTGTACAGGATACACAACTAATGCTGGGGTTGATTTGTGACATCTTGTACAGGATACACAACTAATGCTGGGGTTGGTTTGTGACATCTTGTACAGGATACACAACTAATGCTGGGGTTGGTTTGTGACATCTTGTACAGGATACACAACTAATGCTGTGGGGTTGGTTTGTGACATTTTGTACAGGATACACAACTAATGCTGTGGGGTTGGTTTGTGACATCTTGTACAGGATACACAACTAATTCTGTGGGGTTGATCTGTGACATCTTGTACAGGATACACAACTAATTCTGTGGGGTTGGTTTGTGACATCTTGTACAGGATACACAACTAATGCTGTGGGGTTGGTTTGTGACATCTTGTACAGGATACACAACTAATTCTGTGGGGTTGGTTTGTGACATCTTGTACAGGATACACAACTAATTCTGTGGGGTTGGTTTGTGACATCTTGTACAGGATACACAACTAATTCTGTGGGGTTGGTTTGTGACATCTTGTACAGGATACACAACTAATTCTGTGGGGTTGGTTTGTGACATCTTGTACAGGATACACAACTAATTCTGTGGGGTTGATCTGTGACATCTTGTACAGGATACACAACTAATGCTGTGGGGTTGGTTTGTGACATCTTGTACAGGATACACAACTAATGCTGTGGGGTTGGTTTGTGACATCTTGTACAGGATACACAACTAATTCTGGGCTTAGTTTGTGACATCTTGTACAGGATACACAACTAATGCTGTGGGGTTGGTCTGTGACATCTTGTACAGGATACACAACTAATTCTGGGGTTGGTTTGTGACATCTTGTACAGGATACACAACTAATGCTGGGGTTGGTCTGTGACATCTAGTACAGGATACACAACTAATGCTGTGGGGTTGGTTTGTGACATCTTGTACAGGATACACAACTAATGCTGTGGGGTTGGTTTGTGACATCTTGTACAGGATACACAACTAATGCTGGGGTTGGTCTGTGACATCTTGTACAGGATACACAACTAATGCTGTGGGGTTGGTTTGTGACATCTTGTACAGGATACACAACTAATGCTGTGGGGTTGGTTTGTGACATCTTGTACAGGATACACAACTAATGCTGTGGGGTTGGTTTGTGACATCTTGTACAGGATACACAACTAATGCTGGGGTTGGTCTGTGACATCTTGTACAGGATACACAACTAATGCTGTGGGGTTGGTTTGTGACTTCTTGTACAGGATACACAACTAATGCTGTGGTTGGTCTGTGACATCTTGTACAGGATACACAACTAATGCTGTGGTTTGGGTTGTGACATCTTGTACAGGATACATAACTAATGCTGTGGTTGGTCTGTGACATCTTGTACAGGATACACAACTAATGCTGGGGTTGGTTTGAGACATCTTGTACAGGATACACAACTAATGCTGTGGGGTTGGTTTGTGACATTTTGTACAGGATACACAACTAATGCTGTGGTTGGTTTGTGACATCTTGTACAGGATACACAACCAATGCTGTGGGGTTGGTTTGTGACATCTTGTACTGGATACACAACTAATGCTGTGGGGTTGGTCTGTGACATCTTGTACAGGATACACAACTAATGCTGTGGGGTTGGTTTGTGACATCTTGTACAGGATACACAACTAATGCTGTGGGGTTGGTTTGTGGCATCTTGTACAGGATACATAACTAATGCTGGGGTTGGTCTGTGACATCTTATACAGGATACACAACTAATGCTGGGGTTGGTCTGTGACATCTTGTACAGGATACACAACTAATGCTGGGGTTGGTCTGTGACATCTTGTACAGGATACACAACTAATGCTGGGGTTGGTCTGTGACTCTTGTACAGGATACACAACTAATGCTGGGGTTGGTCTGTGACATCTTGTACAGGATACACAACTAATGCTTGTCATTTCATACTGTTAGATTAAACCATAATGTTTATATGTTCTGGTGCTGTGGCATTTTCAATAAGCTACAATGAATTTACACAGCTGAAAGGTCAGTATTTCACTGGTTTCAACTGACAGCATTCTCAGCATACAATTTATATGTGTGTGATGGCATTTAATAAACTTGTTCTGGTACTTTATTTTTAATTCACCCCAAACAAAGAAGTCCTGGATTATAAGGGAAAGTCCAATATTCTAGGGGTGTTATAGGCTGGGATTAGGGTCTTTGTCCGCCCCAACCCCATCAGAGACATGGGCTAACCCTATACCCTACCCATAACTCCCTTAGAATATTGGACTTCCTCAGGAACTCTGGGATTTCCTTTGGGGATGGCGGGAGGTGAATTAAAAATAAAGTACCCCTTTTTCTTTTCATTTTCCCTGCCAGTGTTTTCAGATGAGAAGGTCACAGGTCTCTGTGGGGGTGATGCCTGTCCTTTGCTGATCTTTACAGCTTGGTTTGCAGCAGAGTGTCAACTGTTCAGACCTAGAATCTTTCTAGTGCATGCAGAGAGCATCTGTGCACCACATATTCACTATCATGTGGTGCCTGTCCGCCCCATGGGTCAAGTTTCAAATGCCCAATCTTGAATTTCTTGTACATATGGATGAGGTCTGTTGTGTCCAGTTTGCAGTCTGAAAATGGTGATTTTTCTTTATTATGAGGTGGTTCAGATCAGATTGCCTATAAGGCCTTTTACAGTAGAACATCTGGAAGAAAGGCCAGAGGAAGACCCAGGAAAAAAATAGATAGATGGAGTAGCTGAATACGGCCAGAAGATCCAGAAAACTGTCACTCAAATCACGCAAGAGGCTCAAAACAAATATTTTAAACCACAACACTGGGCTGCAACCCGGTAAAAGTGAAGAAGACAATAGATAGGTAGATAGATTGGATCTTCAGGACTGTTCTGGATGGGGAGTGTTCCAAAGGGTTCTAACGGCTGCCTTGATCTGGTTGGTTGGTTAGTAGTTGTACCCCACCAGGACATCACACAAGCGATAAACACCCAGGGACACAATGTGCCACCATGCGGATGAGGATCACCCGTGGAGAGGTCCCAGAAACGCCTTTCAACCGTGAAGCCATATTTGTGGCCCGGCTATATTCAGGGCCCCCAGCAGAAGTCAGAGTGAGGCTTCAAATAGAAAAAAAAAATTTTGCATTCCACGTGGGGATGACTTTGTTGATTGCCTTGATCTGGGGTTTATTTTCTCTCATCAGTGCATCCTCTATGTGGCTGTTCTGTTTTGCTGTCTGTTTTTATAACTAGTCTGCTTCTTTATTGTCCATAATGTTGGCGTGGCCTTGCATTTACTGGAGCACAGTCTGTTTGGTTAGCTGGCCCATCTGATTCAGCAGAAGTCTTAGCTGGTTGAGCTGTAGTTTCTGATCATTTTGTGCTGCATTCACCACTGAGTAGTATGGACCCTGCTACCTCCAGCACCACTGCCTCTGCTTTGTAATCAGAGGAGTGTTTTCCATAGGTGGTGGAGCTTTGCTTCTCACACAAAATCGTCACATTTAACCAGCATGCAGGCAGGGGGAGATTTAGGTTAAATGCGGCATATAAAATGTCTTAGCACTGCGGGCCAACAAAAGCCCTCAAAAATACTCCTGCAGTGTCAATGTGATCAAAGGAGACTCAAATACTGCCCTTACTGGCGAAGTTGCTGTCTACGGGCGAGTCGCCGATAATTTGTTTTCCATAGAGACACTGCATTCTTATCGCACGGACGGTCCATTTAGTACAGCTTCCTTTAGTGAGCCATCTCTGTGAACCTAGATCCATTGTATGTTGGGGAAGATTATCTTGTTTTAACATATGATTGGTGTTTGCTTGCATTTCTCAAGGGAAAAGTTCTCATTTGGTCACTATGCCATCTATGGTGTCATTGTTTGGTAAACAGCTGGTTGTCACAAACAAAACTAGCTCAAGCAGTCTATCACTGGTTTCAGCCAATCATACAACTTTTACCTTTTAAAACTACATTGTTTAACCAAAGAAATGTACAATGTGTGTGTAAATATATATATATAGTGCAGACTGCTTAAGGCAATCTCAGATGTACAAATTTCTGTTGTGAAGAACAGTTTGTTTATCTCCAGCAATTTTTCTTACTTGAAGTCTTATCTGAATGAGAAGAATTTCTGATAAGAACCACCATTTCTTGGGTCCTTGGTGAGTTCCACTTTTCAGGTCTGCACTGTGCACATACATACACGCGCACAATGTGGTGACATTTTGAAAAACAGACATTGGGTCTGTTTCCATGAAGGATTTTTGTATCACTGCTTTCAGCTGACAGTACTCCCAACATTTATGTTATTTTTTTAAATTGTACCTTGATCACGATTTGTTGCCTTAATTATGAACTTTGATTTATTTGTGTATATGACTGCAATTGGCTTTTTATGTTTGTGTATGATTGATGGATGGATTTTATTTATATGTGAGTGGCTGGTATGTTTGTTTCAGGTTGATAGTATAAAGTGTTGTACAAACTATATTCTTGATAGTGTAAAGTGTTGTTGCACCATTTTCTTGATTTGTAAAATGCTGTGGCAACATATTCTTGATAGTGTACAGTTTTGTACAAAGTATATTTTTGTTAGTGTAAAATGATGTGGCAACAAATTCTTGATAGTGTAAAGTGTTGCTGCGCTTTTTCTTGATATGTAAAATGCTGTGCAACATATTCTTGATACTGTAAAGTGTTGTGGCAACATATATTCTTGATAGTGTAAAATGTAGTAAAGCATATATTTTTGATAATGTAAAGTGTTGTAGCAACATATTTTTCACAGTATAAAAAGTTGTAGCAACATGTGTTCTTGATAATGTAAACATGTTGTACATCATATATTCTTCATAGTATAGTGTTGTACAACATATATTCTTGGGAGTGTAGTGTTGTACATCATATATTCTTGGGAGTGTAGTGTTATACAACATATATTCTTGGGAGTGTAGTGTTATACAACATATATTCTTGGGAGTGTAGTGTTATACAACATATATTCTTGGGAGTGTAGTGTTATACAACATATATTCTTGGGAGTGTAGTGTTGTGCATCATATATTCTTTGTAGTATAGTCTTCTTCTTCTTCTTCACCAGCTGTACACTCTGGCGGAAAGTTCTGGTTGCTCGTCCACTAGTGAACTGCAGTCCTGCTCCAGAACCTGAGTGGTGCGTGTGCATCAGTTTTACAGATCTCATTCTCTTGAATACAGACTGTTGGTTCCTTGCCTCTCCGGCAGATGCACTCCGACTTCAAAGGAATGTAGTATAGTGTTGTACAACATATATTCTTGGGAGTGTAGTGTTGTGGATCATATATTCTTTGTAGTATAGTGTTGTACAACATATATTCTTGAGAGTGTAGTGTTGTACATCATATATTCTTGTTAGTGTAGTGTTATAAAACATATATTCTTGATAGTGTAGTGTTATACAACATATATTCTTGTTAGTGTAGTGTTATAAAACATATATTCTTGTTAGTGTAGTGTTATACAACATATATTCTTGTTAGTGTAGTGTTATACAACATATATTCTTGATAGTGTAGTGTTATAAAACATATATTCTTGTTAGTGTAGTGTTATACAACATATATTCTTGTTAGTGTAGTGTTATACAACATATATTCTTGATAGTGTAGTGTTATAAAACATATATTCTTGTTAGTGTAGTGTTATACAACATATATTCTTGATAGTGTAGTGTTATACAACATATATTCTTGTTAGTGTAGTGTTATACAACATATATTCTTGTTAGTGTAGTGTTATACAACATATATTCTTGGGAGTGTAGTGTTGTACAACATATATTCTTGGGAGTGTAGTGTTGTACAACATATATTCTTGTTAGTGTAGTGTTGTACATCATATATTCTTGGGAGTGTAGTGTTATACAACATATATTCTTGGGAGTATAGTGTTATACAACATATATTCTTGTTAGTGTAGTGTTATAAAACATATATTCTTGTTAGTGTAAAAGTGTTCTGGCACATATTCTTGTTTCTGCTAGGCCCCTTCAGAAATGTAGGATCAGCCCTTTTAGAAGGCCTGGGCAGCTCAAGGTGTGTATCAAGTTAGTTGCCTATCTTTTACAGCACATTGCAGACCGACCCTAGCATTTATTGGCTGTTGTGTGGTTCTTCTAGGCAGTTTTTGTGTTCAGTGGTTTGTCAATGCTTTCTTGTTATAAACAAATATATACAAACTGTAGTTGTACTGTTATCAGGTTTTCTCAGCATGTGTCCTCTCGTCTTTTAGTCGGCTCTTGATTCACCAGAATTTATTTATGCTGCTAAGGATAGAAAATTGTTGAAAATGCAGGATCGCTGGCTGGAGGCTTTGCGGTGATTATGATTTATTTATATATATGTACTACAACTGCATGTTGGCCTGGGGAGAACGGCGATGGAAGGTACAATTTGTCAGAAAACAAGGCAGAGGTCAACCTTCCCAAACGTGGATACAAGGTGTTGAAGATGCATTGACTGTGAAAGCACATAGGGCTGAAGAATTAGCTACAGGGACTCTCAGGCGTGACCTGACAAGAGGGGCATTTTGTAAAGGACACTGTGTGGGTTCCAGGGCCCCATTGTGGAGAAAACAAGAATAGACCCTCTGCCTCCCCAAAAGCATGTCGTAAGAGTCGACTAATTGGGGAGCTTCCTTTGAAATCGGAGTGCATCTGCCGGAGAGGCAAGGAACCAACAGTCTGTATTCAAGAGAATGAGATCTGTAAAACTGATGCACACGCAACACTCAGGTTCTGGAGCAGGACTGCAGTTCAGTAGTGGATGAGCAACCAGAACTTTCCGCCAGAGTGTACAGCTGGTGAACGCGAAGAAGAAGATTTTGTAAAGAGCCTGCTGATTGATTGTGACTACCAATACAAAGAACAGCACCCATTGACCGTATTTATGCATGTATAGGCCACATGGAGAGAACTGATTGCCCACATCAGAAAGACTTGGTCGGCATTCTTTGGTTATTTGATGGGAAGGAGAAAACAGGTGTCAGTCATGACAATAGGAAAAGGAGGTTGAGAGAAAAGATGCTGGACAGTCTGACATCATGGCATGGAGGATCGTCTGTGTCAGAGTT
Organism: Candidula unifasciata; assembly: GCA_905116865.2. Taxonomy (NCBI): domain Eukaryota; kingdom Metazoa; phylum Mollusca; class Gastropoda; order Stylommatophora; family Geomitridae; genus Candidula; species Candidula unifasciata. The sequence continues at coordinate 285,135 of CAJHNH020000558.1, forward strand.
GATTGAAAGTACCTCCAAAAAAAAAAATCCGTAACCTTACTGAGGATTTGAATCTGGCTCTCCTGCATGAGAGACCAGTGATCTTAACCCTTTGGCCAGTCGCTCCTAAATGGCAAAATACTGAGTAAAATTGCCAAGTAAAACCAGCAACAGACAACAGATGCTGGAGTCTTCTGTATGAATTTCTAGTCCTTTAGCTCATTGAATGTTCCCATTAAGTTTAGTTTTCAGTATTTGCTTTTCGGCTAAATGGTTTGCTTTAGTGCAAGGCTATTCAACTAAGTTTACTATCACAGGCCAGAGGGCCGAGCCTTAGCGTAGAAAAATCAATAATACAAGAAACTGGCAATTATCCGCGGACTGTCGTTGAATATCACTTCTGTAATGTGTTGTATTTAGGACAATTTTGGAGTGATTAAAAAACACGTCACTAATGCCTGTGTTGACCACTTTTAGGAGGTGTGGGAAGGGGGTCATATATCAAGAAACAAATGTCCAACTGACGTAAACAAAATGAATGTCAAGTCTTGAGGTGTGTGCTACAAACATACTTCCTTATAACTCATCTTCCCTAGGAAGTGGGGAAAATGCTTACAACTATTAGAAGCCCTGACATTGTCATATTTAATTTCATCAGTAGTTTTCATTCCAGTTTGTAAAATGTGTGTTTTTAATAAACATGACTACATTTAGTAATTTGCTTGTTTGCACTTCTTTTATGTCTTTGTCGAGGTTTCAGCTTCACTGCAGTCGGGTTTCTCCATACCTACTCTGTTTCTATGCCAGTGAAAATCAAATGAAATGTCTTTCACTCTCCGTTTGAAAAACTGGTGAACAAAGCATTAGTCCCAGCAAAATTCAGAAATATACTGAATATCACGGCTCAGCAGCTGCTGAAATGAAAGGCATTCCACATGAAAAGCACAGCTCACATGGGCTGCATGAAGCACTAAACTCAGTAGTGGAGGCAGCGAAACCGTTCTCTTAGTTGAGAAATCAAAGAACAACCCTGACAAAGTGTAGAGGATGTTATATGTGTGTGTTGGGTGTTCCAAAAGGAAATTAGTCAGAAGTATTCCTAGAGCTCTGTACTGCAGAAATAAATATTAACTGATCATCTGAGACTGCAGAAAGTAAATGAAATCTCAAGATACAAATGTAATTCATTTCATGACTGAGCTGGCATGGTGAATAACGAGTAGATAATTGATGCCAATTAATTAAACGTAATAACTTGCCAGCGGATTGTCCCCATTAGCTAAATATTATCATAACTGAGTCCACTGTACATTGTTCATTCTCAAACTTCACACTGTATGTGCTGTGCCATGTATAAAGAATAACAAAACCCAACAATATTAAAGAGATGATCAATGAAATCTTTATTTATTTTGATTTGTAGCTATTTTTATTTACAGTATTTCCTAAGTGTCCTCGTCTTCCAGATGTAGGATGAAATCCCATTCTTCTGAAAACCAAAACAAAAGTTATTTTTTCAAAACACAAAATTTACAGCCTAGAAATAGCACAAGAAAATTATCTCGTTATGAATCTGTTTTGCAGATTTGTAGGGCTGTCTTATTTAATTATTTTTTTTTTCACTTAAAAAAAGTAAAGATCCCTTTCCAAGCCTTTTAGGCGTATCGGGCATATGGGAAGAGCGCCCATATTTTTACACACCATCGGTACTAGGTGTGTGATGTCAGCATTACGCCGGCCGTCTTTACTTTCCCAGAACATACATCCTGGTACCCATTTTAGACTGGCTCAACCTGCGACGCCCCATACCATGATAAAAATGCATGCAGCTAGCAGCGGGTTTCGATCACGGTACGTTGGAATTAGGAGTCGGACTCGCAAGGCCTAAGCCACGGACGCCACAATGTTTTTTATTATAATTAAAAATGAAATCCAACATTATACAGATTGTATTTTACACTCCCTGTATGGGTTCCAGAGCCCCACCTTGTGGAGAGACAAACCCACTCCCCCTTAACAAGCATGTCACAAAAGGCAACATATTAAGGAATGACTCCCTGAAACTGTTAAAAGACTGAAAGTTTTTACAGCCTAGCTATAAACCACAAAACAACTTGCCAAATACCTTTTAAAAGGGAAGAAGAAGAAAAAGGGAGAAGTGATATCAAATTTCAAATAATACATAAGCACATGTCTGTGTCTTACCTTGAGTCAGTGGTTGCACAGAGAGCCTTGCCCTGGTAAACAAGGCCATATTCTGTAGTGGACCCCCATTCTTCGCATGTTCTTGGTGGATTTTCTTTAACTCAGCCAAAGATATGAATCTTTTCAATGGCCGTACATACTTCACGTCCACCATAAACCATCTAGGATTGTCTTCTTTTGAAGAGCTGGAATGCATATTGTGAAATGGATGTTTTTAGAAATTGGAGAAAATTTTTTAAAATGCAAGACCTATGTAGGGTCTGTGAGTTACCAAGGTCCAGACTGAAAGCAAAGAATAGTAACTATGTAGCCAACCATTGGTTGTTTGTTGAACAGGGTACTCGATTATCCTGCCAATACTTACTTCCCCTGGCAGTCTTTAAAAAAAAATGCTGAATGTTGTGCTTAGTCGTGTGTACGTGGAAAGCAAATGGAGTTGAGATCACAGCACATGGGGCATTCTCATGCATGCTCCGTCTTCATCTTCAGCAGCCAGCGCAGAGTTCCAGTACTGAGGATACCGGTCACAATCTGGTTACGTGTCCGTCTTGCCTTTCCTCTGAGTGTAGTGAGCCGGCCAGACCCTCTGGTTACACCCAGATGCCTCATTCTCTCCAGGTCATAATAATCTTCTATCTCTACTGATTCCGTTGTTCCCAAAGGGCAAAGACCACACCTTCCTTGTCATGTATCAATTCACCACCCAGCCAATCTGCCTGTTTGTTACCCACCATGCCAGCATAGCCTGGAGAAAAGATCTAAAGTATGCTTACTCCCCGTGACGTTTCCATTGAAGCATGCTTTCAGGGTCTGTTACAATTACGACATGTGTATGCATCTTGTTCTCTAGCCACCGGAGAGCTGCAGTTACCGCCTCCACCTCCATTCTCATGCTAGATGTTGTGGTCTCATATGCTAGGCTGTCTTGCACTAAAGATTTTCCATTGGCTTTAGCTACGAACCCCCAGGCACTTCTCTTTCCTCTCAACACTGAATTATCTACGGAAAATCAGATCACCTGGGCGTGAATTGTCCTGAATCAACTGTTGGACTTCAACCTCCATAGCACCCGGTGGCCACTCTCTGCACACCCGGCCCAATGTAGCCAATGGAAACTACCACATAATATATCTATAAAAACTCTAAACTAGTGATCTCTGAGCTGAGAGGTTCTTTTCACATACTCAAAGGAGGGGGGATTGGCAAAATAATCTGTCATGTCACAAAATATATTTTGGCCATTTTAAACATGGTCGCCTGGAGAGGATGGTGATGGACAGCAGTTTCCGCAAAAAAAGGCAGAGGTCGATCGCCATGAAGGTGGATAAAATACACTGAAGATGCACTGGCAATGAAAGCACATAGGGCTGGAGAGTTGGCTAGAGGAAGAGAGACTTTCAGGTGTGCAGTGATGTTCTGTAAAGGATATTCTGACTGATGAACAGACTACCAAGCACCTTGAAGGAGGTGATCAGGGAGAATTGGCTCAAGACTGGCTATATCATTCCACAAAATATTTGAACTGCAAACTCTAACCAGGTATGAACCAGTCGACAGAAGAGTTTGGTGTCATCTGACTGAGGGCATAACCTCTGTTTGAAGATGACAGACAGCAGAAGGAAACCTACGTATATCAGAAATCTACATCAAACCCTTGAAGAAACCTATCTATATAAACATGATTCAAATTGTTAAATAAAAATCAGTGTTAATAAACAAACTACAAAACATGTATATAAGTTGCAAAAATCTACATTAAACATTTTTTTAAAATGTGTAAGCATGTTGCACAAATCTATATTAAACACATTTCAAAACTTTTGTCTTTAAGAAAGTGGAATGAATCTATGCTAACAAATGTGTTAAAACACTTGTGAACATAATCTATGTATTTAACATGTTCTATGTTTTATTAAACGTATGTTTGAAAACATGTTGCCACATGTATCCATGTTAACAGACAGCATAAAACAAAAGTTAACATTAACAAAAAAATTCTGTGAAGTCTCCACAATAAAGGTTTGCTTCACTGCTGTCTTTGGGAATATTCTGTGAAGTCTCCACAATAAAGGTTTGCTACACTGCTGTCTTTGGGAATATTCTGTGAAGTCTACACAATAAAGGTTTGCTTCACCGCTGTCTTTGGGAATATTCTGTGAAGTCTCCACAATAAAGGTTTGCTACACTGCTGTCTTTGGGAATATTCTGTGAAGTCTCCACAATAAAGGTTTGCTTCACCGCTGTCTTTGGGAATATTCTGTGAAGTCTCCACAATAAAGGTTTGCTACACTGCTGTCTTTGGGAATATTATGTGGTGATGACCCAATCTCTTCCGCAGTGTGACTCTCATACTTCTACTTCTTTCTTTCCAATTTTCATCTCATTGTTAACAGGTAACACCGTAGCCCAGTGTTGTGCTATTCTACATTTGTCTTGCACTTCTCGGGTGGCGTGGCTGATGGATTTGTTTCTCTTTTTGCAGGTTTCAACTAACCATTTATCCATCTCTTTCTGGGTCTTCCCCTCATTTTCCTTCCAGACGTTTTTCTGTTTAAAAACAGAATCTCCTATGCACTTTCGTCTGGCTGTAATTTTATTACATTTTCGAATCATTGCATTGTTTGTCTGTCAATATAATTCAGACATGGTCTTATTCTAACTTTCTAATTGCTGGTATTTGTAACTCTGTCTCTTCTTGTGATAGTTAGTGACCTTATGGTGCATTGCACAGGTAGTTATTCTCTGTTCTCCCATATGCCTGATGCGCCTAAGGCGTCAAAAGGGATCTCTTTACTTTATTCTCTGTTCTGTGTGGCATTGTTAGTCATGTCTATCAACAGCCATCTATGCTGTGTACTTTCAAAAAATTCTGACACAGATGATCCTCCATGCCATGATTTCAGACTATCTCTCTGTCCCCCTCTGCCTCTTCCCCCTCCAACTTCCCTGCTATGTCGATGTACTCCAATTTTCTTCTTCTCATAACATGACTAAAGAATATAGATTGTCTCCTTCTGATGTGGACAATTAGTTCTCTTTGTGAGTCAGTTTCTTTCAAGGCGTCATTGCTCTTATTGGTTTTTTTATCAATCCAGAGTATTCTCAACATTCATCTAAAAACCCACATCTCCACAGCGCCCGTACTCATGGCTGTACTGGTTCCAAATACTACTTTTTATGGCATTAGAAGAATTGGGTATATGGTACTTTCCACGTATTCAGACACTCAATTGCTGACATGGTCAATATGATAGTCCACTTTACTTCCAAGGACACTTTCTACTATCTAGTTTAGGCTGGGTCAACCTTTCAAAACAGGCGGGTGAAAACAAATTTCACACAGAGGTCTACTAATCAGGAATAAGTCCTGCTTCAAACAGAGACTTGAACCCCAGAAAATTACATTCATGTATGTATGCACTAATTACTACACCAGGCTACACCTATAACTTCCTCTTTTATCACTTTGGGTGTTGAGGGAGATTTAAGGTTCGGCTTCTTGCTCTTCTGGTCACTTCGACCATAGACACATCGTGCTGCTGAAGAGTTTCTCGGATGTTATCTTTCCATCTTGTCCTTGATCTACCTTGTGCATGAAGTCCTCCTCTTTGCATGGGATGGTGTCTTAAAGCATTCTAAGTGGGGCAGACCATTTGATTTGCTGTCTCTGTATGTAATTTAATGAGTGTTTACCTGTCAAAATGAGGATCCTTGGAATTGAACTGTGTGTGGTCAGGATAACTTTCTTTTACGACCTAACAGACACACACAAAATTACAAGTGAAATTTCTGTCAATAAGCTGTATCCAGGGGCTTCCAGGGTTCCCTATAAAGGCCCGGGTAGTTTTGTGGGACATCTGTAACCTCATGTAGGTGGTGACCTCATTCCCTGATCCACAGGTGCTGTCTCTAGAGGACCCGTCCAAGTCCATCATGTGCAGTCCTCGTTAATCCCTTTATCTTTAAAAATACATCTCCGCCTTCAACATAAATTTTGTTTTTCACCAAATGGCCAGCTGTCCATGTATGCTTGTGCGTATGAGTCTGAGTGAATGTATGTGTACGTATGAGTGTGGGTGCTTGTATGTGTCTGTATGAGCATGAGTGCATGTATGTATTTGTATGTGGGCGGGTGTGAGTGTATGTATTTACAGATGTATTTATATATATGTATGTGCTAGTGTACAAATGGGCATAAAAGAGTGTTTGTGTAAGTGTATATTCAGAGTGTATATGTCTGCGTATACATGATGTGTGTATGCATTATTTCATTATGTATGTTTTAATATAAACATAACATGCATTATCGATAACATACAATTGTGGTCTAAAAGATGAGTGCTTGGAAGGGAGAAATGTAAGACAGGCACGCGTGCCCAATTTGTAACCCTTTGAAAATAAAGTTTGTTCTTTCCCTTCTGTATATCAGGATTTGAATTATATAGCTATTAAGAACTTGGTGGCTTCCTCTGTTCAGGTGTAGGAGATCTAAGTTTCTGCTTCTTGCTTTTCTGGCTGCCTTTACCATAGTCATGCCGTGTTGTTGTAAAGTTTCTCGTGCTCCATGTTCTTGTCTTCTTTAATGTAGTGCTGTTGTAGAGTTTCTCGTGCTCCATGTTCTTGTCTTCTTTAATGTAGTGCTGCTGTTGTAGAGTTTCTCGTGCTCCATGTTCTTGTCTTCTTTAATGTAGTGCTGTTGTAGAGTTTCTCGTGCTCCATGTTCTTGTCTTCTTTAATGTAGTGCTGTTGTAGAGTTTCTCCTGCTCCATGTTCTTGTCTTCTTTAATGTCTGCCCTGCATGATACTGAGGCACAAGGCATTCTTAGTGGGCTAACAATTTGATTTACTGTCTTTGTATGTAATTTAGAATTGGTTCTGTGCCGACTTGTTCTCTTGAGACTTCATTCTCAATTTGATCTCTTCGGGTCACTCATGCGGCCCTTGTCAGACATGTATGAATATAAGTGTGTGTGTGTGTGTGTGTGTCAGTATTTATATATGTTTGTATATATATGGATGTATGTATGTATGTAAATATGTGTGTACGTATCCATATGAGTGTGTATGTGTCTGTGTATGTACATGTGTGTTTGATGGTGTATATATGATGTTTGCATGCATTATTTCATGACGTATATTTTTTATTGGACATTTTAACATGCAACTGTGGTCTTAAAGATGAGTGCTTGGAAACGCCGAATGTAAGACTGGCCTGTGTGCCCAATTTGTAAAACTTTGAAATAAAGTCTTTTTGTTCGTTCTCTTTTTCAATGGTTACTAATTGCCTTTTCTGGTTTGTTGTGATTGACCATGTCATAGAAAATCCGCAACTATTACAAAATATGGTAACTGCAAACTACACTAGGTGTCACAGCAGCAAAGTGGTTAGCTCTTGACTTTTTTTAAGTGAAGGGAAAGATTGTGGCAAAACAAAATGGCGCTTTTCTGGTTTATTTACTACTTCAATCATGAGGATGGAGGTGGAGGCAATTACTGCTGCTCTGAAGTGGAAAGCAGAAAACAGAGTTACCAGGGGGATGATAGTGTCCGATTCTTGGTGAGTACTGCAGAAAGTTCAAAATGGACAAGTGTGGCATGAGTGGATACTAAGCATTAACAGGTCAACATTACATGGACTCACTGCCTGGGACATGCAGAGGGTGCCAGGGAATGAGACAGTGTGGATCCAGCAAGGAGGGATGTACAATAGCAAGAGAATGATGTGTGTTGTATAATCATTGAGCTACAGGAACAGTTAACATCTACACACGACAGACATCTATCAAACTGCTACTGGCACCATCAGCCAGCTGGTGGCTGAAGATGAGGACAGAGCATTTAGGAGATTGTCTCAAGTGCTGTCAGTTCTGAGCTCAGCGCTTAAATCTTCAGGTGCCGACTGGTCTGGAAAAAATGGACCTAGCACCATATGTCTGGTGCACTCATTGTGTTCTTCGTCTTCGTCTTCTACTTCTTCATCTTCTACTTCTTCATCATCTTCCACTTCTTCTACTTCTTTTTCCACTTCTTCTTCTTCTTCTACTATTTCTTCTTCTACTACTATTTCTTCTTCTTCTTCTTCTACTACTATTTCTTCTTCTTCTTCTTCTACTACTATTTCTTCTTCTTCTTCTTCTACAACTATTTCTTCTTCTACTACTATTTCTTCTTCTTCTTCTACTATTTCTTCTTCTTCTTCTACTACTATTTCTTCTTCTTCTTCTACTACTATTTCTTCTTCTTCTTCTACTACTATTTCTTCTTCTTCTTCTACTACTATTTCTTCTTCTTCTACTACTATTTCTTCTTCTTCTACTACTATTTCTTCTTCTTCTTCTACTACTATTTCTTCTTCTGCTTCTTCTTCTACTTCTTCTCCTTTTTCTTCTTTTTCTCCTACTTCTTCTTCTACCTCTTCTTCTAATCCTTTTACTTCTCTTTCTTCTACTACTTATACTTCTAATTCCTGAGTTTAGCATGTGCATCCATTTTTACTGGCTTATTTGTGTGCAGTTGGTTGTCCCTTGCTGCTCAGGCTTATGTGCTCCGACTTTAAGGAAGTCCCTAATTAGTAGACTCCTAGGACATGCTTGTTGGGGAGGCAGTGGGTCTATTCTTGTTGTCCCCACAACGGGGTCCCAGAACCCACAAGAGAAACTGATGGTGGGAAAAGAAAGGGGTCCTCTACTTACAAGCCAAATTAATTATACAGACCTTACAGATGCCCACAATTCCTGGATCCTTGCAATTGCTGTGATAGAAGAAGTCTGCATGGTCCAGCTTCATCTGGTCTCTAAGAAAGTTGCGTGCCTGAAAACATTGGGAATCAAAAGCAACAACAACAAATCTTTATGAATATGACTGATTACAACTTGTTTGTCAATGTAAATCAACAAGCGACCACAAGAAGAAGAAGAAGAAATATGATTGATTGCATTCAGGATCATCTTCATTGTGCTAGTGGCTCCATCTCTTTCATCTGATCTAATACTAGACAGATATTGCCACATGACTGGGGGCTGAGTGGTCTCAAGGTATAGTGTCCGCCTCAAGTGCTGGAAGTCCCCGGTTCAAGCCTCGGTGAAAGCTGGGATTTTTTTAAATGTTGACTTCTGGTAATCTCCTTGGTCTCTGGGTAGTAAAATTGGACACCGGTGTGTATTCTTGCGCATGTAAACAAACCCCTTGACAGATGGGAATCGTAAAGAGTAGCCTAACGGCGCTGCCTAGGCAAATTGTTAGTTAAAAATCTACTCAAAGTATTTCAGGATCCTCACCAGTGCTACGGAGTTCGTGCGCTGCACTGAGATACTTCGGACTTAAGCTACAGTCAGAAGTAGAATGGAGCATTTATGGGTTACTACCCTTGTGTCATGATGATGATCCGTTGTCTAAACCGAACCGTTCTAGGTCCTTTTGCCATGCCTTCATGCGTACTGGGCATATAGGAATAGACCTATATTTGACAGACCAATCGAAAATCAGTAAGAGATATGGTCGGCCACCTTTACTTCCCAGGATTTTACCTGGTACCTATCCAAGTCTTGGTCAACCTGGGAGCCAAAGGTTATTTTATTTTAAGTCTGGCCCCCATCAGGACCTAAACCCACGACCTTCCGATCCACAGGCCAGCGTCTAGCCACGTCACGATGGCAGCTCTACTGACACTATTTAGACATTAAAATTTAGCGATGCTCAAAAAGCAATAGATTATGAGTACAGTAACATATTCATATCAACACGATGTAGCCGGTGTAGAGAACAGACTACCTGATTTCTTTAGCATACTCTGACAGAACAAAGAAAGTCCTATAATGATGAAATATGCATGGACACCACTGCATGCCCGAAGATGCACGGACAGACACACACTGCGGACTAGACTAGCGAACAGCAACCAATCTCTAATGACTGCATGATCTCGGAGTGAAGACTGGAAAAGCATGCCGGGGAATTCTTCCAGGTCAAGATAGGAGACACTGTAACCAACTTTTCAAATGAATAATCAGCATAAGTACCCACAGGTGGCTGCTGCATCGGAGGACTGAGCTCACATGGGAATGCTCCCTGTGTGGGTTCCGACTATTTGAAAGCTTCCTTCGAAGCCGGAGTGCATCTGCCTGAGTGGCAAGAAACTAGCAGTCTGCATACAAATGAGTCAGATCTGTAAAACAGATGCACACACAACACTCAGGTTCTGGAACAGGACTGCAGTCCAGAAGTGGACAATCCCCAGAACTTTACAGCTGGTGAATGAGAAGAAGAAGAAGAAGACATGGGAATGTGAACTGACTGAGAAAATATAATACAAAAGATGACATATTAATCAGTAGGAAAGCATGTTGAATCTGGAATGCTGAAATAAGAATCAACATCATAACAATCGGGACACTCCCATAAGCGCTCCATCACAATCGTCAGCAGCCAACGAAAAGTTCCAATTCTGATGGCACCAGTAACTTTTCTGATTGTATATCCATCTCGCCTTTCCCTTGAGTGTTGAGCGTCGGCCAGATCTCCTGGTAACTCTCGCAGCGCCATTCTTCTCAGACCGTAATGATCTATTTATGCTTCCTCACTGTTCATTCACTCCCAGAGGGGCCTCACAACATCCAGCTTGTCATACATCAGTTCACCACCAAGTGGTGCAGAACCGGCCAGTCTATCTGCCTGCTCATTTCCCAACAGAAGGGTAGAAGAATTGCTAAATATGTAGGATGCCTTGCTTTTGACAGAAAATGTTAATCCTTTTGCCATGGGAATGCTAAAACAAATGGTTCATGACTCTATGGGAATTCCTGAGAGAAAAAAAATCCTTTTGAAAAAACAACCATTTGACACTGGTCACTAAGACATAAAAAAAAAAAAAAAGATTAATTTATCTATATTTAAAAATTTATTTTCAAAATATACAAAGATATATAAAGTCGAGAGGACTGACATCATTGCACGGGGTTTTATCCCATAGGCCTTAGTCTCTTTGTAGAACAGCTAACTACCTGCAGAGAGTGCTACACAAAGCACAAACTCCGTAGCTCTGGCAACAATCTCCAGGGATCTCCTTTAAAAAATTCACTCGTGAACTGAGCGGCGCCACCGGAAAATGAACCCACGACCTTCAGAGTGCCAGGCAAACGGTTTGACCACTTCGCCCCAGTCAGAGCCTAAATAATATGTATCAGATGACTGATGCCATGACCTGTGACCTTTGTCAGTGAGGCTGAAGGGAAAATTTGGTGTCAACATAGCTTAAAAAAAAGCCGGTTTGTTAACAAGAAAATGCCCCTAAATTTTATTTTTAGTAAATATATTCATAAACTTGGAGCTGCCATGGTGCAGCGGCCAGACGCTCGCCGACAGATTAGAAGATTGTGGGATCAGGTCCTAACGGAGCCAGACTTTTAAAATACAAAATTACCTTGGTTCCGAGGTTAACCCCAGCCTTAAATGGGTACCAGGTACAGTCCTGGGAAGTAAAGGCAGCTGGCAACATGTAGACCACATCACCCACTGAGTACCGATTGGTCTATAAAATATAGTTCTAGTCTTACATGCCCAATACGCCTGAAGGTGTGGGAAAAGGGTCCTTTATATTCATAAACCAACCTCCTAAATGCTGAACATGTGCAAACACAGCCAATGGCATTAACAAGGCATCTCATAAACACGTCCCTGTAGAAAGGTTAAGTACCCTGGCTTTTACAGGGAACCGGAAATACTGCGTTTGCTCTTCCCTGAGCCAAAGGGTTAACGACAATTCAAGGGGGTCAATGGCAACATCATAAAAACACTGTCTTTTTAAAACTTACCTGATAGTTTCGGACTCCATCCCAACAAGCTGTCTGGTCTGGTGAAACTTTCAGATCATCAAAACTGAACTAAACAGAACAATCAAAACCAAACACTTTGTTAACTCTATCACTGTCAAATCCAGCCTAAAACTTGTACCAGGTAATGTCTTGGAAAGTAAAGGTAGCTAGTACAGCAGTGATAACAACACCCATGGAGTACCAAGTGGCCCAAATAAAAATGCCTGCCAGGCACTAACTGCCTGATGTGCCCACAAAAAAATCACACTCCCCTCCGTCACACCAAGGTGGAGACACATCAAAAGATTTATATTTCAACTTGGCATATGGCTCCTCCCTGATGAATCTAATGGAGGTAAGAATATTTCTGGTAGTAGGGATAATTGTTAGCCCATAACCCAGTGATTCCCAAAGTGTGTGCCGGGGCGCACCAGGGAGCTGTGACCACTTCACAGGGGCGCCGCAAAATATTTGAAGATACACAAGTTTTATTTTTTTTCTCTTACATATAAATAGTCATACTTTTACTTTAGGTTCGGACACCGCGGAAAAATGTTGGTTGAAAAAAGGCATAACGACTAAGAAATGTTTGAGAAACACTGCCATAGCCTATGTGCATGTGGAGGCAAAAGACCCTCTACTACACCAAGGTGGTCCTTACCTCCATAGGACTGCAGGTTACACCAGGTTCGTGTTGCTGTTATGGTTGTTCTAACTGTAACTTCTTTGGGGATTGTATGAGGTCTCTGGGATCCGTCTTGTTGGTCTGTTGTTCAGAATGAAATTTTTAAAATAACCTTTAGATATCAGCCCAGAGGGGACTAACTGATCAATCAGTGGAGACACTTCAGAGAAGAAGTTACCAAAAGATAAGCAACAAAAACAAAATGTAAGGCACAAGTACCTTCATATCAATTCCTTTTTCATATCTAGATCCCGGCTCAGACTTTACTAACCAGTGTGAATATACTGCAGAAGGTGATGCCTTATCTGTTGCGGTTTTCTTTGGCTGTGTTTTACTTGAGCCGGGCGCTTTCTTTCCCTTTAGTCCCACCTTCACAGACTTCACACTTCCTGTACTATCTTGTTTAATCTTTTTGTCAGAAGGTTGGTTGCCTTCACTATCAGCTGGAAAAAAAAAGAAGAAAATAACAGTGCAAATAAATTGTACTTGGTTAGCATTAAATGAGTTAACATAGTGAAATTAAGGGCACTTTACCAATAGCCAACCACAAACAGGGAAAATCCACAGGTCACAGGACATTCTAATATTTCAGGGAGTGGAAGATGAAGTGTTGAATGGGGTATATGGGCTTGTCCTGTTGGTCTGCCATCAGCACTGAGATTGTTAAAGTATCACGGTGTCAACCCTGCAGGTCTGCCATCAGCAGTGAGATTGTTAAAGTATCACAGTGTCAACCCTGCAGGTCTGCCATCAGCACTGAGATTCTTAAAGTATCACGGTGTCAACCCTGCAGGTCTGCCATCAGCACTGAGATTGTTAAAGTATCACAGTGTCAACCCTGCAGGTCTGCCATCAGCACTGAGATTCATAAAGTGTCACAGTGTCAACCCTGCAGGTCCTGTTGGTTTGCCCTCTAGAGTGAGATCTGATCTCAGGGTGTCAAAGTTTCCAGATAGCAACCTTGAGGGGATGCGGAGTGCATGCAGCATGGGTTGCACCTTCCCAAGACCAGTAAGATGTAACCCATGGACTCACTGAGACTTTGATGACTTCCCAATAGCTGACATCATGTAAAGTGCTGCTGCTTTCTATGATCAATTCTCTTAATGACTTCTGCTTAGAAATTGGTGTTCAAGTACTTTAAACACCAAAGATAATGCCCTGCCCCACTGGGACAAGCAGTACTGTTTTGTTTTTTGCAGAACACCTCATTCATCCTAGTCAATCCAGACTAACATACAGAAGGTTCCACAATCCACTACTCACAGTAGGTAAGTTAGTCACATTTTCAAAATTATTTGTAGATAATGCACTAGAAAAGTTGGATTCTACTTGGAAATGAAATCAAGCAGTACTTCATTCAAACCTCTAAGTCAATTCTAAGCTGAGATATTCATTTTAAAACGTAAATCATATAAATAACAGGAACATATTTTAATTTCAGTACTTTTAGAACATGCATTTTAACACTTTAATTGCTGTAAATGTTTTGTTTCTCAACATAGACTTTAGCAACCATATATCACTATGTTTGTGACATGACTAGACCTAACAGAAAATACAATTTTTAAACAAAAATATTTTATTATATGATCAGATTAATGTGATCACATTAATCACTGTCCATTAATATATTCAGAACCACATAATGTAACATTACAGTTAAAATAACCTTAAGGCACGGGCCATGGAAACATACTTTTTTTATGGTTGATGAACTGAGTCCACAGATCACACTGGGATTTTAAAGATCTTTGGTCACAAACAAAAATATAATAAGAAGAACTCCACACGGGAACATACACAGCAGGGGTCCACCGGTCATCAGTAGAACTCCACACAGGAACATACACAGCAGGGGTCCACAGGTCATCAGTAGAACTCCACACGGGAACATACACAGCAGGAGTCCACTGGTCATCAGTAGAGATCCTTAGTGGACAATTGTTTTGGCAAACTGCTTCCCTAGCAATCTCGGAAGGTGGGCCAACCTGGGTCATGAAGCCAGGCCCCGATCATTCTCTGCTGCACTTAATCCGACTTAATAGGGACTGGACGATATGGTGACTTTCAACAGGTGCTGTAAGATTTGGTGTTATACTGTCGCTGCGGTAGCAAATTAGATCAGTTGACTACCTTTACGACCAGAGTGACAAGTTTATAGTTGGTTCATCTGACAATTGTTAGACTTTGGCAGAGCGACACTAGCAGCAGTTATCAGACACTTTGGTTTTTAACTCTTACCTGCAGACCGATATACCGCTTCTGCTGTAATTTTCTAATCTGCCACTAAACCGCTGTACCTCATTGTCAGTACTTTGCGTATTATGTGAAAACCAGGCATCAGAAACTAAAAATAACTAGCCAATTGTGGTCAGACCTTGTGTTTAGTCATTGCGAAAGACTGCCCACATGTGTTTGGATTTACTTTGTGTGGTTTAACATGAAAAAAATTCTGAAACTTCACAATGAAACGAGCGGCTGATGAACCAAGCAATTCAACAGGAAAGTGAAGTAGGACTAGGCTTTTCATAGTCCAACAGGCGATCGATACTTTGGTTGATTCAGACTCTAAGGAGTCAGAATTTCATGAAGAATATGTTCCCAGTTGAAGTGACACAGTCAGTGAGAGCTTGATGAGGAGAATCTTGAAAATTATAGATTTCAAACTAGATCAATAGTAAGAGAAGGGGGCATGTCCCTCAAACAGCAACATCTAGTGCTCACTTTGTGAAACAAGGCTGATCCTGCTGGGTGGGTTGGCACATAAGGATATAAATCAATATTAGCACTAGATTAAATGTCTCCAAGTTTCATCTTATTCTAACCACTTGTTTGCATGCAACTAATATTTTTGTATATCATGTTCGTTTTCTCGTGTTAATGCAGAGGAGCTCAAGTATAGGGGACAGTTCGGTTCAGAGCCTCAGGTCTGGTAGGGTTAAGGCTCAGGGATAAGACGTTCTTCCAAAAAAGTTATAGCACAGGCCTATAACTTATAACGTATCTGAACGTACTGAAAAGTATCTGGCTACATGTATATATATAGAATTGACGTACAGACTACTATGAGATACCTTGGATTTCATCTTTCAAGTGGTTTCAAACTACTTAATGCTAGCTAGTACTTAGTTGCATTACTGAAAAATAATGTATACAATTTGACTAAAGTTAATACTCACTACTAAAAATATTTTAAACGAAGGAAGAAAGAAGTCTTTATTTTTAATCCCTGAGCCAGCAGCTGGCAATAAACTGGACATGTAATTTAATGTTACATTTAAAAACATTCATACGCGCCATACCTTCTTCTACTTCTTTAATCTTTCGTTTCGGTGCCATTTTGATTTCGTTTCGTGTAGTAGCAGTCAATGAAAACTCGTGTTCGACGGGTGGCACCCACCCTGCAGACAGTTTACGGTACTGAAGCACATCATGGATGATGTGGTGTGCTGAACCTTGACTGATGTCGAGATGTGCGGCAATGTCGCTCACAGTCAGTAGGCGATTCTCCTTGACGAGGCCTTCAACGGCTGCAATCGACTCTGGTGTCACTACTCGGTGTGCCTGACCCGGTCGTGCACGATCTGTCACAGAAGTCACCCCGTTTTGAAATTTCCGGCTCCACTCATACACTTGCTGAACTGACAGGCATGCGTCGCCATACTGGGTTTTCATTCGTCGATGAATTTCTATAGGTTTCACCCCTTCGCTTATCAAAAAACGAATAACAGAACGCTGCTCCTCTTTGAAGCATGTTAAACGTGTGGCGGCCATCTTTAAACATAATAACGTCACCGTGTCGCCTACACCATGATGTCAATTGCTTAACACTCTTGACGTCCTTAACAGCAATTGGCAACTGCTTAAAAATGTACAAACAAGAGACATTTTCCAACAGTAACAATAGATAGTCAGGTGCGCATGTTGTTTGGTGTTCCCGACAGCAAACATATACTCCAAAACTACTCCGAATATAACACATTAGGGGATATATCATACCCCACCCTCACTATGGGACGGACTGGGGATTTCCCTACCGAATCTAGAAAGCCGGCGTTATGTGGGGAAATAACACCAAGATCAAAATATACAAAACGTTGACAAGACCGGTCGTTTTATGTGGCTCTGAAACTTGGGGCACAACTAAAATTAGATAAAGCATTATTACAAGCAGCAACAACATTTTTTTTTCAATATCTGCTTTTGCCGCTAGGCGTCGCAGTTCGTCAGACGATCGGCAGCCGAGCCAGGGCGCGCTCAGTCGCTTGATATGCCGTGATGTTATGCAGTCTCAATGTGTCAGTGACTCCTTCAATCCATGTTCTTTTCGGTCTCCCCCTGCCTCTTGGTGTTTCGATTTTCAGGTTGTACGCTCCTGCTGCTGGCATCGTTGATTTCATTCCCATTAGATGGCCAAACCATTCCTTTCTTTGTTTCTCGAAAAATTTGACGATGGGTGTTGTTCTAATAGTTCTTGTGATCACGTCGTTTCTCACTCGATCTTTTCAGGTTTTATTCGCAGCTATTCTCACACATCTCACAGGTGGTTAGTTTTCTCTCGTGTTCTCTTGTCAATGTCCGACATTGATAACCTAAAGTCGGTATAAATATTGTATTTATAATTTTGTCTTTTTGTCTCTACTGGGATAGAAGGTTGTTTTAACCAACAAAAGACAGGGAACTACATGATACCACCAAATGGTTACGAAGTGGGTTGAATTTGAGTGATATTGTGCGGGTGAGGAGGATGTTTAGGCCTATGCCTCTCTAATGGATAATCCAGTATTTGGTTGATATTATGCTTGCAAGGATAATTAGGGTAACGGACTCTATTCCCCGCGCTCAGGCATATACTACTAAATGTATATTTCATACAGCGGTCAGTACTCGGTGGGTGATGTGGTCAGCACCAGCCTTCCGCCTTTACTTCCCAGGACTTTTGCCTGGTAGCCATTTATGGCTGAGCCAAAGGACGAGGTCAGTTTTGAAAAAAACACGTCACTGTTCGGATTTGAATCCACAACCTTCGATTCCGGAGGCGAGCGTCCAGCCGCTACACCACGCTGGCTCTAAGGGGATAGGGGACAGTGAGTATTCTGTGCGAGACTGTCCTCCCTGCCACTGGCCCAATGACAAGCCAGCGTTGACAAGTATGGCTTCCTTCTCCGGGAAGCCGAAGAAAGGGATTCTAAAGCCGTCTGGAAGCGTGGAACAGCAGTACGATCATGTTATATGCCTTTTTGTTTCAGTGTCTGTAAAGCGTAAAGTAAATGCTGAATGATAAAAGTGTGCGTAAGTCTAACGCATTGGCTGTCGTCTGCCGGTGGCTAGGCTGGGAGAGGAGTTATGCGATAGGGATAGGGGGAACAGAATGTATGAACCACGAGAAAAAAACAGAAATTAAATCCAACGGTTTCTGTTTCACAGCATTAGTGCCGCGGTTATCTGTTAGTGATATTTGTTTCTATTTGTGTAGCTTTCGCGTTGTAAAAGACTTCGTGTAAAAAAAGGCGAATAGACGTAACTACTACAGTTAACACCCATCCTTACCCACACCTTGGTTCTCAGCTCGACCCAGCCTTAAACTGGGTACCAGCTAAAATCCCGGGAGGTAAAGACGGCCGGCGGGATGTTGACCACATCACATACATAGTGCCGGTTAGTCAGTAAAAATATAAGGCCCAGGCTAGCATATGTCAGACATGGCACTGGATCCTTTATTTATCCGCATAGGAATATGTTTATATATATATATATATATATATATATATATATATATATATATATATATATATATATATATATATATATATATATATATAATTAGGCTACACAAGGCAGGTACAACTTTTACAGTGCCACAGATATATTTCCTCTTTTTTTTTTCCTGATCAAATATGGTATCTGTGATCTTCCCAGTTAGCTTGCTTTCCAGACTGAGATTTATAATCCCAGACAGGGGTACAGATACAAGGATAACAGGGATTGGGGAGGGGGTTAACATTTTCTCAGGCAGGGGAGCCTAAGCATTGTTTAAGTGTTTAACTCTTTGAGTCCCAGAGGGTTTAGCATCACAGGCCCAAGGGGTAGTCAAAAGAGACGTAAAATCAGCGCATCGTGCGTTCATTGGGCTTCTAGGCAGTAACCTATGAACGTATGATGCGTTCCTTGGGACTCAAAGAGTTAATAATGATGAGAAAAATAATGTACTAAATGCAAAGAAATCTAATACTATATTTGATTGAAATAATATGAATTATGTAAACAAAGACTTCTAAAGAGAACTTCTGTACTTTGTTGTTTGGGAAGTGGTGGGGGGGGGGGCCTAGCATTCCTTATCAACCAGACTGTGACGCCCCTGATCTTAGAGGGGTCAGACGGTCAGGAAGTAGCCTAGAGAGGATAAATGGAAACAAATGAAACAAACACTAACTTCATCATCCCCACCCACTAGTGTGAAGGTTGTCTGCAATGGGTCTCCTGTGCCCTCTGCCAGTCACACTGCTGGTACAATCTCTGAGACTGCTGTTTGTTCATTTCTTGATATTTACCCATTTGTACTACTGTCTACCTCTTGCTGCATTGTTTGCAACTTCTCCCCCATGTGTGGTTTCTCCTTCTTCTTCATCATCATATCATCTTCTGGTCTAGCCATATATAGTTCTAGCCATGTTACTTTATGTGTTCTTTAAAAGGAATAAGCATTTTTTTTAAAATGGCAGTTTGGTTTAAGTACAGTAAATAATTAATTATTTTCATCTTTAGCCGCATCAGACAATTAATGCTAACCTCATTTTTTTGTAAAACAGTCATCACTCAGTAGATAATGTGGTCAATGTAATGCCAGCCACCTTTATTTCCCAGAATATGTCCTGGTAGCCACTTTATGCTAGGTTGACCTGGGAACCCAGATCATTTATAAATGACCCACCCCAAATCAAACTGAAGACTTTCATGCCGACAGGCAAGTGTGACATATTGATTTGCTGTGCAAAAATTGACAAATAATAATCTTTCATTAATGTTTTGCACATGTAGATTATCAGTTGCTCTTCAAAGACTAAAACAACTGAATAAATTATGGAGTGTGACGGACAAAACTACAAAAATTAGATTTCTAAAAGCATGCATCTTTCCCATTGCAACATACGCCTGTGAGACCTGGACAGTTACTAAACAAGCTGAACAGCACATAAATGCTTTTGAATATAAATGTTTTAGATTGGTTCTAAGAATATCATGGGTAAAGAAAAGAACAAATGCATCCATACTTCAGGAAATAAATATTAAAAAAGGTTAGCTATTTAAGACGATACAACACAGACAATTGAAATATTTTGGTCACGAAAGTTTAGAGAGAACAATAATGGAGGAGTATATGCCTGGAGGATTATATGCCTATGAAGAGAGGAAGAGGAAGGCCAAAGAGAAGATGGGATGGGTGGGGGTGTGGCGGATGATCTCCAGATGGGTGTATCGGACGCGGGACATCTTGCTTGTGATCGAGAAGTTTTACCGAAAGTTAATATTGGAGCATGGTTCTGCAAAGGACAGGCTACTGACTGACATGTAGATTACAGGGGCCCATATTATAAAAAATAAAACTGCCTTTAATTACTGCATTTACCACTTTTAGACTGGTGTAGGACAAAAAGGGGGGAAGGGACCTAACCCTTTTACCCTCGTATGGCTAAATAAAATGGGTCCTGACCCCATGGGAATTCTCTTAACTTCGCCCCAATATGGTATGCAACTTTTTGTTATTTTGAAGCCCCACCCCGGCTTTAACCTGGGGCCCAAATATAACCTAACAGATGAACGTCGTTTGTGAGCCTTGTAGGTGGGTGATTAGTGGCACTTTGTGTCACTGGGTGTTTATCGCTCATTGTGGGGCTGATTGACACTCATGGGAATTCTCTAAAAAAATCTTTCAAAAACAAGAATTTTATACAGGTCATTCATTATTAAAAAATTTGAATCTAGCTTCAAATGCTACTGGTGCTACTGTCTTGATAAGAGTCATCTACCTTGTTAGTTTTTTAATTTGCATGGCATGTGTCAATTGAGGATCTGTTTGTAAGAAATTGTTCTCTCCAGGACTGTTGGCCTTAGGATTAACAGCCTAAGGATGAGAATTAAACCAGCAGATCTCATTCACTTGTATAAGACAGTTTTATTTGGGGCATCCCTATGGTTACATATTGCCTGCGAATCTGAATGTTGTGGGTTCAGGACCTGACAAAGCCAGACTCTTGTTTAAAAAAAAGACCTTGACCCCCAGTTTGACCTCCGGTTTGACCCAGCCTAAAATTGGTAGCAGGTAAAGTCCTGGGAGATAAAGGTGACCAACATGATTTTGACCATAAAACCCTACAAATTATGACTGGTCTAAAGAATATAGGTGTTCTGGGAGATAAAGGTGACTAACATGATTTTGACCATAAAACCCTACAAATTATGACTGGTCTAAAGAATATAGGTGTTCTGGGAGATAAAGGTGACCAACATGATTTTGACCATAAAACCCTACAAATTATGACTGGTCTAAAGAATATAGGTGTTCTGGGAGATAAAGGTGACCAACATGATTTTGACCATAAAACCCTACAAATTATGACTGGTCTAAAGAATATAGGTGTTCTGGGAGATAAAGGTGACCAACATGATTTTGACCATAAAACCCTACAAATTATGACTGGTCTAAAGAATATAGGTGTTCTGGGAGATAAAGGTGACTAACATGATTTGACCATAAAACCCTACAAATTATGACTGGTCTAAAATAAAGAATATAGGTGTTCTGGGAGATAAAGGTGACCAACATGATTTTGACCATAAAACCCTACAAATTATGACTGGTCTAAAGAATATAGGTGTAGCTCTTTGTGCCCAGTATGCCTAGAAAGGGGTCCTTTACTTCTAGGGTTGCAAAGTAACCTTGCAGTCTACTGTGGGGATGGGATGAGATCTAACTGAGGACCTGTGCTTGACTAGAAGTTGAAAATCAGATGTCCCCTCGTGGGTTCCTAATTTTGGGGAAAAGAACAGAATCACTGCCCCCTGAACAAGCTTGTCGTAAGAGTCGACTAATTGGGGGCTTCCTTTGAAATCAAAATTCATTTGCCAGAGCGGCAAGGAACAACCAACAGCACACAAATAAGTCAGTAAAATGGATGTACACGCAGACTGCAGGCCCTGACAGAAAGCCAAAGTCCAGATGGACAAACAACTATGACCTTCTGCCAGAGCTTACAGCCAGAGAAGAAAGAAGAAAAAGAAAGTCAGAAGAAAAAGAAAAAAAAGTTATTACATTATAACTAAATAGGCCATGATACCCCCTACTCATAGACTGTGGGCACCATGGTGAGAAGGTTCCTACAGAATCATTGTGTTTTTTTCTCCAGCAAAAAAGAGATTGAATGGGATGAAATGAACATAATTGCTACTTACCATCCAGCCAACAAGGATTATGGACACATGAAAATTGACGAGCCACCAACACCTTTTAACAAAGCAGCTGTTTCAGACAGTGAGGATGGAACGAATGAAAAAGCGGGAAGTGAATGTTCTAATGTTGAACTGGATGCTGAACAGTTGGCACGGAAGTAAGGACGTGCTTAATACTTTGTTTAGATTTGGTTAAATCATACAGTTTCGAGAAACTCACCATGAACTAATTGGTAACTCCTGATATGATGTTGTTTTTCTCAACTACTTGTGTAGTGTCTAATTATTGTGGTAACCTACTTTATAACAGTTGTTATATTAATGAGGAGCAGTGCATTGGAGAATGATAGGCTGTCATTTGGGAGACCCAGTTTGAATCCTCAGTAAGGTCACCAATATTTTTTTCTTGTCGGCAGTAATAGTCCATGGCGACACACAGCTCTAGGCATGTGAGACTAAATCCTCACGCTCCAAGACCGCCCCCCCCCCCAGAATATAGCCCAGCCATAAATATAGCCTAATGGCTGAAAGGGGTTTCTGAGACCTCTCCACAGGTGGTGCTTATCTGCATGGTGGCACATTGTGTCACCGGATGTTTGTCACTTGTGTGATTTCCTGGGGGGAAAGGGGGGGGGGGGGGGGGTACAACAAGAGAGAGAGAGAGCAATAGTCTGCTCCACCAATTTTCACTCCAAGGTCATGTAATCATGTTAGCATCTGGAGATTTATCCTTTGCCAGCCTTGTCCTACTGCTTGATGATATCAGCTCCTCTTGTCCTACTGCTTGATGATATCAGCTCCTCTTGTCCTACTGCTTGATGATATCAGCTCCTCTTGTCCTACTGCTTGATGATATCAGCTCCTGCTGGGATTTTCTAATTTAAAATATGTAAATATTTTATTCGTTTTTTTTCCCTTGTGGCTTAGGCATATCAAACGTAGTTTAGAATTCTGGGATGCTGGGTTCAATCCCAGCTGTGGAAGATATGTCATTTCGCTGGTTTCGACAGTGGTACCAAGAGCTGCCCGTTCAGAAGCAGTGGCAAACTACTGAACATAATATTTGCCTAGAAAAACCACAACAGCCAAAAAAAAACTCGGGCTAGGGCTTGTTCTGCAACGTCCTGTAAAGGATAAGCAACTAGCTTACTTTTTCCTTTGTCAGAGAAGGATAGATGCCCCATTCATGTAATAACAGTTTGGGAAAAAGGGGGGGGGGGGAATACACCATCCTTTTCTGATTTTATAAAGTAAATAACCATGTCTGCACAATCAGGAGACAGATGTCAAAACCGCCTAACCGGTCTGCCGCGCATAGTTCACTTATTATGCCAAACGTTTATTTTTGTGCAGAAATATTGCAACCGTGTACACATATGCTGTGATGTATAAAAATTATTATAACTGTTAAAAGTAAAAGTTTTTCTTAGCTGGGACAACACCAACCCGTTCACATCCTGACGGAGCCGAACTTTTTTTCAAAAATGACCTTGACTCCCAGGTTGACCCAACCTCGAGTGGGTACTAGGTGCAGTCCTGGGAAGTAAAGGTGGCCGGCGTGATGCTGACCACATCACCCACCAAGTGCCGATTGGTCTACAAAGATATAAGTCTAGCCCTATATACCCAATGCGCATACAGGCGTGGAAAACGGTCCTTTACTTTTACTTTTTACAACACCAACCATTTATTTGTTTTCTATTTTGTTTTTGTGCCATTAGATCTGGGAATGGATTTCTTTCTTCAGCTCACTCTGTCTCTCTCGTTCTATCTCTCTATCTGTCTCTCTGTCTCTGTTTCATTCACTGTCTCTTTATCAGCCATGTTATGCTATGTTGTCACAGTTGATGCTGGTATGCATTAGGCTTGATCCTTCAATGCAACAGAAATCCCAAGACACCTGTACTGTTTATTACCATGCACAGTTTGTTATGGTCTTGCCTATCTTGACCTTGAAGATGGCATAGGAATGCTTTGCCAGCTTTACTCTTAAGTCACTTAGTTAGGGTTGGTGTCAGAGACTTGTCATTATCAACCAGTAGAGCCTATTTTGTCAGTTCTGTCGTTGTTTCTTCCCACATCAGTTTTATCCATGTCTTCCCACTTCAGTTTTGTCCTTGTTTCTTCCCACATCAGTTATGTCCATGTTTCTTCCCACATCAGTTCTGTCCATGTTTCTTCCCACATCAGTTGTGTCCATGTTTCTTCCCACATCAGTTCTGTCCATGTTTCTTCCCACATCAGTTCTGTCCATATTTCTTCCCACATCAGTTCTGTCCATATTTCTTCCCACATCAGTTCTGTCCATGTTTCTTCCCACATCAGTTGTATCCATGTTTCTTCCCACATCAGTTGTGTCCTTGTTTCTTCCCACATCAGTTGTGTCCATGTTTCTTCCCACATCAGTTGTGTCCATGTTTCTTCCCACATCAGTTCTGTCCTTGTTTTTTCCCACATCAGTTATGTCCATATTTCTTCCCACATCAGTTGTGTCCATGTTTCTTCCCACATCAGTTCTGTCCATATTTCTTCCCACATCAGTTCTGTCCGTATTTCTTCCCACATCAGTTCTGTCCTTGTTTCTTCCCACATCAGTTATGTCCATATTTCTTCCCACATCAGTTCTGTCCATATTTCTTCCCACATCAGTTGTATCCTTGTTTCTTCCCACATCAGTTATGTACATGCTTCTTCCCACATCAGTTATGTCCATATTTCTTTCTACATCAGTTATGTCCATATTTCTTCCCACATCAGTTATGTCCATATTTCTTTCTACATCAGTTATGTCCATATTTCTTCCCACATCAGTTATGTCCATATT
Source organism: Candidula unifasciata (assembly GCA_905116865.2). Lineage (NCBI taxonomy): Eukaryota > Metazoa > Mollusca > Gastropoda > Stylommatophora > Geomitridae > Candidula > Candidula unifasciata. The sequence goes on from CAJHNH020000558.1 coordinate 310,087, forward strand.
TCTTCCCACATCAGTTCTGTCCATGTTTCTTTCCACATCAGTTCTGTCCGTGTTTCTTCCCACATCAATTCTGTCTATATTCCCCCCCACAACAGTTCTGTCCGTGTTTCTTCCCACATCAATTCTGTCTATATTCCCCCCCCCCCCCCCCACATCAGTTCTGTCCATCAGTTTATCCCCACATTTATTAATTTGTGACTTGTGTTTCAGATTGGAAAGTGGCCTTGGTTCAAGTGTTGACAGGAAGTACTATCAGGATGAAGACGAAGATGACACTAACAATGAAAATATGACGGAGGAAGAGAAAAGTATAGTCTTCATGCATATGTCATTTGACTTACATAAGTTTGCACATAATAATTTGACTTAGAACATACGTTTGGACACATTTATTGGCGTCATTTGACTTAAAATAAATCAATTGTCTTTAAACACATAATTTTGCACATAATAATTTGACTTAGAACATACGTTTGGACACATTTACTGGCGTCATTTGACTTAAAATAAATCAATTGTCTTTAAACACATAATTTTGCACATAATAATTTGACTTAGAACATATGTTTGGACACATTTACTGGCGTCATTTGACTTAGAACATACGTTTGGACACATTTACTGGTGTCATTTGACTTAGAACACATACATTTGCACATAATTACCTGCATCATTTTACCTGGAACACCCATCCCCACGCAGGACACAATTTTTACATCCCAACTCCAGCTGTTGTAGGGGGCCCTAATTATAATCCAGAATATGGGGTGAACAGGGTTTCTGGGACCTCTCCCTGGGTGATCATCATCCAAATGGTTGCACTTTGCGTCACCGAGTGTTTATCGCTCAGTGTGATGTCGGGGTGGGGTAAAAAAGTCAAGTCACGTCAAGACATGGAACACATACAGCTGCACATAATTATTATGGCAAACATATACATTGATTCTTCAAATGCCAGAGATAAAGAAATGTATACATTCTTTTTTTCCCTGATTAGTTTTTGCATTAAATTTGTTTCCCCCTTATGTTGAGTTGCTGCGGCGCCCCGGGGAGCAGCGACCTCTTGACAGGGGTGCTGCAAAATATTAGAAGATACACAGTTTAAAAAAAAATTTTTTTTTTCATACGAATAGTCATACCTTTACTTACGTTAGGGCACTGTAGAACAATTGTTATTGAAGAAAGGGGCTGCGACCAAGAACAGTTTGGGAAACACTGGTGTAGGGCTTCCAGGTCGGCCCAACCTGAAATATTCTGGGAAGTAAAAGGCAGCCAGTGGGATGTTGAACACATCATCCATCGAGTACTGATACCTCTATAAAAAATATGGGTCTGGCACCATATGCCCCATTCACCTGTTAAGTGAAAGGGTCCATTACTTCTTTATTTACTGACACAGCACTTCTGACTGCTGCTTTATACATTGAAAGTGTATGTTTACCATAAAAGGCATACACCAAAAGAGGAGACGGACATAGAGCACAAGATAGACCAAGAATAATATGGAAAGATAGTGCCAGAGTAACTCTACAACAGCACCATGTGTCTGTGGTCGAAATGGCCAGAAATGCGCGTTATACAGTCGAGTCCACTTAAGTCGAACTCGGATAAGTAGAATTTGGGTTAAGTCGACATTACCAGCTTAGTCCCAGAAATTTTCTCTATTGTGTGTGCTGTCTGCATAAGAAGAAATCCTGATAAGTGAAAGCATTTTCTAAGGTTCCTGTGACCTCTAGTTATCCAGACTCATCTGTATCTGACTGTTTACCTGAAGTGTTAAAAGAACCGAAGAAGAAGTATGCTATTAGCTTTGTTGAGACTACAGTCTGTTTCAGTTCTTTAAAAAGAGAAATAGCTTGTGATGCGTTCCTTGTGAGTCAAAGAGTTAAACATTGGTCACTGAAAAAGAAGTTGACTACATTGATCAACAGCTGTATTTGTTTCTGTTGTCAGATCAGAAGAAGGCTTTCATTATGAAGCGGAAGATGCACTATAATGAATTTGCTGCTGTACAGCTGGCAAAAAAGTTGATGGAAGAGGACGATGACGATGGCGCTGAAAATCCGACTAGTTCCCACAGCAAGGGATCGGCTAACGTTGATGGCAAAGGATCAGCCAAAGGTAAAAAATCTGCAGTAAAAAAACCATCGAAAGAATTCAACAGTTCTTAATAAACTCCTGAAGATTGTCTGCCTCTTGGTGTAATAACGCTTGTGTGGTTGTATGGATGCATATTATATATGTATATATTTATATGTAAATTATTGCTGGCTGTTGTATTCTTCTTCTTCACTTCCTCTTCTACCGCTGTGAGCGTCGAGGGAGATATAAGGTTCTGTTTCTAGCTCTTCTGGCAGCCTCGACCATAGGCACATCGTGCTGTTGTAGAGTTTCTCTGATGTTATCCTTCCATATATTCTTGGTCTACCTCGTGCTCTACGTCCTTCTTCTCTTTCCATGTAAGCTTTGTATGGAATGGTGTCACAAGGCATTCTCTCTAAGTGGGCAAACCATTTCACTTGCTGTCTTCGTATGTAATTTAGAATTTGTTCTGAGCCAACTTTTTCTCTTATGATCTTATTCCTGATCTTATCTCTTATGGTCACTTCTACAGCCCTTCTCAGACGTCTCATCTCCATGGTTACTAATTTTCTTTTATGTTTGTTGTATTACCAGTTATAAGAATGATTCATCATCGTCATCATCTTTTTGTGGCATTATACATCACAAATGGCTCTCAGTCTATTCCTCTGTTCCGTTCTGTTCTATTCAACCCTTTTGATATCGTACACAGAATCCAATCTCACACCCCTGCCTTTCTCAAGGATTGTCTTAACTCTTTCAGTATCAGGAGACACCGTGCGTTGAATTGTTATCTCTTACGTCAAATGCTTATTCTAATTTTCTCCATGTGTTGTGCTGTTTCCACTTTACAGCCACATTGATCTGGGTGAGAGGTAAATGATGTCACTGACAGAATTAGCATTTGAGCAAGTGTCTGGGTTAGGAATGAGTTAATCACTAAAAGAGAGTGGGTCCACAAAACAGCTGTCTGGGACTGAAAGAGTTAACGTTTTTCTTGGATGTCCACATTGCCTCAGTCCATTTCTTTCCCACTGAGATGCCTGATTATTGTTTCTGTGTAGGCTTCTCATGGTGTGTCCAAATTATTGCCATTTTCTTTTCTCTTAACTATTCATTTAAGCTGTTGTTGGGCATTTCTCTTATTTCTTCACCTTTCACGAACTCATCACATTTATGAATGGATACCAGTTAGTTGTTTAACTACTAGTCATATGATTACTGATTATTGTATGTATTACCAGTCATATGAATGGTTACTGACTGTTTAACTAATGTATTTACCAGTTATATGAATGGCTACTGACTGATTAACTATTGTATTTACCAGTCATATGAATGGTTACTGACTAATTAACTAATGTATTTACCAGTTATATGAATGGCTACTGACTGATTAACTATTGTATTTACCAGTCATATGAATGGTTACTGACTGATTAACTAATGTATTTACCAGTCATATGAATGTTTACTGACTGATTAACTAATGTATTTACCAGTCATATGAATGATTACTGACTGATTGACTGATGTAGTTACCAGTTATATGAATGTTTACTGACTGATGTATACCAGTTATATGAATGGTTACTGATTGATTAACTATTTGCCAGTCATTTGAATGGTTACTGACTGATTAACTAATGTATTTACCAGTCATATGAATGGTTACTGGCTGATTAACTAATGTATTTACCAGTTATATGAATGATTACTGACTGATTAACTAATGTATTTACCAGTCATTTGAATGTTTACTGACTGATTAACTACTAGTCCTGAGATTACTTATTGTTAAATTTATGATCAGTCATATGAATTGGTTACTGCTGATGTATACCAGTTACATGAATGGTTACTGATTGTTGTTTCACCACTTACTGATTACATGCTACATGGCTCTTGGCTCTTTTATTACCAATCATGACTGTCCTTTTAGCAGTCATATAAATGATTATTATTGTTTGGTTTGAAGAACAGATCAACATCATGGCACAAGAGTAGTAACCCATAAGTGCTCTGTTCTACTTCTAACTCAAGCCTGAGTCTGAAGAATCTCTGCGCAATGCACAAACTCTGTAGCACTGGTGAGGATCGTTAAATACATTGGGTAGATTTTTAACTCCAGATTTTGCCCGGACAGCACAGTTAGGCTACTCTTTTTGATTTCCAACTGTCAAAGGATTTTTTACGTGCGCAACAATACACACAGGCATCCGATCCTACTACCCAGAGACCAGGGAGAATTACTAGAAGTGAATGATGACTACCTTTAAATGATTACTGATTGTGAATGATGACTACCTATGAATGATTACTGACTGTGGATGATGACTACCTATGAATGATTACTGACTGTGGTTGATGACTACCTATGAATGATTACTGACTGTGAATGATGACTAACTATGAATGATTACTGACTGTGGTTGATGACTACCTATGAATGATTACTGACTGTGGATGATGACTACCTATGAATGATTACTGATTGTGAATGATGACTACCTATGAATGATTACTGACTGTGGATGATGACTACCTATGAATGAATAATGACTGTGGATGATGACTACCTGTGAATGATTACTGACTGTGGATGATGACTACCTATGAATGATTACTGACTGTATGCTATTTTGTGTTAAATCCATTAATATGTGAGTTCACAGTAATGATGCATTGTTACGTGAGTTCACAGTAATGATGCATTGTTACGTGAGTTCACAGTAATGATGCATGTTACGTGAGTTCACAGTAATGATGCATTGTTACGTGAGTTCACAGTAATAATGCATTGTTACTTGAGTTCACAGTAATGATGCATTGTTACGTGAGTTCACAGTAATGATGCATTGTTACGTGAGTTCACAGTAATGATGCATTGTTACGTGAGTTCACAGTAATGATGCATTGTTACGTGAGTTCACAGTAATGATGCATTGATATACTTGTACAGGAAACAGGTCAACTTAAGTGTTCACATTTTTAATTGTTCATGTATTGGATTCTGCAATACCTGATCATGCATTGTTATTTTATTTAGAGCCGAGCTCAATGAATGAATGGATCCAGTAGACTAAACTGCAAAGTAAAGAACCTTTTTCACATCTTCGCCTCATTGGACATATAGGGCAAGACCATTATTTTTATAAACCAACTGGCACTTGAGGGGTGATATGGTCAACATCACGTCGGCCACCTTTACTTCTCAGGACTTTACCTGGTACCCATTTAAGACTGAGTCATCCTGAGAGCTGAGGTCATTTTTGGAAGAAAAAAAAAAAGTCTGGTTTCACCAGAACCTGAACCCAGGATCTTCTATAGCCGCTTCACCACGACGGCTCCACGGCTGTCATTTGCCTGTATATTAACCTGGTGCCCATTTGAGGCTGGGTCAACCCAGGAGCTGTGAACAAAAGAACCTTGGGCTAGCAGGTGAGCTTCTAACTGCGGAAATGTTGGTTTTATATGCTTTGTGTATGTTTGTTATATAGTCCATGCCTTGTTGCATTGATGGGGATGTCTTTCAGGAACCTTCTGTCTCGAAATTTCTGATACAGATGTTATTCCATGTCATGATGCCAAACATTTAATTCTGTCTCTTACTCTCTCCGGGGCATTTTCTTTCTTCACCAACATGACCAGGTAGGTAGGTAGTTGTACCCCACCAGGACATCACACAAGCGATAAACACCCAGTGACACAAAGTGCCACCATGCAGATGAGGATCACCCATGGAGAGGTCCCAGAAACCCTTTTCTGCCATATCTATGGCTAGGCCATATTTATGCCCCGGATATATTCAGGGCCCCTGGCGGAAGCCATGGTGGGACTTCAAATAAAAAAAAAAATTGCATTCCACATGGGGACGACTTATAATATACTAACATAACTAATACATACTTCAGTTGTCTGTTTTCTCCTTCTGATGATGAAAATGGTGAGCTGCACATGGTGGCATAGGACAGGATGACTTGGAGCAAGTTGGTTGAGAGCCTGTGCTCCATTGGGGAATAAAGGCGGGAAAAAGGGAAGAAGGATGTTACGCTTAGGTGAAAGTGGACTGTCCTCTATTGTATACGGGTAATTAGATCTCCTTGTGAGTTAATTTATTTAAAGTCATCTTCATTAACCTTTGTTTTTAAAAAAATGTCTCTGGTATATAAAAACATATGTATATAATTCGTAATTTAAAAAAAAAAATGTGTATTTTTTTAACTTAACTTTGCTGGACCATAGTGTGAGTTCCGAAAATAATACCTGCCAAATATGATCATATTTGTGTGAGTCTAGTTGCAAACTGAAAATGAATGACCGGTTTGATTGTTATGCATGCCTTTACGATATATAAAGCAAATTAGAATTAATTTTTTATTTGTTACTTTTTTAAAATTAGAAACTACCATATAGTCAGAGAGTCGCCTTGGCATAGTGGCTAGACACTCACCTGCGGATTAGCAGGTTGTGGGTTCGCTCCCTGGCGGAGCCGGACTTAAAAAAAAAAAATCACCTTGGCTTTCAGGTCGACCCAGCCTTGAGTGGGTACCAGGTTCAGTCCCTGGAAGTAAAGGCGGCTGCCGCGATGCTGACCACATCGCCCATCTTGTGCTGTTGGTCTATAAAATAAAGGTCTAGCCCTATATACCCAATATGCCTAAGGTTAACATAGGGTCAGTTATAAAGTTAGTAAATTACCCTTTCTCTGCCAGTGGTGCCTTGGGCATATGATTCTAGACCTGTTTTTATAGACCAGTCTCAGCACTTTGGGTCAGCCTCATGTGGTTAACATCAAACCAGCTGCCTTTATTTCCCCAGGGCATTACCTGGTACCCGATTGAGGCTGGATTAACCTCTAAGCCAAGGTCACTTCAGACAAGAAGTCTGCCTGAGAACAGATTCAGACCAAAGACCTTCGGGCCATCAGGCAAGCATCTAGCCACATTCAGTTATGCTAACAGTAATAATGATCATTTCTTCTACTTGCTGCCGCTTTGCCACCCGAGCTGGAATATAAATAGAAGTCAACAGGCCAGGGCTTTTTAAGGACACTATGTGGTGAGTTTCGGCACATTTATGTTGTTGCCTAGAAAATAAAAGCCTTGCAACACGCTGTATCTGTATTTGCTTATATGTACGAATCAGGTACTGCATACGCCCAGCCCAACCTTGAAGACACCAAACAAATACCTTGAAAAATGTTGATAAATTAGGTTACGAACCCTGTGTGATATACAGTTAGTGATAGATTCATTTTGCTTCCTTTATTCTTTGACATAACTGCTGAAAATGTATTACTGTGCACCTATAACATGGTGTATATTTGAAGTGCAAACTGATGATCTTTTGTGTATGGGCGTAAACTGCTTTGTTTGTTAATTTACATATCAAATTGTCTGATTTCTTTTTGTGTGTGTATGTTAACAGCAGGCCATGTTCTTTTCACACAAAAGTTACCAAGTCTCTGTTTACAAAGTTTATATTATTTTTGCAAAAGTTTTATTTGGATTCTCTGTGCATTGTTGCATACACACTTGTGTACAGTTCTTCTTCTTCTTCAACATTCCGAGCCCTTGAGGTTCATTGCTGCAGATATCACCCGCCTGCATTCATCTCTCTGGTTAGCCTTCTCTTTCCAGTTGGTGACACCAAGTGTTTGCAGGTCTCTCTGGACATTATCTCTCCTTCTTCTTCTTGGTCTGCCTCATGGTCTACGACAATTCATTTCCTTTGTGTACACAGTTTTTACCTCTCTGTCATCTGACATTCTTTCAATATACTCCAACCATTTCAGTCTATTAGCTCTCATGATGCCAGTGATTTGTGTGTGTACAGTTGAGGAAATAAAAATGTGCTTGGCCAAACAGATGTCTCAAAAGGGAATAACACTATCATCTGAAAGAGGGAATGGTGTCAACACATGGGAGGCAAAGAACAGTCACACTGTAACCAAGCATATATGTCATAAAAGGCAACCAAGGAGAGTTGACGTTAAATGGACTGCTTCATCTCTTACATAACTTCAGCTGCAAAATCCAAACCAATTATAAACAAGTGTAAAAAGGACTTGACTTAAGCTGGTTAGAGTTTTTGCTCCAGTGGCAGATGAAAGGCGGAAGAAGATAATAGTAGTGTTTGCTTATCTGTAGTGTATGCTTAACTGTTCAGTTACACTAAATATCCTTAATAAAGTTTCTGGAATTTGTGTAATGTGTAGAAGTAAGTAACAGTGCAACTATTTGCACTACATGTCCTTCAAAATAGTTCCCTATGCCAACTACACACTTTTGCCAGCATTCATACATTTAAATAATGCGGGCACATAAAATATATTTCAGTTTATTGCCTTGCATATTCCGCTGTATCTCAGCAGGTGCATTGCTACAGAGCACAAAATGATTCCTTTTCTTGCTGAAATGAATAAACCACTCTGTCAAATTGCTGTACATCTGTCTGCCAAAAATTCAACATCAGTCACGTGATCACCATGGCAACTTCAGGTTGATCACGTGATCTTTCTGTTTGCCTAACATAGGAGAGTTTTATTGATACAGCTTCAGATACTTCTGCCTTATTTAAATTTACAACAGGAAAACATCGCTTTAAATCCATACATTTGTTGGAAACATTCCTGGAACCCATTCTTTGACACCTCTTGCAGCTGCTTGATCGCATTGGCAATAACGCCCTCAGCATCCTTGAATCACTTCCTTTCAGTGCCGATTTGAGGTGAGTTAACAAGTACAAACCAGTCGGTGTCAGTACTGGAGAATATGGAGAATGTTTTAGGACAGTCACATTATGGGTGGATTTGTTCTTGTTCCCTTGCCTTAAACTGGCAACTGAAGGGAAGTAACTCAAGGATGCTGAGAACATTATCGCCAACATGGTAAAGAGCCACAAGAGGTGTGAAACAAACGTAGGAATGTTGGCAAAAGTGTGTAGTTGCTGAAGAAAACCATTTTAAAGGAAATGTTGTGTAGATAACTGCATTGTTATTTATTCCTAAACAAATTCCAGGACCGTTTTGAAGTTACCTTATATAGTAGTGTATGCGTAACTGTCTAGTCACACTGATTATGCCTAATTATGTAGCCGCATTAAATGCGATTATATAGTAGCATATGCTTAACTGCGGCGTCCGTGGCTAAGGCGTTGCGAGTCCGACTCGTAAGCCAGCATACCGCGATCGAAACCCACTGCAGGCTGCGCGGATTTTTATCGTGGTATGGGACGTCGCAGGTCGACCCAGCCTAAAATGGGTACCAGGATGGGCTGTCCTGGGAAAGTGAAGACAGCCGGCGTAATGCTGACCACATTACCCACCGAGTGCTGATGGTCTGTAAAAATATGGGACGCTCTGCCCATATGCCCGATGCGCCGAAAGGCGTGAAAAGGGATCTTTACTTTTTTACTTTACTTAACTGTCTGGTCACACTGAATATTCTTTATTTTACTATCTAGTCACAATTATGGAGTGACCTGTTGGCATTGCGGTTAAAATCTTGACTACTGACTGAATACAGTATATCTTCCAGTCAAAGTGATGCAGTGGCCAAATGCTTGCCTATTGCACAAAGGTATTGGGTTCAAATCCCTATGAAGTAGATTTAAATAATTAAAGTAGGGCTCTAGGGTTGTTCCAGCCTAAAATTGGTACTAGGAAATGTACCGGAAAGTAAAGGTAGCTAGCATGATGTTTGACCGCATGTCCCATTGAATGCCGGCTGTTCTTTACAAATATGAGTCCAGAATGACAGGCCTAATGAGCTGTGACAAGAAACTAGTTTGAGAAAACAAAAACAAAAAAACCATGTGAAAATTTTAAAGCATTGCATTCGTTGCACCTTAGGTAGTTTAGATATATATTGTTGTCCATCTGTGATATTTTTGACTATTTTTTTTCTGATGTAATTCTAACGAATTACATTACGGAAAAACATGTTTTCAGCTACTGAAAATAAATTTAAATTCTGAGTATTTTCCCTGATGAAGTGTTTTGTTTTGTCGTAATTATGTTTACATTTTTCAAAATAAAGTCTAGCAGTTTAGGAGAACATGTAATATTTTTGACAATTTATGCCTTCCAATCATCATCATCTTGTGGCCTGCTAATAAACGTAGGCAGTCATGTTTCCCCATCTCAGATGATCACCAGAATCACAGATCACATCAAGGCAGTGTTCATCTCATCCCAAGCAGTCAAGGTATTTATTGTTAAATAACATAAAATGTGACTGGAAAGCTCAGCAAAGGAATGGAAAAGATGCGCACAAATACATCCTGACTTTTCTTATTTGTCTTTCCTCTGGTCTTTTTCTACCAGTCTTGCCAGTTGTAACCAGGTTCTCTATTCCTTCTCATAACATGTCTTCACACACACACACACACAAAAAACCACTGACTGTCTTTTTCTTCAGCATTCTGAACCCTTGAGGTTCACTGCTGCAGATATCACTCGCCTCCATTTATCTCTCTGGGTGGCCTTCTCTTTCCATTTGGTAACACCAAGTGTTTGCAGGTCATCTGGACATTATCTCTCCTTCCTCTTCTTGGTCTGCCTCGTGGTCTACGACCATTTATCTCCCTTGTGTATACAGTTTTCACTTCTCTATCATCTGACATTCTTTCAGTATGCACCAACCATTTCAGTCTGTTAGGTCTCATGATGCCAGTGATCAATGGTGATTTAAACATTATGAATTTTGTTGTTGCTTCTCACTCTGCGCTGTCTAATCTTCTTTCTTTAATTAGTTTACAGGTTTAATCTGTCTCAGAGAGGACCACCTTGTGTTGTTTTCTTCTAATATTTCATTAGTACAAATAATGAGCTTGAATCCTTGAAAATTTTAATTTGAGGGTTTTTTGAGTGATTGTGTGCTGAGAGTGATTGTTTGGTAATTGTGTGTTGAGATTGATTGATTGACAGTTGTGTTAAGAGTGATTGTTTAGTAATTGTATGTTGAGATTGATTGATAGACAGTTGTGTTGAGAGTGACTGTGTGTTGAGAGTGATTGTTTGGTAATTGTGTGTTGAAATTGATTGATTGATTGACAGTTATGTTGAGAGTAATTGTGTGTTGAGAGTGATTGTTCAGTGATTGTGTGTTGAGATTGATTGATTGGTAATTGTGTGTTGAAATTGATTGATTGATTGACAGTTATGTTGAGAGTAATTGTGTGTTGAGATTGATTGATTGACAGTTATGTTAAGAGTGATTGTGTGTTGAGATTGATTGATTGACAGTTATGTTAAGAGTGATTGTGTGTTGAGAGTGATTGTTTGGTAATTGTGTGTTGAGAGTGATTGTGTGTTGAGAGTGATTGTTTAGTAATTGTGTGTTGAGATTGATTGACAGTTGTGTTGAAAGTGATCATGTGTTGAGAGTGATTGTTTGACAGTTGTGTTGAGAGTGATTGTGTGTTGAGAGTGATTGTTTGAAAGTTGTGTTGAGAGTGATTGTTTGTTGAGATTGATTGATTGACAGTTGTGTTGAGAGTGATTTTTTGGTAATTGTGTGTTGAGATTGATTGATTGATAGTTGTGTTCAGAGTGATTGTGTGTTGAGAGTGATTGTTTGGTAATCATGTGTTGAAATTGATTGATTGATAGTTGTGTTGAGAGTGGTTGCTTGGTGATTGTGTGTTGAGAGAGATTGCTTGGTGATTGTATGTTGAGAGTGATTGCTGAAAGATTGTGTAGTGAAAGTGACTGCTGGAAGGTTGTGTGTTAAGAATGACTGCTAGGTGATTGTGTGTGTTGAGAGTGATTGCTGGATGATTATATATTGAGAGTGAGTGCTTGGTGATTGTATGTTGAGAGTGACTGCTAAGTGATTGTGTGTTGAGAGTGATTGTATTTTGAGAATGACTGCTGGGTGATTATATGTTGAGAGTGAGTGCTTGGTGATTGTATGTTGAGTCTGTTAGGTGATTGTGTGTTGAGAGAGATTGCTTGGTGATTGTGTGTCCAGACACAATAATTGCTGAAAGATTGTGTGGTTAGAGTGACTGCTGGACGATTGTGTTATGAGAGTGATTGCTGGGTGATTGTGTGTTGAGAGTGTTTGCTGGAAGATTGTGTGATGAGAGTGATTGCTGGGTGATTGTGTGATCAGAATGATTGCTGGGTGATTGTGTGTTGAGAGTGATTCCTGGAAGATTGTGTGATGAGAGTGATTGCTGGTTGATTGTGTGATCAGAATGATTGCTGGGTGATTGTGTGTTGAGAGTGATTGCTGGGTGATTGCTGGGTGAGTGTGTGATCAGAAGATTGCTGGGTGAGTGTGTGTTGAGAGTGATTGCTGGAATATTGTATGATGAGAGTGATTTGCAGGTTGATTGCATATAAGTGACGGACATCAATCAAGTGGCAATTATAAGTTTCAAGGATCTTTATGTTTTTCTATATCTAAAAGAGTATTTGTGATCCGTTATTTTTACTGAGAGATTTGTGCATGCTCGCCTGAGGGGCCTGGCTTCAAATCTGCATTGGTGCTGGTTTAAAAAAAAAGTGACTTGGGCACTTTGAGATCAGTCCAGCTGAAAAATATCCTGGAAAGCAAAGGCGGTCAGTTTGTTATTGACCACATAACCCATTTAGTAATGATCTATCTGTAAAAAAGAAAAAAAGATATGTCATTCAATCATATTTAAATCATATTAATCTGTTGAAATATGTCTTCCCTTTGACACTTAAGCTGTGTATGTAAGTATTTGCAGGCTAAGTTTGAATATTTGTATTACTGCTGCCAGTTTGGTTAATCATGTTATAAGACAGTGATTCCCAAACTGTGCGGCCTGGGGAGTTGTGACCTCTTCACAGGGGCGCCGCGAAATATTGTAAAAGCTTCATAATTTAACCAAGACATGAATAGTCATACTTTTACTTAGGTTAGGGTGTCGCGGCAAAATTGTTATTGAAAAAAGGCTCCGCGACCAAGAAAAGTTAGGGAAACACTATTATAAGAAATCTTATGAGACTCATTCAGACAAATGATTAGTGTCGTTAATCAAAGTTTTATGTTTAAGTGTATGCATGCTTGTTGATTTCTGTTTGTTAGACCTACCTCGGAAAATGATGCACATTATTGAATGTGTGTATTTTGATAAATATTAAAAACCAAATGCATGGTCACTGATTCTTCCTTATTTTGTTTTGTTTGTTTTTGTTTTGATTTCTTCTTCTTCTTTGCGTTCGGTTTCGTATGCTCAGATCAGACCATCAGGTGGGTTGCCTCTATGAACTCACATTTGTTTTGATTTGATACAGTGCTCTTCATAAGTTTTAATGGTGGTAAGAATATTTCTGGTGAAGGCACTGTGCCAAAGGGCTAGGCACTTATAAACCACTTGACCCCTTGAGACATTCAAAAATAATTATGACTGCCAAGAAACAGTTTATAAACAGTCTATTAATACTAACACTGTGCTATCAGTGCCATATTTGGACATTACCAAAGGTTAACATACATAAATTTTACACATTCGAAATGAGATGCCTGAAGAAAGCTGAACTATCCAAGACAAAGTTAGAAATAAATCTATCAGACAGATTGTGGGAACAAAACTATGCACCAAATTCATTGAGAAACAGAGGATCAAATGGTTTGGTCCCCTCGTCAGAATGCAGCACCAACTACCAATACAGGTGAACACACGAAAAAATCTCATGTGAAAGTAAGTGGTCAGCTTAGAAGAGGATGGACTGATGACCTCAAACCTTCTACATCAACACAGAATGACAACAGCCCTTGCTTCCCATCAAGCAATGGATCGCAAACTGTCCCTCCCCATGACTCTTAATGGCACAAATGGAAACTGATGATGATAAATGTTTAGAAAGTCGGCGTGGCGTAGTGGCAAGACACGCGTGAAGATCGGAAGGTCGTGGGTTAGCTGGGTTATCCCAGCCTTGAGTGGGTACCAGGTGCAATCCCGGGAAGTAAAGGCGACCAGCCTGATGCTGACCACATCACCCATATTGTGCCGATTGGTCTAAAAAAATATAGGTCTAGCCCTATACGCCCTATGCGTGGAAAAGGGACGAATACTTACTTACTTATAAATGCTTAGCAATGGACCTTCTGAAGTATAGCCTGAGAGTGATGCTAACTACTATGTGCTCCACATTGTTTCTTCTTCTTTACCTTTACATATAAGTAAAGTAATGGACCCTCTTCCATGTCTTCAGGTATATAGGGCTAGACCTATATTTAATAGCCCCCAAGACACTCAGTGGATGAGATGGTCAACATCATGCCGCTTACCTTTACTTCCCAGGACTCCATTTGCATATACTCCTCAGATAATCACTGAAAAGATGTAACTGCCTTTACCTCCATTCACATACTTGATATATTCTAGTCTTCAGAAAAAGAAAAAGAACATAAATATTGCCTGACAACAAAGGCTGAAAGTAGGGGGTAAGAGAAAAAGGTTTGTCCACCACAGACTGACTGGTTTTTCTCACAGTGTGATAGTGGGATTACTCCTGTCCTGTAAAACTAATGACTAATATTTTAGAAGACCCAATACTTTTCTGTGGCATACAGATTTAATTCATATGGAAGGGGGGGGGGGGGTTAGAAGGGACTGCTATTCTGTCCTTAAGACAGTTGCATGACAGTTCCACACCGTAGAAGGAGACTGGGACCTCACCAAGTTATAATCCCATAGTTAGCAGTAAATACACTGCACCAAACTTCTATGGTGGAGAGGAGAGGGCATAAAATACAAAATTACTTTAAAAGACAAAAATAGATCCACTGTCTACCCAAAAGCATGTTGTAAGAGTCGACTAACTGGGAGCTTCCTTTGAAGTCGGAGTGCATCTGCCTCAGAGGCAAGGAACCAGCAGTCTGCATACAAATGAGTCAAATCCATAAAACGGATGCACATGCAACACTCCAGAAGTGGATGAACAACCAGAACTTTCTGCCAGAGTTTACAGCTGGTGAAAGCAAAGAAGAAAGAAGAAGAAGTGTTAACTTTAAAAAACAAAAAAAAAACCCAACAAACTGACATCATGTAACAGATTTATTCAAGCAATAAATGATACACAGCTAAAGTTTTATGAGAAACACATCCTAGTGTGATTGCATTCAACCCTCGCAACAACAGGTATGTGGTTTTTACAGAAGAATGTTAGCAATACCATGGACAGCCAACACAAGTCACCAGCATGTTTTGAAAAAGACCAGAAATCGTCAATACTCATTAGCTGGATCATGGCAGGAAGCTGCAAGGACTGCTTCCACCTCCATTCTCAAACTAGAAGTGGTATCAAATGCCAGGATTTGTTCTGCTAAGGGTTGTCCATTATCTTGTGAAAGAGACAAGGATTTAGTAAAAATCTTTAGTCATATCATGCTTCCATGACTGCCTCCATCTCCATTCTTAAACCAGATGTGGTATCAAATGCCAGGCTTTGTTGCACAAAAGGTCGTTTATTATCTTTTGAAACAGACAAGGAAACAGTTCATACTCCTCAGCTATTTCATGCTTCAGTGACTGCCTCCACCTCCATTCTCAAACTAGATGTGGCATCATAGGCTAGGCTTTGTTGCACTAAGGGTTGTCATTTCAGGACCCAAAGAGAGAGTAAATGCGTCAACAGAAAACAAATGTTTGCAAGGGCACAAGAAGGTTGTTTTCTTTTGAAAAAAAAGTAAAGGACTCATTTCCCACACCTTCAGACGTATGGGCATATAAGTGCTAGAATTATATTTCATAGACCAATCGGCACTTGGAAGTCGTTGTGGTCAACATCATGCCAACTGCCTTTACTTCCCAGGACTTTTTTTTAGTCATAACATGTGAGTAAGCTGCAGTGGTTAGCATGTTTGCCTGCCAGCCCTGTGGTCATGTATTTAATTCCCCATCACAATTGTGGAATTTTTTTTTTTTCAACAATTGTCCTGGACTTAAAATCAAACCTATCTATATACTCTTTATGTCATTACTGATACATAAGGCATTCATTCTACATTCTGTGGTCATGTGATGAGAAGACAACTGGAGTACATCAAGACAGTAGGAAAGCTGGAAGGGAGGAGAGGCAGAGGGAGACAGAGAGGAAAGATGCTGGACAGTCTGACATCATGGCATGGAGGATCACCTGCGTCAGAGTTGACTGAAAGTACACGAGACAGAAGGTTGTGGATAGAAATGAACGACTACCAATGCCATGTGGCATTGACTCTAAGAAGAAGGCATTCACTGATCTAATTTGCTGCTGGTCTGCAACTTTTCTGCCCACAGTGTCCTGTGTCAGTCCCATAGGAGGAAACATCATCGCACCTAATTATACAATCCCATATATTTCTGCCTCTTTGGTAGGAAAAATATATTTCCAGAACTAACCCCACCATTTTTTGGGGCTGTTGTGGTTTTTCTAGGCAAATATTTTCAGTAATTTGCCATGGCTTTCTAAATGGTCAGCTCTTGGAATGTCAAAACCAAAGCAAGACATTCTGCTGCCAAATCGTCGGCATCTGTGATTGCACGCTGGCATTAGGAAAAGTGTTCGCAGCTGCTAAGCCATTGATGTCGACCCAATGGCAGTATCAGCCATAAAATGACCTCTTTTCTTCCTCAGGAGATGGGCAATAAATAACTAAGAATTGTCTATAACAATCCGACAAGGAAAGACTGTAGAAAGGAACCACACACATGATTCTTCAACAATTCATAGCTTGAAACCATCAACATATATAAGCACACGCATGATTCTTCAACAATTCACAACACACAAGCACACACATGATTCTTCAACAATTCACAACAAACAAGCACACACATGATTCTTCAACAATTCACAACAAACAAGCACACACATGATTCTTCAACAATTCACAACATACAAGCAAACACATGATTCTTCAACAATTCACAACATACAAGCACACACATGATTCTTCAACAATTCACAACATACAAGCACACACATGATTCTTCAACAATTCACAACATACAAGCAAACACATGATTCTTCAACAATTCACAACATACAAGCAAACACATGATTCTTCAACAATTCACAACATACAAGCACACACATGATTCTTCAACAATTCACAACAAACAAGCACACACATGATTCTTCAATAATTCATAGCTTGAAACCATCAACATACAAGCACACACAGGATTCTTTAACAATTCACAACAAACAAGCACACACATGATTCTTCAACAAGTCACAACATACAAGCACACACAGGATTCTTTAACAATTCACAACAAACAAGCACACACATGATTCTTCAACAATTCATAACTTGAAACCATCAACATATTAGTAATAAAATAAAGAAAATAAAAACACAAGCACCAAACTTTGCAGCAACCACAGGCATGACCAGAACTTATATACGAAACACCTGCTCATACCAAGCCACTTATTGTATGGTTTATAGTCATTTAACAAAGAATCTGCACTCTAGACCCAAACTGTACAAATGGCACCAGAGATCCAACAACACATGTGAGTAACAATCAGTTATATCAGAGTTCTGATAATATATTGGTTGCTGAAAGTTGTATTGAAAAAAAAAAAATTCACATAATAAATTGTTATGACAAAATAATGCCTGGTGAAAACTGTATAATGAGAATATTATGTCTGTTGGAAGTTGTGTTTATTATGTGAACATGTCCAGTGACAGTTGTGTTAAGTGAACATAATGTCTGGTTAAAGTTGTGTTGTGTGAACATAATGTCTGGTGAAAGTTGTGTTATGTGAACACAAAGTCTGGTGAAAGTTGTGTTCTGTGAACATGTCTGGTGAAAGTTGTGTTATGTGAACATAATGTCTGGTGAAAGTTGTGTTATGTGACATAATGTCTGGTGAAGGCTGTGTTCTGTGAACACAAAGTATGGTGAAAGTTGTGTTCTGTGAACATGTCTGGTGAAAGTTGTGTTATGTGAACATAATGTCTGGTGAAAGTTGTGTTATGTGAGCATAATGTCTGGTGAAGGCTGTGTTCTGTGAACATGTCTGGTGAAAGTTGTGTTATGTGAACATAATGTCTGGTGAAAGTTGTGTTCTGTGAACATGTCTGGTGAAAGTTGTGTTATATGACATAATGTCTGGTGAAAGTTATGTTATGTAAACAAAATTTATGGTGAAAGTTATGTTTTGTGAATCTAATGTCTGGAACATGTGTAAGTTAGTATTTAGAAATGTATTGTGGGAATTTTTAATATCTGAATACATTGAGCTTGAGGCAAATGTCATTTCTAGAGAATATTATACTATGTGTACATGATATATCTGGGCTTAATTTCCTTAGGCCAATGTTTCATTCACACAAATTCATTCTATATTATGACTCCAGAAATCTATCTTTTAAAGCATGAGCAACAGAAACAAGACACTGGAAACAAATTGCATGATGACATCTATTTCACACAGAGGTATATGTATGAAAACTTGAATATACAAGGTTAAAGTAATTAAAAATGATTAGATATTCCTGCTATTGGCCATAGCAGGGGTTCTCAACTATGGTGCATGGACCTCCAGGGCTTTGTAGAACAAATTTAAGGGGTCAGTGATATTATTTAGAAGAAAAATCCTTAACCTGCTTTTTTTTTGGGCGACCCTAATTTAAATTTACTCTTATTTAAAAAAAAAAAAAGAATTATATTAAATAATACGAGGTCCATGGCAGGCCATTCAAAATAAGAGAGGTCAGCATGTGTTATATAATCGGAATGACTGCGCTTGGTTTATGTACACACACACACACACACGATTACGCAATGTAGTCATCATTAACTGTTTTCTGCCTCAACAATATACATATATAAATATATATATATATATTCCATAAATGACAAACATCCTGTTTTTGGAGTAAAATTTGACAGACTAAAAACACAAATCATGGGGAGAATTCACTTACAGAATGAGGTGAAGAAGATGGGAAAGACATGGGATGAGCTGCACACACACACACACACACACACACACAAAACCAGTTTTAAAAAATCAGACAATTCGGTTGAGGACCTAAACTCCATTGGAAGACACAAAGAAGAAGAAGTGTTTAAAGGCAGGAGGTTACACCGGGTTTTACTGCAAATGGCTCAGATTAATTCTTCAGAGTGGTTAGTCATCTTCTTTCCCGTAGTTCAGCACTTTAATTGTTAAAGTAAATGTCCCTTCTTCTTTTTTGTTTTATTTTTTGTCCTCTTGGTTATGCTGTGAAGCCTCACAGAAAGTAGATAGCCAAAGCTTCCTGTCTTTTGTTAGATGTTAGCTTGTTCTTGGCCGACCTCTTGCTTATGCTGTGAAGCCTCACAGAAAGTAGTTAGACAAAGCTTCCTGTCTTTTGTTAGATGTTAGCTTGTTCTTGGCCGACCTCTTGCTTCTGCTGTGAAGCCTCACAGAAAGTAGTTAGCCAAAGCTTTCTGTCTTTTGTTAGATGTTAGCTTGTTCTTGGCCGACCTCTTGCTTATGCTGTGAAGCCTCACAGAAAGTAGTTAGCCAAAGCTTCCTGTCTTTTGTTAGATGTTAGCTTGTTCTTGGCCGACCTCTTGCTTCTGCTGTGAAGCCTCACAGAAAGTAGTTAGCCAAAGCTTCCTGTCTTTTGTTAGATGTTAGCTTGTTCTTGGCCGACCTCTTGCTTCTGCTGTGAAGCCTCACAGAAAGTAGTTAGCCAAAGCTTCCTGTCTTTTGTTAGATGTTAGCTTGTTCTTGGCCGACCTCTTGCTTATGCTGTGAAGCCTCACAGAAAGTAGTTAGCCAAAGCTTCCTGTCTTTTGTTAGATGTTAGCTTGTTCTTGGCCGACCTCTTGCTTCTGCTGTGAAGCCTCACAGAAAGTAGTTAGCCAAAGCTTCCTGACTTTTGTTAGTTGTTAGCTTGTTTTTATGTCATACTGGGCCCCGAGTGCTGTGATGTTGGTTCTTGAATCAAATCAAATCATTATGTCATACTGTATTTCTGTAGTGTCTCTTTTACTCCCTCCACCCATCTCTTTCTTGGTCAGCCTCTTGCCTCGTAGTCTGCTGCTGTGGTGAATGTATTAAGCTTATCAATTCACATCCGCAGAGTGCTTGTTCCAGTGAAGTCAACAATGGCATTTAAAAACCAGAGCCAGAAAAGATGATTACAATCACAGCTTTACTAAAAGATACAAGGTTAAACTTGCACAGAACTCATCACTGGCCTCAGAAACCAAAAGTAAACCTGTTAAACGAATTCAAAAAGATAACCAAATACAAAATCATGAAAGTAATGGCTGATTGATCACTGCATGGAAGAACAACTGTAACAGAAAGTACAAGAGACTTAAGGTTGTGAACAGACATGATTACCAACACCAAACGACATGGACTATAAAAAGAACAGCTGCTAGCTAGTAAGACATTTTAGAAACATTAACTAAAAGTGCATTCTGCTAACTCTTCCAATCCTGGTCATCTGTTTTATTAGCCCTAACCCCAGTGACCTAGAAACAAATACTTCTATTCTTCTGAACTTCTCCAGAAAAATTCTTTATAAAAATTATAGATTTTACATGTCACATAACAAACACACCCCCCCCCCCCCCAAATTAATTTATTATTTGAAACATGAACAAATACTCTACAGTGTTTCCCAACGTGGGGCTCACTTTTGGTTGTGATACAATTCCCGTAAATGCCGAAATATTGCCATGTCTGAAGTAACCTGTTCTGAAAAAACAGATTTAAATGTCTTTAGTTCTGCATGCACCTGCGTGGTCTTTAGGAGGCCTAGATGTCAATAAGTTAAACAAAAACAGATTTAAAAGTCTTTAGTTCTGCATGCACCTGCGTGGTCTTTAGGAGGCCTAGATGTCAATAAGTTAAACAAAAACAGATTTAAATGTCTTTAGTTCTGCATGCACCTGCGTGGTCTTTAGGAGGCCTAGATGTCAATAAGTTAAACAAAAACAAAAAAAGTAAGTAAAGGACCCCTTTCCACACCTTTAGGCATATAGGGCTAGACCTTTATTTTATAGACCAATCGGCACAAGACTGGTGATGTGGTCGGCATCACGCTGGCCGCCTTTACTTTCCGGGACTGCACTCAGTATCCACTCAAAGCTGGGTCGACCTCAGAGCCAAGGTCATTTCTGAAAAAAAGTCTGGCTCCGCCAGAGAGCAAACCCACGACATCTTGATCCGCAACGAACATCTAGCCACTTCGCCAGGGCGACTCCCCCTAGACGTAAATACATTAACTAAATAAACATTATGAGGGGTTTCCTTATAACCCCAATGATTTTTTATAAGCCAAGTTAAAGTCAAAGTTTCTGGTAAACCTTAATGATAGAGCCCACTAGATCTCGGCGTGAGCCACTTCAAATAGGCTGTGTTTTTTTTAAAGCCCTGGGGAAACTCATTTAATGCTTGACTCTGTTCATGACCCCTGATTACCCCTTGGATACACTGTTAAATATCTGGAAACAAATTTTACAAATAGATCATTAACATTTCTTAACTTATTAGTGACCTAAGTAGAAGGGTTTGCTTTTTTTTACAAGGATTTGTCTAGAAATATTCAAAGGTTCATAGCCCGTTTATTTTAGCATTTGCGGGGCAAATGGATCAACACCCTGAACAAATAAATTCTTATATGCAACAGAAAAGAAAAAAAATCCTCGTCAAACCCATGAAGACACCCATCCCAAGCAAAACAAACAATTACAGTCACCCCCATGTGCAACGCAGTCACGTCAAACAATGACACCATATTTTCTATTTTATAATAAACAAAAACAAGACATGTCCATTGGAAAGTTAATACAAATGCAGACTAGACAAAATATATGAAAATGCACATTTTTTAAGCAAGCAGATTGTATACATATATAGACTGATTATTTTGTAAACAAGAAACTAACCGAATATCAGCTCTATAAGTGTCAAAATCTAACCATGTCTGATTAACAAGCCATCACAAGTCTTCTTGTCTAAGCTTTCATGAGGTTTTTTGTCTAAAGCCTTCACGAGGCTTTTTGTCTAAAGCCTTCATGAGGTTTCTTGTCTAAAGCCTTCACGAGGCTTTTTGTCTAAAGCCTTCATGAGGTTTCTTGTCTAAAGCCTTCACGAGGCTTTTTGTCTAAAGCCTTCATGAGGCTTTTTGTCTAAAGCCTTCATGAGGTTTCTTGTCTAAAGCCTTCACGAGGCTTTTTGTCTAAAGCCTTCATGAGGTTTCTTGTCTAAAGCCTTCACGAGGCTTTTTGTCTAAAGCCTTCATGAGGTTTATTGTCTAAAGCCTTCATGAGGTTTCTTGTCTAAAGCCTTCATGAGGTTTTTTGTCTAAGCCTTCATGAGGTTTCTTGTCTAAGCCTTCATGAGGTTTTTTTGTCTAAGCCTTCATGAGGTTTCTTGTCTAAAGCCTTCACGAGGTTTTTTTGTCTAAGCCTTCATGAGGTTTCTTGTCTAAAGCCTTCATGAGGTTTTTTGTCTAAGCCTTCATGAGGTTTTTTGTCTAAACCTTCATGAGGTTTATTGTCTAAAGCCTTCATGAGGTTTCTTGTCTAAAGCCTTCATGAGGTTTCTTGTCTAAAGCCTTCATGAGGTTTTTTGTCTAAGCCTTCATGAGGTTTATTGTCTAAAGCCTTCATGAGGTTTCTTGTCTAAAGCCTTCATGAGGTTTCTTGTCTAAAGAAGCCTTCATGAGATTTCTTGTCTAAAGCCTTCACAGGGCTTCTTGTCTAAAGCCTTCACAAGGCTTCTTGTCTAAAGCCTTCACAAAGCTTCTTGTCTAAAGCCTTCACAAGGCTTCTTGTCTAAGCCTTCACAAGGCTTCTTGTCTAAAGCCTTCACAAAGCTTCTTGTCTAAAGCCTTCACGAGGCTTCTTGTCTAAAGCCTTCATGAGGCTTCTTGTCTAAAGCCTTCATGAGGCTTCTTGCCTTAAGCCGTCATGAAGTTTCTTGTCTAAAGCCTTCACGAGGCTTCTTGTCTAAAGCCTTCACAGGGCTTTTTGTCTAAAGCCTTCACGAGGCTTCTTGTCTAAAGCCTTCATGAGGCTTTTTGTCTAAAGCCTTCATGAGGCTTCTTGCCTTAAGCCTTCATGAAGTTTCTTGTCTAAAGCCTTCACAAGGCTTCTTGTCTAAAGCCTTCACAGGGCTTTTTGTCTAAAGCCTTCACGAGGCTTCTTGTCTAAAGCCTTCACGAGGCTTCTTGTCTAAAGCCTTCACGAGGCTTCTTGTCTAAAGCCTTCACGAGGCTTCTTGTCTAAACCTTCACGAGGCTTCTTGTCTAAAGCCTTCACGAGGCTTCTTGTCTAAGCCTTCACGGAGCTTTTTGTCTAAAGCCTTCACGAGGTTTCTTGTCTAAAGCCTTCACAAGGCTTCTTGTCTAAGCCTTCACGAGGCTTCTTGTCTAAAGCCTTCACGAGGCTTCTTGTCTAAGCCTTCACGGAGCTTTTTGTCTAGAGCCTTCACGAGGTTTCTTGTCTAAAGCCTCCACAAGGCTTCTTGTCTAAAGCCTCCACAAGGCTTCTTGTCTAAAGCCTCCACAAGGCTTCTTGTCTAAAGCCTTCACGAGGCTTCTTGCCTCAGCATGAAGATTTATGATGCTTCGTTAGTGCAGTCATCGTGGACTGTTGAGGTTAGAATGGTTTTTTTTTGCCCCTAAGAAAAAATAAAACAAGAACTTCCATAACCTTAGCAAGGATTTAAACCCAGGTCACCTGCATGAAAGCTCAGCATTCTATCCACTCGACCAGCTACTTCTTTGGAACCACTGCTCGAAAACCACATGTATAGTTTCAAGAAAACAAACCTCTCACTGTGGGAACTGAAGCCTGGAATGTCGAAGATTGTGAAATTGTGAGCCATCTATTGACATGCTAAAAGTAGCATTAGGCACACAAACTTCATACACCAGCTAGAAAATGTATGGTTCCCCCCCTCCCACCATCTGCAATGTTTATAATGGTATAATGTATAGGCATCTGTCTAACAAGACTGAGAGGTATCACACAGTAAAGCAAGCTATGTATTTAGTCAATCTGGTAGTATGGTTGTCTTAGTTTCATCTTCACAGCAAACGGGTCACCCCAACGTTGCTCCGCGCCTGTGCCAATGAAAAACACACAGAATGTTTAGACACAGTACCTTGTGGAGAGATTGACAGACTGCTGTCTCAGCATATCTAGCATCATCATCAGGTGCCCTGCCGACTGGCGTGGGCGATCATGCCTCTCCATAATCTGCGATCTCCTGCAGCATGTATCAGTTCGTGTGCCGACACACCTCCATGCCATGCAACAAGACTGTCAAGCATCTTCTCTCATTGTCTTCCTCTATCCCTCCTTCCACAGATCTTTCCAGTAGTCACAACATGTTCTATTTTCCCTCTTCTCGTAACATGTCCGAAAAATGATGACTGTCTTCTTCTAATGTCTGTGATAGAATGTCTTCGGGCTCCCGCCTCTTTCAAAACCTCTTGGTTGCTCTTTATGGCTGTCCAAGGTATTTTAAGCATTCTTCTGTAAAACCACATCTCTGAGGCCTCTAGAAATTTATTTTTATTTCTTCAGTGTGGCTCCCTCTAGCATACACACACATTAGAAGCATGCGGTAGCCATCCAAAGTGCTAACACAAACAGTCCGACATTAGAAATGCAGTTCATCATTGATGGTAGCAGAAGTCATCAAAAGATCAGCACTTGCACACACGATCAATTTTAATCACATAAGGGCACCACCAACATTGTGACAACAGGCATCGCACCATTTTCTGCATCTACAATTCACACAACCACATTGGTCACAGTCGAAAAAACATTCCAAATGAAATCCGCAGCTCACAGTGTCATGCCATGATTCAACACAGAAGCTGGGCGACGAAACTACATCCTTTCAGTCTACAAATGGAGCAAAAATGCAACAGCCACCGTCTGGCAGAAGCAAAAATTTGCCTCAGCTCCAAACAGTGCCCGTGCATAGCATCCATTTTGACCGGAAGTCAATGCTGTTGGCTCTTCTCCATCTTTCCAGACTTCTAATTCTTCTTCTTTACTTTCTCCAGTTACTTCATCAAAGCGTTGGGGGAGAATATAAGGATCTTTTACGAACTCTCTCCAACTGTTGTATCAGTTGGTCTTCATTGCCTTAATTCTGTCCTTGATGTCATCATTCCTTATTCTGTGTGGTCTTCCCCCCGCCATTTTATTTCTTCAGCATGGCTCCCTCTAGCAGCTGTTACTGGGACATACTCATCAGATGGCCAGACATTCTCCTCTGCCGCTCTAATAAACTGTACGACTGGTTTCAGTCCTAGTCTTGTGCACATTTTTCTTTTTTAATTTCATCATCTCGTGTAACTCGGGTATCTCTTCTAACACAACTCATCTCTGTTGTTATGATTTTGTGCTCATTAGTTTTAGTAAGGGTCAATGTTTGACACTGGTAGCATAAAGCTGGTGAATAAATAGTTACCACATTTGCCTTGATACTTTTTAAGGTGACAAAAGTACACTGAGTGCGGCATCTTTGACATGGAAAACTACACTGAAGACTGCACAGGACAGGAAAGCATGGAAAGTCCTCTCTGAAACCTCATGTGCCACTTGGCATAACGAGAACTGATGATGTTCACTCTCAAACAAACAAGCAGCACCAATACATTTAGAACAACGCACACCATTTAAAAAAATAACAATAAATTAAGGTCCCGTGTCTACGTCTTCAGAAGAACCCGGGCTAGACCTGTATTTTATTAACCAATCCGCACTTGGTGGTGGGTGGTGTGGTCAACATCAAGCTGGCCACCTATACTTTCCAGGACTTTACCTGGTACCCATTTGAGGCTGGGTCAAGACGGGATGCCAAGGTCTAGCTTCGTCAGGACCTTAATGAAGGTTGGCTGCAGTGTGTCCTGCTGCCACCTTTGGGAATATTAGGTGTCTTTTCAAATCTTCTGTGCAATCTCTATCAGCTGAGGTGAGAAAGAGAATTCTCAACAATTATGTCAATCTTATCATGAGATATGGAAACAATCATGGACAGTCGGCTGATTAGTGAAAAATTATGAAGAAGCTGGTTTTTTAGGCAAATTATGAGAACACCCTGGACAGATAAAAACAGTAAAGAAGATGTCTGGACAGAAACTGACCCATGAAGAAGACAACTTTCTTTGGCCATGTCATGAGAGGACAAAAACTGGAGTGCATTATAATGGTGGGAAAGTTGGAGGGGAATAGAGGCAGAGGAAGGCCGAGAGAGAAGATGCCGGGCAGTTTGATATCGTGGCATAGAATATCATTTTTTATAAGTGATTGAAAGTACACAAGACAGAATGTTGTGGAAAGACATGACTACCAACACCACACGGGATGCAATATAATAATAATAATATTTTAATATTAATTCTCTTCTATCACCCACTCTATGAGAGCTAGGACAATGGTCTCGATATATTATATGAATTATATCTAAGCTAAAAATATGCTTACATGTACTCACAGTTGGAAAAACCATTGAACATGTTAGTAATGAACAATGCAATACAGCTTGGCTGAGCAACACCAGAGAATTAGTAGCAAAACAGAAATAGAAATATTAAATAAAAAGCATGGAATATTTCTTGGCTAATTAACAGCGAAATAACCATTCAAATGACAGTGGAATTTTTGTAGAAGCAGAAATTATGCTAGAATTTTATGGTACACCTAGTCATAAGTGCAATGTACAGCATTCAGGATATAAACATTTTGTTTTTACACGTACATAAATTGGTGAATATTTTGTTACTGCATTTACTGCGAAGCACAGGACACTTCCATGAATCAAACAACAGCTGTTTTATTATAAAGAAAACAGTCAGCATGCAACATGTGTGGTGGACCATGTTTAGTCATGTTTTCACCAACTCATGTGACCTTTTTAGTCAGCTTAGGCCTGGCTGTAACATGGAGCTTGAGCTGAGGGATGTGTTAGCATCTACTGTCTCAGACATCACTGTCAGAAATCAACCCACTCTGCAATAAGACAACAGAAACATTTCAAGCAATGATTTTCCATCATTAATTAAAATAAAGACAACACAAAATACTTCTTCTTCGCCTCCACCAGCTGTAAACTTCGGAGGAATCGAGCACATTCATATCGAGTTGTTACCAGGGGATCTGGCTGATGCTCAACATTCAAGGAAAAGGTGAGACAGATATACAGTCAGTTACTGGTACCATCGGAATTGGAACTTTTCATCTGCTGTTGAAGATGGGGACCGAGTGCTTATGGGAGTGTCCTGGGTGCTGTGATGTCAATTCTGAATTCAACATAGTGGAAAGTTCTGGCTGACTGTCCACTTCTTGGGCTTTAATCTTGTTCCAGTTTTTGCATGCACATCTGTTTTACAGATCTGTCTTTATTTATACAGAGACCACAGGCAATTTGCCTCTTGGGCAGATGCATCCTGACTGAAAGAAACCCCCCCCCCCCCCTTCCTTAGTCAGCTTCCACCACAAGATTGTTAAGGGCAGTGGGTCTATTCTTTTCTGCCCCTCAGTAGGGCCCTGGAACCCACATGGGGAGAACATAAACAATAGACTGCACACTTTATAGCCTGCAATATTTTGCTGTATCATCATCATCATGTGGTATGACCACACACATAGGCTGTCACCATGTGTCATCAAATCTCGTGATCACCATAATCATGGACCGAGTCAGTGTTCTTGTCTGGCTCCAAACCATCTTGGTATTATCCCCTTGCTTTCCCACTGTTCTCTTTATATCTAACTTGCTAGCTGTTACCAAGTTGAGTTTATTCCTTCTCACAAAATGTCCCAAAAACATTGGCAGTGCGACCTAGAGCAGCCAGACATGAACATTTGACTAACATCACTAGGTGCCTGATTAACTGGAAAAGAATAGGCATGACCAGCCATGTGGAACTACTTAGGAGGAAATCAGAACACCTTTAGATCTGTCTGGAGTGGCAGAGAAGAGAGAGAGGAAGAGAGAAAGACAAGAGGCAAAAGGGAGGAAAGGGGAAGAGGGAGAAAGACAGAGAGAGACAGGAAGCGAGAGAAAAACAGTAAAGTGAACATGTGTAAGACAGACTGTGTGATCACAGGGAGTAAAAGGCTGTGTGTGTGCGTGCGTGTGTGAGAGACAGAAAGAAAGAGGGACAGGCACAGAGAGATAGAGAGACATGACTAAGGAGAGAGAGAGAGAGAGAGAGAAAGAGAGAGAGAGAGAGAGAGAGAGAGAGAGAGAGAGAAGAATGAAAGAACTATTAACTGTAACCTACCTCCGGCAAGTCTACAGTAGGCTCCACAATAAACAAATCATCTAAACCTTGTGATGTTTGCTCCGGTCTGCATTCTTCCTCATCATCCATCGGAACTGTTCTATGATCCTCTTTCACACATTCAGTGTCCATACTTTCTACGCCTTCACCCTGACATTCACTCTCCCTCCCCTGCTCCTCAGCTTCCATATTCTCCTGACAAACCAAGTCTGGTCTTGTGTCTCCATCCCCTGAACCCTCCGGCCTGTCACTTGGTTTCATTTCAACCATCTTAACCTGTACTGCAGAATGTGACAGATCCGAATCCGTTACCACCCCTTCAACATTGCCTTCCTGTGAAGAATCCTGGCCATGACACTCAGCCCCCCCTGGCAGAAAGTCAGTACATTTGTCATTGTCTGGTGATAATAATGCAGTGACCAATCCAGTTTCAGAACCAATAACGGTAACAGCTGAACCACCCGTATCTGTCCTCGATTGTGGAAACTGATGGAAAACGATGGTCGATGACGGATCACTACTACAAGCTGTTGGACTCTGACTGGCAGTGTGTATCACATGAGCTGCTGTCCGTGCTGAGGATGATGAGGAAATATCACAAACACTGGTCTTGCTTGTGGGATGCTCAACAGCATAACATGGCAATGAGGAGGACGTGCAGACAAGATGTCCAGAGGTGGCCACATTGGCAGAACACACAGCTGCGACAGTGGGACTTAGCGGCGACAGAACATCAGCCGGAGTGAGCCGCCCGGCTTCACTTATCTTCTGTGCCTCTTGTCCCATTTCCTCGCATGCCTGTTCAATCCTACTCACCAAGTGTTGCAGCAACTCAATCTTCTCATTGGAGACATTTTCCGGTATCGGACTCAGCTCGCTGTATCCAGGACCCTTGCGGATAAGCCTGGGCTCTGGAGCTGCCAGCAGATTGAGACTTCCAGGGGTGTTCCATGTCGTAGGGTGGTTGCGTGTCACCTGTAGTGGGCACAGGCTGTGCTGCGATGCTTTGGGTGTGTTGTGGTCTTCTTGTGTTTCTTCCATGGCCACTTCATCTTCCTCCTCAATGGACTCCTGGTGTTTAGTAGGGTCGCACAGGGTGTTCAGTCTTCGGGCTTCATGACGCTTGGGGGACATTGGGACATCTGTTGGCATTCGCTCTTCGGGGCTGGTACCAGATCTCAGCGAGTGACCTTGACCTGCACAACATATATAGAGTATTATTACATAAGAAAAAAAGTTACAAATGTACAGAAAAAAGCCACACAATTTTTCTTTCTTTTTGTGTTCGTTCTAAAAAGTGTGGCTTGCATACTGTCTTGTGGCTCACAGCTAGGCTGTGATATCGACACCTTTCAGTCTTACACAACCCATTTTAGCAAACTTGTAATTAGTCGCCTTTTATGACATGCTTGTAGGGGCCTATAGGTATATTCCCCCCCCCCCCCCCCCCCAGTGGGGCCCAGGTACTTACACAGTTCTATCAAACAATTACTCAGTACGAACATTCATCGCCGACTGGGCAAACAAGCTAATGAGTTTCTCCAGCTGAAACAGTGGGGTGGGTGGGGGGGGGGGGGGGAAGTGGGGTGGGGGTAACAGCAGACTGGAAGGAAGAACATCTGGTGAAGCTGCTAATGAAAGGTGACCAGCAGACTGGAAAGAAGAACATCTGGTGAAGCTGACAATGAAAGGTGACCAGCAGACTGGAAAGAAGAACATCTGATGAAGCTGACAATGAAAGGTGACTAGCAGACTGGAAAGAAGAACATCTGGTGAAGCTGACAATGAAAGGTGACCAGCAGACTGGAAAGAAGAACATCTGATGAAGCTGACAATGAAAGGTGACTAGCAGACTGGAAAGAAGAACATCTGGTGAAGCTGCCAATGAAATGTGACTAGCAGACTGGAAAGAAGAACATCTGGTGAAGCTGCCAATGAAATGTGACTAGCAGACTGGAAAGAAGAACATCTGGTGAAGCTGCCAATGAAAGGTGACTAGCAGACTGGAAAGAAGAAAATCCGGTGAAGCTGACAATGAAAGGTGACTAGCAGACTGGAAAGAAGAAAATCTGGTGAAGCTGACAATGAAAGGTGACTAGCAGACTGGAAAGAAGAAAATCTGGTGAAGCTGACAATGAAAGGTGACTAGCAGACTGGAAAGAAGAACATCTGGTGAAGCTGCCAATGAAAGGTGACTAGCAGACTGGAAAGAAGAAAATCTGGTGAAGCTGCCAATGAAAGGTGACTAGCAGACTGGAAAGAAGAAAATCTGGTGAAGCTGCCAATGAAAGGTGACTAGCAGACTGGAAAGAAGAAAATCTGGTGAAGCTGCCAATGAAAGGTGACTAGCAGACTGGAAAGAAGAACATCTGGTGAAGCTGCCAATGAAAGGTGACCAGCAGGAGTGTGGTAATTCTTCTTCTTCTTCTGTATTATTCTTGAGGTTCACTGCTGAAGAAATCATTTGCTTCAATGTGGTAAGTATACAGGAATAATATAGAAGGTATGTAGTATGCACTGAAACAGTAGTCAAAAAGTTTGTTGCTTTATGTGCAACAGGACTTGGTGGTATCTCTGATTTGTTGTGGAAGGATGTTCCAAAGCTGAATTGCTAATAACATTAAGTTTCTTTTGTATATGTTTAATCTTCAAGTATGTGTAAGTGTTGCACACACAAAATTTGAATATAAATCTTGCAAAAGCTGTGCAAAGCATCAAGGTAGCATAGTGGCATCTCTCCACAGGGGCATCTCTCCACAGGGGCATCTCTCCAAGGTGTTGGGGTAGAACCTGCATCATCTTCTTTTTATAGTACACGCTGTATGACGGTAGTGGTCAAGTCTATGGACAACCTTCTGTCTACTATTCTTCTTATAGTCCATGCCGTGTGACGTTGGATTCCATGCCTATCCACACACTTCTGTCTACTATTCTTCTTATAGTCCATGCAGTGTGACGTTGGATTCCATGCCTATCCACACACTTCTGTCTACTATTCTTCTTATAGTCCATGCCGTGTGACGTTGGATTCCATGCCTAACCACACACTTCTGTCTACTATTCTTCTTATAGTCCATGCCGTGTGACGTTGGATTCCATGCCTATCCACACACTTCTGTCTACTATTCTTCTTATAGTCCATGCCGTTTGACGTTGGATTCCATGCCTAACCACACACTTCTGTCTACTATTCTTCTTATAGTCCATGCCGTGTGACGTTGGATTCCATGCCTATCCACACACTTCTGTCTACTATTCT
The DNA here is from genome assembly GCA_905116865.2 of Candidula unifasciata. Classification (NCBI taxonomy): domain Eukaryota; kingdom Metazoa; phylum Mollusca; class Gastropoda; order Stylommatophora; family Geomitridae; genus Candidula; species Candidula unifasciata. Next base: position 341,677 of record CAJHNH020000558.1, read on the forward strand.
TCTTATAGTCCATGCCGTGTGACGTTGGATTCCATGCCTATCCACACACTTCCGTCTCATGAACAATCAATTCTGATAGAGATCTTCCATGCCATGATGTTAAACTGTCCAGCACCTTCTCTCTTTGTCTCCCTCTGCCTCTTTTCCCCTGTCATGATGTACTTCAATTCTATTTTTATGACAAGATCAACGAATGTAGATTGTCTCCAACTGAATGGGCGGCAATCAATTCTCTTCATGAGTTTATTTCCTTCAAAAAACATCTTCATTACTCTTTTAACCTGTCCAGCGTACTCTCATTATTCGTCTGCGTCAAGTCAGATTTTTTCTTTCAAAACTGACATTGACTCCCAGGTCAACACAGCCTAAAATGAGTAACAGGTAATGTCCTTGGGAGTAAAGGCAACCATCATGAATGTTGAATCCATCATCCATTTGATTGATCAAGTGCTGATTGGTCGATAAAAATATGTCATAAATATGGCATAAGAAGTTATTTTTATATATACTGCATATGTTGTACATGTGTTGTTTAAGTTTTGTGTACATAAGCTTTTACATCAAACATAATGTTAAGTTGTGTACATAAGTGTTTACTTCGAACACAAGTGTTGTATAAGTTGTGTAAGTCTTTATGTCTAACATAAGTGTTGCATAAGTTGTGTATAATTTTTACAAGTCAAAAATGCATAATGTTTTACGTCAAACAAAAGTGTTGTATAAATTGTGCTTATAAGTCTTTACATCAAATATAAGTGTTATATTAAGTTGTGTACTTAAGTCTTTGTCACATATAAATCTTGTATACGTTGTGTACATAAGTCTTTACGTAACACATATGTTTTTATGTCACAAATAAAAAGGCTTTACGTAACACATATATTTTTATGTCACAAATAAAAAGGCTTTGTGTCACACATAGGTCTTTATGTCATATAACGGTTTTATTGTCTCACATGTCTTTACATCACACAGAAGTCTTTACATCACTCACAAGTCTTTACATCACATATTAGTCTTTATGTCACACGTCTTTACGTCACACATAGGTCTTTACGTCACTAATTATTTTTACATCTTTATGTCACAAATCAGTTTTGCATAAGCTGTATACAAGAGTCTTTACATCACAGCTAAGTCTTGTATAAGTTGTGTACATAAATCTTGCCTTTCCTGTGCACATAAGACTTCAATAAGCAAGAATGGACAGGTGATCACCTTACACCATAAATTTCATATCTTTGAACAGTTATTTGTATAGAAACAGAAGACTGCACAGAAATAACACTGACCTGAAAAAGGCTGGTTTTGAGATTTACCAGAGCACTTGCTGGCCGGCAGCATTGAGCCTGCATGTTTCTCCACATTGCTCTCGATGGGAAAATGTCCGTATGGCTCCAGGCAGAGCTCCAGCCTATCATCGTGTTGGTTGTAAGCAAACAACTGTTGGAAGCAATGCTATAATATTATGAGATGGTTCAAATACATTCAAAATCATCATCGTGTTGGTTGTAAGCAAACAACTGTTGGAAGCAATGCTATAATATTATGAGATGGTTCAAATACATTCAAAATCATCATCGTGTTGGTTGTAAGCAAACAACTGTTGGAAGCAATGCTATAATATTATGAGATGGTTCACATAGATTCAAAATCATCATCGTGTTGGTTGTAAGCAAACAACTGTTGGAAGCAATGCTATAATATTATGAGATGGTTCACATACATTCAAAATCATCATCGTGTTGGTTGTAAGCAAACAACTGTTGGAAGCAATGCTATAATATTATGAGATGGTTCAAATACATTCAAAATCATCATCGTGTTGGTTGTAAGCAAACAACTGTTGGAAGCAATGCTAAAATATTATGAGATGGTTCACATACATTCAAAATCATCATCGTGTTGGTTGTAAGCAAACAACTGTTGGAAGCAATGCTATAATATTATGAGATGGTTCACATACATTCAAAATCATCATCGTGTTGGTTGTAAGCAAACAACTGTTGGAAGCAATGCTTTAATATTATGAGATGGTTCAAATACATTCAAAATTATCATCGTCATCATCATCATCATCAAGCAGCTTATGGTCTGGTGTGGACAGTCATGTCTCTCCACAACCTGCCATCTCCAACAGCATGTATCAGTTTGCTTACTAAGACCTTGTCTTCCTCGTCTCTCTTTCTATAAATCTTTCCTGCTGTCACATGTTTCAGCTTTATTTAACCAAAAAAGGGGGGAAAAACACAGTTTCTCTCACTAGGGGAAAGTTATATCACATTTCTGATATTAGTTATATATTATTTCAATCTAAATTTATTATAAGTGACAAGAGGGAGACAGCGATACAAATGGGGAGTGGATCCAGTTTCCTCCTTAAGAAAAAAGGGCCCTGGAATCCATACAGGGATGTTTAGAAAGTAAGACCATTTATGAATATGTCATATTATAAGGAATCATCACTATGAATCACCATAAAGACAAGAACAAACACCAACAGAAATGTCTGCCAATGCAATCGAAAATCTTGATTGTTTTTAAGGGAATTATTTGCTAATGACAATATAAAATGTTGGGTTATCTAGAGAAATGGCTGCTAATGACAATATAAAATACTGGGTTGTGCAGAGCAATGAGTGCTGATGACAATAAAAGACATTGGGGTGTACAGAGAAAAGGTTGCTAATGGCAAAATAAAATGTTGGGGTGTGTAAAGAAACAACTTCTAAAGACAATCAAAAAAAGGTTATGAAGAGAAAAAAACTGTAAATGACAATAATAAATTAAATGTTCATCTATGAAGATAAATGTCTGATAATGGCAATCAGATGGAAGAAACAATAAATTAGAACACAGTAGATCAGCAATAACGTGGACTTAGCATTGCCAAGTTGTCCTCACTTACCTTGTGAGAAAGCATAGGTAGCTGGCAATGCTTGCCATGTATGAGACCCATGTCTCGCTCAACCTGTTTGTAGAAGAGGCCATTCACAGAAAACAGGTGTGGTCGCTGCTGTACGTATGTCCAAAGGTCCTTGTTGTCCAAAGCTGCAGTCAGCGCTAGAGCTGACAAGGAGTGGTCCAAATTATCTCCACCTGGTGAGCCAGAAAGCGATTAATGTTTGTTGAGCAAGAATGTAAACAATGTATGTCACAAACTGGTTTATGCTGGTGTAGCAAGAATAAATAAAAACCTACGATACAAAGGGGTTTATGTTTGTGTAGCAAGAATAATAGAAAAATATATGTCATGTTTTGGTTTATGTTAGATATGCAGACTATCAGTGTTCCTTTTAGTCTGCAGTTTTCAAGAACTTCCCACAGTAAATCTTGCTTTAGTCTTGCTCTCTTCTGCACCAAGCATGGTAGTCATTCCCAAGTTCTTCAGTTCATTCCTTCTCATTACATGTCCAAAAATCACAGACTGCCCCCGCCTCATTTATCTCATACGTTTATGGTTTTCCCAGGACAGGACTACCTTGTTTGTTTTTCTATCATTTCACAGTAGCAAAGACACTTTGCAAAGAATAGCTTGTTAGTAGCAATCATGTTAGCAACAATGCCATGTGTACAGATGGATTGGCACCTGAGACAACAGATCATGTCCTCCAAGACTGTCCCAAATAAAACACATCAAGGCAAAACTTTTGGCCAAGAGAAACATCGGTGCAAGTCGAACTTTACGGGTCGCTGAGTGAATTACAACAGACAGTGAAGTTCCTCCTAGAAACAACATTGCAGAGATAGAGAATCTATTTCAAGCAAACAAAAGAAGAAGAAGAAACAATAATTTTTTTTAGAGACGTTCCTGTGTGGGCCTGGGCGGGGAGAGAACCACAGATCCACTGTTCCCCTAATAAGCACATTGTAAAAGCGACTAATTAGGGGGTTTTCCTTCAAGGTCAGAATGCATCTGCCTGAGATGGTGAGGAATCTACAGGTGGCGTACAAAGAAGCCAGATCAATAAAACAGATTTGCGTGCAAAACTCAAGGTCAGAAATAAAACTTAAATCCACATGTGGACAAACAGCCAGAACATTCTGCTAGAGTTTACAGCTGGTAAGCACTAAGAGGAGGAAGAAGATTTATAGATGCAAGACTCACCAGTTGCCCACATGGGATCCATCAAGCCTTGCAAAACTCTGTCTGACGCCTCATCCATACCTCCTTCAGCAATCATTTTCCTAGACGACTCTTCCCTTCTGGCAGGCAAGCAATGGATTTTGTTTTTGTCAACTGCTGTAACAGGCATACAAATGAAGAAACTATCAGTCGTGTCAGCAGTTATATGTCAGCAAATCTATAAACTTTACATGGATATCCCCAAATGGAAGACATGTAAACCAGATCGACCATTTCATGGTAAACAGAAAATGGCGTGGGTCCCTACTCGATGTGCATGTTAAAAGGGGAGCAGACGTAGGAAGCGATCATCACCTTGTAGTTGCTCTACTACGACTTAAACTCAAAAAAGTTCACACGCAAGTTAAGACACAGACAGCACACTACAATGTTAACCTTTTAAGAGAAAAAGACATTGCCACCCAATTTATAGTAGAACTCAAGAATAGATTTCAAACCCTATCAAGTGACCCAGACACTCAAACTACAATCAGCATTCAAGACAGATGGAACCAGATCAAAGAAACATACAAATCAACTAGCAACAACATATTAGGAACCAGGAAACAACACCACAAAGAAAGGATAAGCGGTCAAACCATGGACTATATTGCCAAGGGAAAAAGAATAAAGAGCCTAATAAATCACACTCAATCAGAACGTCAGAGAGACAAACTACTGTTAGAATATAGCGAACTAAATAAAATGACAAAGAAAAGTGCCAGAGCTGACAAGAGAAGATTTATAGAAAATCTTGCAGAAACAACAGAAAATACTGCTAAAGCACATGATCTTCAAACCCTACACAAAATTACCCAGCAAATTTGCGGAAACAGAAACAATTATCACAGCATACCCATCAGAGATAACCAAGGCAGACTGCTCACCACAGAACAAAAACAAGACATGCAGTGGACTAAACACTTCTCCGACCTCTTGAACAGACCTGATCCTGACAATGCCCCAGATATTCAACCAGCCTCTCAGGACATTGACATTATTACTGAACCACCAAGCAAACAAGAAATCCTTAAAGCTATCCACACTTTAAAGAACAACAAAGCACCAGGCAAAGACGAACTGCCAGCAGAACTTCTCAAAGTAGATCCCAACACAACTGCAAGTATTCTAGAACTATTGTTCAAGGATATTTGGGAAAAAGAAGTGTTGCCTGACGACTGGACTGAAGGAACAATAGTCAAAATCCCCCAAAAAAGGAGACTTAACAGACTGCAATAATTGGAGGGGAATTACTCTACTTTCAGTAGAAAGCAAAATATTTTGTAAAATCATCATAATGCGGCTTGAAAAGGAAGGGAGTAGATAAATGCGTACGAGTAGACACAAGCAGGATTCAGAAAGGGCAGAGAAACAACTGAGCACATCTTCGCCATACGTAACATGTTAGAACAATGCAATGAATGGCAAAGAAGTATATATATTAATTTTGTGGACTTTGAGAAAGCCTTTGACAGCGTCCATAGAGACCGGTCTGTGGAAAATCTTACGACATTATGGAATTCCAGAAAAAATAGTCAACATAACTGCTCTCTTCTATAAAGACTTTTCCTGCAGTATAAAAAATTACAATACATCTTTCCCAGTAAAGACAGGTGTAAGATAGGGATGTGTTATGTCATCTCTCCACTTCAACCTTGTGATTGATTGGATACTAAAGAACACAGAAGACAGGACATTAAGAGGCATACGATGGACTCCATTCACCTTGCTTGAGGACCTTGATTTTGCAGATGATATAGCACTCCTAACACATAAACATGAACATATACAAGAAAAAAGTAACACACTACACAGCACAGCAGAAATGGTGGGGCTGAGAATCAATACAAAGAAAAGTAAGATCATGACGAACAGTCCAAACCAACAACCAGTGACCATAAATAACCAAACTCTTGAAAATGTAGAACATTTCACATATCTTGGCAGTGGGGTGTCCCTGCGGGGAGGGACTGAAGAGGACACACAATCCCGTCTGAACAAAGCTAGAGCTGCTTTTGGAAGGATGAGGCAAATCTGGAAATCCAACAATTACTGCAGAGGAACGAAACTCCGACTCTACAAGAGCATCATTTTGCCAGTTCTTCTTTATGGAATGGAATGCTGGAGAATGACCAAAAAGGATGCACACAAGCTGTCCACCTTCCATCACACGTCTAAAATTATCAAAACTGTCTGGCCAGATACAATCTCAAACACTAAACTACTTCAAGTCACAAACCAAGAAACTTTAGATGGTATGATAACCAAGAGAAGATGGAAATGGCTTGGCCACGTTATGAGAATGAATCCTGATATACCTGCCAAAACAGCTCTCACATGGACACCAGAGGGAAAGAGAAAACAGGGGTGCCCAAAAACAACATGGAGACGAACGATGGAAAGTGACCTGAGTGCGGCATCTTTGACATGGAAAACTGCACTGAAGATTGCACAGGACAGGAAAGCATGGAAAGTCCTCTCTGAAGCCTCATGTGCCACTAGGCACAACGAGAACTGATAATGATGATGAAATCTAGAAACATACATATTGGCTGTAATATGTAAGCAAATACAGATATTGACGCATACATGACAGGTGAAGTATGTAAGCAAATATAGATACTAACACACAGTGTCAACTGGTATATGTTAGCGAATCTAGAAGAAGGCTATCAGTCATTTCAGCTGTAATATGTAAGCAAATCTAGAGAAAAAAACTATCAGTAATTTGAGCTGTAATGTTTAGGCAAATCTAGAAAGAAACAATCAGTCATTTCAGCTGTAATATGTAAGCAAATCTAGAAAAACATACATGGGGTTGTAATGTGTAAGCAAGTATAGAAACTTTTCATCATGTCTCTGTAATAGGTAAGCATATGTAGAAACTTATCAGTCATGTCAGCTGTAATGTGTAAGCAAATGCAGAAATTTATCAGTCAAGTCATCCAGATGTATTAGGCAAAAATAGGACATTTTGGTAACGTCACCTGTAACAGGTATATTTTTAGAGGTGCCGATCAAGATCTAGAAACACTCATGGGCTGTAGTATGTAAGCAAATACAGATATTAACACATATATGGCAGAAATACAGTGAAATGTTGAACGCTGACCACAAAAGTGCTACGAAAAACTCTTATAAGCAAATTAAAGCTATGAGAGGTAGGAACAACCAATATGACCCAACATAAATTTTTTATGACAAGACGGGAGTCGCCTTAAATGAACCAGAAAAGGTCCTAGAAAGATGACGTCAACATTTCAACGATCTACTTAACTTGCATTCAAAGGAACAATCCACAACACAAGAAAACAACAGCTACATAAACAAATATTTAGAGCAAAGCAAAACACTCACAGAAATCAGACAAGCTGTAAAAGAGGCACATTCTGACAAAGCACCAAGCAACAGAAGAGGTGGGCATAAAATGGACGCACAGACTGTTCAACCTAGTTTGGACAACACAAGAGACACCGGAGGACTGGAAAAACGCAATAGTAGTATCCATCTGGAAAAAGAAAGGCAGCAAGAGAGACTGTGAGAAGTATAGAAGAGTTTTGTTATTGAGCCACAAAAGGAAAATTTTTGGTAAGATCCTAGATACAAGGCTACGACCTATCATCGAACCACAACTTAGTGAAGGACAAATGGGATTTCTGAAGAACAGAAGTTGTACTGATGCAATATTCACACTTAGACAATTAGTGGAAAGGATGGTAGAATTCGATAATAACACGTTGCATTCGTAGATCAAGAGAAAGCTTTTGATCGAGTTAACAGAAATAAATTATGGAAAGTACTCCAGGATTATGGAGTAAACAAACATCTTATTAAATTGTGCAAGAGTTTGTAATTGAAAAGTCCATGCGCAGTGAGAACAAATACAGGAATGTCTGAAAGGTTCTACATTAGATCTGGAGTGAAACAGGGGTGCGTTCTATCACCACTACTGTTCACCACATACGTCGACCAAATTTGCAAATTAGCTAACATCAGCGAGGGGTACAACATCGCTAGGCTGTTATATCTGCAACACATCTGATTTCAGCAAACATAATTAGTTCATCATTATGCCCATGTAGGCTGTATGTGTATATTACAGAACATGTCCAGCAATCCCGGAATCCACATAGTGAGCATTAATGATGTGAAAAGGGTCTTTTTGAAAAAAAAAAAAAAAATCAAGACACTACTTCTTGTTCACGTTCACTGGCTGTAAACTACGGCAAAAAGTTCACACAGTTCATCCACTTATGGACTTAAGTCTTCTTCCTGCACATCCATTTTACAGACGTGGCTTTTTTGTATGCAGACTGTTGGTCCCTCACCTCTCAGGCAGATGCATTCTGACTTTGAAGGAAACAGTCCTAATTAGTCAACTTTTACACATGATAGAGGGACAGTGGGTCTATTATTATTTTCCTCCCAAAATGGGTACCGGAACCCATACAGGGTGAAAAATCAAGACAGAAAGTGGAATAAATGAATTCAAAACAGGTATTTAAAAAAAATTTTTTTTTTAAAGAGCACCCCCCCCCCCCAAAGCACTGAGCAGACAAGGGAGTCACTGTGGCATTGGCAGCAAGACGCCCGTTTGTGGATCAGAAGGTTGTGGGTTCACGTCCTGATGGAGCCAGACTTTTGTTTAAAAATGACCTTGACTGCCACATCGATCTTCCTTAAGTGGGTACCAGGTGTTATCCTGGAAAGTAAAGGCGGCAGGCATGATGCTGACCACGTCACCCAACAAGTGCCGATTGGTCTATAAAACTATACGTCTAGCCCTATACGCCAAATGCGCCTAAGGGCGTGGAAAAGGGACTTTTACTTTTTACTGAGCAGACAAATTCCTCACATGAGTGGCTATGAACAGTAGCTTGTGTCGTCAAACTGCTAGGCTCCAGCTTAGAAACTAGCATGATCTTGTCCCCTGGCTGAACTGGAACCTTGTAGTCCTCGGCAGAAGAAGCTGGAGGCTTCAGCTCCCTCGGAGGAAAGCCGTGCCGAATACACTGCTGTGCTGGAGGTACTCCGGTGGCTTGATGGATAAGGTTCTGCAGTTCCAGGAATGTGCATTCAGAGGGAAGATCTAGTGTGACCTAAACAGATCATTCACATACAAGAACATATCAGTTTTAAGAAACAATAGCTTTAAGAATAGTTTGTTAAACAAAAAATGTGATCAATCAGCAGGTTTTATATATAATGCTTTTCTCTTCATGGCAGGCATGACAGTTTCTCTTTCTTTAGCCAATTCTTGAACCCAATGTGCTTTCATAGCCAATGCTTCCTCAATATCTTGTATCCACATTCATGGGGGTCTGCCTCTGCCTCGTTTTCTAGAAAACTGTATCATTCATCGTTGTTCTCTCCAGGATTAGATTCTCTATAAGGGATGGAAATTTATTTTTTCGGGGACCAAAATAAAAATCCTAACCTATTACAGCCCCCGAACCCGCACAGGAAACAGAGCATGTAAAGATGAGGTGCCTGGGCTGAGGGTGTGTTCACCGAATTCTCATACAGGAGACTGGGGTTCGATCCTCTGTAAGGGATGGAAATTTATTCTGCCAGGGACAAAAATAAAACTCCTAACCTATTAGAGCCCCGGAATCCACATAGGGAACACTGCATAAAAACGAGGAGCATGGGCTGAGTGGTTAGTGCACTGGATTCTCATATGGGAGACTGGGGTTCTATCCTCTGTAAGGAATACAAATTTATTTTGTCAGGGAAAAAATTAAAATCTTAACCTGCACAGTCTGCAGCGACTGCATGGCCTTAAATCCTAAATTTCATGACCCACTTCTTTCCCACTGTAACTTCTATATAATTTGCTCAGATAGTTTTGGTGGCCTGTTAGAAAATGTCAGTGGTCTGGCATCAATTCACGGAGAACAGTTTGAAGAACACTGCTGTTTAGGAGTGTTTCAAAACTTTTCACACCTGTGGCCCACCAAAACAGGAGCAACTGTTTCACAGCCTACCTGACAGCTAACCAAATACACACACAAAAAATATAGATAGCAGTTTATTTGTCAAATACAATTCACAAAATTACAGTTTTCAGCTGATGTGACATCTGCCCCTGCTTAATGGTGAACAAATTTGATATATTTGGCTGCAGCGCTGTTTCTGATATATGAAGCACTGCAATAACATCCAACCAATGTCTCCATTTTTTTTTTTATTGCTATGCCTGAGAAAGTCTTTTCACACAAATAGGAAGTCCTGGAGGTGTATCTCCTATAGATGGAAAGAGGAAAACCACTAACCCGCCTTGTTACACAATTAAGCATAATTTTTCTGGTGGCCCACAGAGGGCTTTTCTGCAGCCCACCAGTGGGCCATGGCTCATGGGTTAAAGAATACTATTGTAAAGGCTATGCAACTAACTTTAAATATACAATTAGCTCTGTACTAAGTACTTACATTCCTTCCATCAGAAGTAGACAGCCTGATGCGTTTACTGGTGTCAACAACTTCTCTAGCCCCACCAGATTCCCCAGCCACTGAGCTGACCGCCCCTGCTGTTGTTGCTGCTGACTGTGCTGTAGTTGACACAGGGGGCACTCTTGATGATGACAATGAAGAAGGAGAGGAAAACCGCCTGTCAGGAGTTCTCTGATGATAAAAGTGTAGGCAATAAGGTAGACAAATCACTTCTTTCCAGCCTATAAGTGCTTTAACACAATTTCTGGAGAAATTCTAGTTTAATGTAAGCCAATGTTTGAGACAAGCAGGCTACAAGTCAAGAGGCCGACCAAGAAAGAGAAGGTTGGAAGGAATACAAGAGACACTTCAGAAACGCAACAAGACATTACCACAAGTTACACAACTAGCAAAACGACAGGAAACAACTAACAACAGAGAGAGATGGTTGGAGGAAACAAAAGAGATAATACAGAAATGCAGTATGACATTAACACAAGTTATGCAACTATCAAAAGACACGAAACTATGAACAAGAAAGAGATTGCTGCAGAGAATACAAGAGCACTACAAAAATGGACAGATTAAAAATAGTAATGAAGACGTCTTGAAAGAAACTGGCCCAAGAAGAGAACTGATTGCCCACATCAGAAAGAGACAACCTTCATTCTCTGGTCATGTGATGAGAAGGAGAAAACTGGGGTACATGTGATAGCAGGAAAGTTGGAGGGAAGAGAGGCAGATGGGAGACTGAGAGAACATGCTGGACAGTCTGACATCATGGCATGGAGGATCATCTGTGTCAGAGTTGACTGAAAGTACACTAGACAGAAGGTTGTGGATAGACATGGCTACCAACGCCACAAGGCACAGATTTTAGGAAGAAGAAGAAGAAAGGCTTGAGGTCTATTCCCCTCTTCTGTTCTACCCTGTTTAATCAGTTCAACATCATGAATGGAATTCAGTGCTGCAGCTTTGGTCTCTCTTATCAATGTTCGCCTTCAGGTTTCTTGTGGGTGTCCTCACCACCTTAATCCCTTTATTTCCCATTGTAATGTCTGTTTGGTGATTCTCTGCTGGTTTCTTGTCAGCATGTGTTCAATGTGGCACCATCTTCTCTGTCTTATAACTGTTGATAACAGTTGTTGCCCAGGCATTTCTCTGACTTCTTCACTCCTTTTGAATTCATCCCATTTTATTTTCCATTATTTTCTCAGACAAATATTTGTGCATGCGTGCCTGCAGATGGGTGAGCGTGTGTAAATGTGAGTGTCTATTTACACAAGTAAAGATTATTATTCTTTTATGACAGATAATAGTTTTCAGGTGTCAGGCCTTCTCACTAAATCTCACTCTCTCGCACTAACACACATTTTCATCTTCTTCTTCTTTGCTTTCAGTTTTGTATGCTTAGGTCAGACCATCAGGTGGGCTGCCTTTGAGAATTAGCATGTTAGTTGCAGGTCCTTTGTGGTTCTCCATAGCTTATTCTGCACACTTTGCTCTTGAGGCCAGGTGTGTCTGCATAGTTATAAGTATACTGGAAAGGTCTGCAGAAGGTGCTCAGGTGTTTTTGGTCCTATCTTCTTGCAGGGAAATTAAAGTACTACTTCAGTATGACAAACAGGACTTACTCTACTGCTTCCTTCAGGAGATGGTGACGAGTGCTTTCTCTCTGACTGATCGGACAGTTTTCGTTGCTGTTTTGGTGCATTGGCTTCGATTCGTTGTTTGATCTTTCGCTCCGTGGCACTTTTGTTCAGTTCTTCTTTGTGTATGCTGTGTCGCTAGAAAGAACAAAAGTTTACTCATTTTAAATAAACACTGCATCTACTGAATGTGGGGGACGTCTTTATGATAGCATATTAGTTGGGATCCATCAAAGATGCAAACAGCAGAGAAAAGAGAAGCACCCAAAAAAATATCATAATCTGCTTAAATCATTACTGGCTTCATGCACAGCATTTAGGAAGTTCAGATATATATGTACTAAAAATGCATTTGGTGAGGTCCTTGTCAACAAAATGACTATTAAAAGGTAATTCTGGAGCCATAATCTGCCTCAGTATATTTTGAAAAATGATTTTTTTTTTTTAATAAACCTAATTTTAATAAAATATTGTCCTGAGTCAATGAATTGTTATTATTTTTTATTTTATTAAAGAATTGTCCCCATGTGGGTTCCAGGGCCCAACTGTTGGGAAAACAAGAAGAGACCCACTGACTCCCCAATAAGCATGTGGTAGGAGTCGACTAATTGGGGGCTTCCTTCAAAGTCAGTGTGTACCTGCTTAAGTGGCAAGGAACAACCAACAGCACAGAAATAAGTCAGTTAAACGGGTGTAAACTCAAAACCCAGGCCCTGCCACAAGGTCAAAGTCCAGATGGATGAACAACCAGGGCTTTCACCCAGAGCTTACAGACGGTGAACGCAGAAGAAGAAGATTAAAGAAACTGAGTGGACAATTCCTATGGGTTCTTGCCTTTCTGAAGTGTTTCCGGAATAAAAGGGTTAAAAGAACTATAAACCACAACAACTGGTGAATGATGTCCACTAAAGCTGTGTGAAAATTTACCTGTGAACCTGTTATGATGGCCTTGGATGCCCTGTGTGGAGAAAAGCCTCCCGAATCATCATCGTCATCTAAAGAATTACTGGCACCACTTGATTTCAATCTAGAAGCTTTTGCCTGTGACTTTTCTGTCTCTGGCTTGTTTGTCTGTCTGAGGATCTGGTCTACAACTTTCTGCACCAGTCTCTCACTGCCAAACTCACCTGCAAGACATATTAAGGTAAATGTAGATTAGGCTACTGATGTGGGGATGTGAACTGTTGTTCAATAAATAAATACTAAAAATCAAAAACCCTTTCTGTATTTTGTGTGTTTATTATAAAATCAAGTGTTAACTCCTCCCAAACTGCAACCAATACAAGGGTTAAATTTTCATTTGCCTTTATGACTACAATGTTTAATTTAACAGTCACATTGGTGGCCAAGGTTATTGTTCATTTCTTTATTTATTGCTATGATCAGTAAAAGAAAAGTTTCGCTCAAGTCACATCCCTCTGAATATTTTCCCCTATTACTTCCCTTGAAAATGAAATTTAAAAAAATTATATTTCACTGTTATCTTTTTTGCAACCACATACCTATGTGTGTCTGAGATAATACATTTGTCTGTCTCCTAAACTGTTAAATACTGGTATTAATGTTACAGGGGATGCTGTGGGTGCACTTAGGGGAAATGACAAAAGATAAGGCAGCGGTGGAGACAAAGATGAAATAGAAGACAGGTTATTAAATACTAGGCTTCAGTTAGACGCCTATTCCCACTAAGCCTATAGTAGGGTAGCGGTGAAGATCAAGATGAGGTAGAGGACAGGAAAACACGACACTCTTTCACTATCCTGGGTGATGCCAGGCAAATAAAACTAGTAATTTAAAAAAAAAAAAAAAAACATTGTGCCATCTCCACAATGGAGGCTGGCTATAACCACTGGCTAACTATAGGAATAATTTGGGTTAGTTTGTAATCATGTAATCAGGTAATCGCAGTTCTAACTTCACAGTTAACATGTCACCTCATAGTTGCTCCATTTCTGTGCCAATGAAAACCACAAAGAAATGTCCATGACTGTCCCTTGTGAACAAAAAACTGACGCAAAGCCAGTAGACTGCACATGCATTAAACGCATAAGGCAGCTGTCAGAAGTGCCAATACAAACAGCCGGGCACTACTTCTTCTTCTTCTGCACGTTCACCTGCTGTAAACTCTGGCGGAAAGTTCTGGTTGTTCATCCACTTCTGGACTGCAGTCCTGTTCTAGAACCTGAGTGTTGCATGTGCATCTGTTTCACAGATCTGACTCATTTGTATGCAGACTGCTGGTTCCTTGCCTCTCAGACAGATGCACTCACACTTCAAAGGAAGCTCACAATTAGCAAACTCTTAAGAAATGCTTCTGGGTAGGCAATGGGTCTATTTTTGTTTTCCCTACAATAGTTCCCCGGAACCCACACAGGGAAGCCTGGCACTAGAAATGTAGTTCATCATCGATGGAAGCAGCAGTTACAACAGATCAGAGTGGTTCCACACGCAATTAATTGCATTCAGATTGGAATTTTTTCCAAGGTGCAATTCTTATTTGACTATCTGAAGCCATGAGAACTGTCTTTTTCTAAACGGCCCAATGCGGAAATCGAGCACTCGTCAATATCGAGGCTGAAGTGTTAGCCATCGCAGATCCTAGGGCATGACATGCCAGGTGAGGTCGCCAGCTACCTTCCTTTCAAAACAATTCCCCACAATTTTTCACATTTAGTACTCATTTTTAGGAGGCTAGGTCAATTATGGTTTATGAACACAGCTTTTTATTTCTTAATAACCACTTCAATCAGCTGCAAGGCAATTTGGCAGCGGACCGCTAGGCAATGATTTGGGCAATGGTATAGAGCGCCGTCCTTTCAGATAGCAATGGCAAACTACTGAGCATCAAACTGCCCAGTAAAATTACAAACAGCCAACAAATGGTTTGCAATGTCCTGTACAGGATTTGCAACTGATAACAAAAGCCACACTGACTGGACATAATAAGTCGGTCCTTTGCTGAGGATTTATACTGTGGACCACTATCACAGTCAGGGAGCCACCATGGTGTAGCGGCTAGACAATCGCCTGCAAATTCTGATGGAGCCGGACTTGTCTTTAAAAAAAAAATGATCTTGTTTCCCATGTCGGCCCAGTCTTAAATGGGTACCAGATAAAGTCCTGGGAAGTAAAGGCAGCCAGCATGATGTTGACCACATCAACCACCGAATGCCGAATGTTCAATAAAATAAATTTCTATATCAAAATCCACCTGAAGGCGTGAAAAAGGGCTCTTTACTTTACCTACCATCATAGTCAGCAAACACACTAACCCCTAGGCCACCGTGACAAGATATACTAAGTTAATGATTAGCAAGGACTATTATCACAGCATTTGGGAGCGATCCAGAAGTGCTTCGATCTCCTCCTCAATATCTACACAAGCATAAAATGTTTGATCATGCCCATTCTGCGCTGACTGATCAGATGTTCTGTGCCCTTAGTGAAATATGTCTGGCTGCTCCAGGATGGACTTCCATGCACACTACCTGGACATTGATGCTGACTCCTGCATGTTTTCATAGCTGTCTTCATGATATGCACCATTACATTGTATTAATGACATCATTCCTGCCCACTGCCAGGCCAGTCACAGTGGCAAGATAATCTGCGGCTCGCTGCTTTAAACACATGTATGACTCAGCACAAAGATGAAGGTTAAGGGATTTATTTAGGAAGCAAATCTTATTAGAACTATTTTTGGGGCCAACACTACGCTATCAGTGCCAAATGTGGACATTTACATCCTCTAATGAACGTAGAATTGTGAAAACAGAGATGAAATGCCTTAAAAGAGCTACAGGAGTTTCAGGGAAAGACAGAATATGAAATCATGAAATCAGATGAATGCTAGGAATAAAGCCAGTCTTACAGGTCATCAAACAACAAATGAAGTGGTTTGGAAACGAAGAATGCCCTGGTACTATCTACTACAGCATGCCACACTGAAACGTTACAACGGGTATAGAGCAAGTGGAAGACCTCGGAAAAGATGGAGTGATGGCATTAAGAACAGCCTTAAAGAAATGAACATCAGTCTCAATAGTGCTCTTGACAGAGCTCATCAACGAATGTTACATCTCCCCCGACACTTCACTGAGGTACAAGGAGAAAGAGAAGAAGAAGAAGATTTAGGATGCATTTAACGGCAGAATCCAATATAGTCTGATAAAACTGGCCTGGATTTTCTTGAGCTAGTAATATCAGACAAATATCACTAGCTGAAGTGAATAATGCACCTGGGATATCTCTCTAGGTGCTCTGTCTTTTAAATATCTTGACTGTTACATTTGTAGCGATTTTCACCCACCTGGAAAATTCTCTTGTACAAGGTTCATAGCAATGCTGTACACATTACTGTTGAGACTGGGATCTTCTTCATCTTGAAACCACAGGACCTTCGTCTCCACACGTCGGTCTCTCCACTCCATTACAACTGGTAATCTGTTAACAGTAAAACAAACTTACTCTCCACTCCATTACAACTGGTAATCTGTTAACAGTAAAACAAACCGACTCTCCACTCCATTACAACTGGTATTCTGTTAAATTGACAGTAAAACAAACTGACTCTCCACTCATTACAACTGGTATTCTGTTAAATTTACAGTAAAACAAACTGACTCTCCACTCATTACAACTGGTATTCTGTTAAATTTACAGTAAAACAAACTGACTCTCCACTCCTTACAAGTGGTATTCTGTTAAATTTACAGTAAAACAAACTGATTCTCCACTCCTTACAAGTGGTATTCTGTTAAATTAACAGTAAAACAAACTGACTCTCCACTCATTACAAGTGGTATTCTGTTAAAAAACAGTAAAACAAACATACTCTCCACTCCTTACAAGTGGTATTCTCTTAAATTGACAGTAAAACAAACTGACTCTCCACTCATTACAACTGGTATTCTGTTAAATTTACAGTAAAACAAACTGACTCTCCACTCATTACAAGTGGTATTCTGTTAAAAAACAGTAAAACAAACCGACTCTCCACTCATTACAACTGGATAAATCAAATTATAATTATTCCATTAATTTCCCTTACTGTTTTGGACATGTATCATATTCTCTGCCAATCCAAAAATGTACTGATGATATAGCTAGCATGAACAAGTCACAGTTCTTTACTGAGTAAGCTAAATTACATACCTCTATCAACTTCACTTACTGTATTGGATGTGTGTCATATTCTATGCCATTCCAGAAATGTTTGAAACCTGATGGTGATTTTGATGACTTTGTTGATGTCCTATCTCCATTGATGTACTCGATGGTGTAGTCGAGCCTAACAAGTCGCAGCTGTTTACTGGAAAGAATAAAAAATAGTCTGTTGCCAGGAAAAACGTAAATAAATTACTGACATAAATAATAATAACAATAGTAAATCAGCCGTGAAGAGGGGAAGAGGCAGACCAAGAAAGACTTGGATACAGAATTTGGCTTTAATGGACAGGGCTGAAACATTCAAACAAGTCTATTGCTTCTGACTGACAGAGGCAGAGGGAGCTAATTAGAAAGATAACAGCAACAGGTGACCCAATGCCACAAGGTGTTGTGGGAATATGATGATGATGATGGAATTATTGAGTGAGAGGAGGAAAAGAGAGAAAGAGAGAGCAAGAGAGAGAGAGAGACAGACAGACAGACAGACAGACAGACAGACAGACAGAGAGCTGTGCTTAGCCTCGTGGGGCTAGTATATCCACCCCATGAGGCTGATTTTAAAAATGATCTTGGCTCCCAATTCAAACTAGATAACAATGGGTACCTAGATATGCCCTGGCAACTAAATAAAATATGCTAAGTGAGATATCACTCCCCCCCCCCCCCGCCCCCCTTTTCAATGTGACTGATTGACAACAAAAATCTAGGGCTAACACCAGATGTCCAAAGATATGAAACTGGGTCAATAAAAAGAGAGATGCTCTCATGTGAACCCAGCCTTAATTAGGTACCAGGAAATGTCCTGGTAAGTATTACTGGCTGAGTGATCATGGTCTTATCATCCAGAGTGCCCGATTAAACTAAAAAAACACAGAGCTAACATTACATGTGCAACTGAACCAACTTTTATTTTCTTATTTTAAAACATGTTTTTAATGTTTTTTTCTGCTCTTTCTGTCTTTCCAGATGATAGCGTTATTTTGTGCTTTGGAGAGGGATAGCAATCAAGGCTGTGGTGATGGTGATGTGATTAGCAAGACTACCTCACGGTAACACAAGGGAGATAAATGATCGTAGACCACGAGGCAGACCAAGAAGATGATGGAGAGATAATGTCCAGACAGACTTGTAAACATTTGTGTCACAACTGGAAAGAGAAGACCCACCAGAGAGATGAATGGAGGCGGGTGATATCTGCAGCAAAGAACCTTCACCTGGAATGCTAAAGAAGAAGAAGAAGAAGAAGAAGATGAAGAAGAAGAAGAAGAAGAAGCTTACAGTGAGAAGAGTTTTCCACAAACAGCACATGAGAATTCAGGACCACTGTTTTTAGTTAAAGATTCCCAGTGTCGGTTTCTGGGGGCCCCATGGGGTGGAGGGGAGGACAGATGCATCCTAAAAGACGACTAATTAGCATTAAACGCATAAGGCAGCTGTCAGAAGTGCCAATACAAACAGCCGGGCACTACTTCTTCTTCTTCTGCACGTTCACCTGCTGTAAACTCTGGCGGAAAGTTCTGGTTGTTCATCCACTTTTAGACTGCAGTCCTGTTGCAGAACCTGAGTGTTGCGTGTGCATCCGTTTTTACAGATCTGCCTCATTTGTATGCAGACAGCTGGTTCCTTGCCTCTGAGGCAGATGCACTCCGACTTCGAAGGAAGCTCCCAATTAGTCTATGCTTACGACACGCTTTTGGGTAGGCAGTGAGTCTATTCTTGTTTTCCCTATTACAGGGCCCCGGAACCCACATGAGGGGTTGTTTTATTTAAAGTCGCAGTGCAACTGCTTAGGGTCGAGGAACCAAGAGTCTGCACATAAAGAAGCCAGATCTGTAAAACCGATTACAAGCAGAACTCAAGCTCTGGAACAAGACCAAAGTTTAGAAATGAACAAACAACAGGAACTTTCCACCAGAAATGAACAAACAACAGGAACTTTCCACCAGAGATGAACAGAGAGAGAGTGAAAGATAAGAAAATAATCAATTAAGTGTTAAATTAGGGCAAGACTTAACATTTTAATGTAAAACCAGGACATGATCATCATACAAGTTAGTCCTTTTTAAAAGACAGTTGACATATTCGGTAAACAATTCACAAACCAAGCTCAGATTTTACTGGCTGTTTTGTGGTTTTATTTAGCAGTTTTGGCATTCAGTAAATTAAGATAGCCATGTCTTTCTGGTGTTTGTGATCAGTTGTCTTCGAGCCACCACCTCTTTCAACACATCTGGACATATTCATGTAGAGAAAAAATATGGGTGCCTGCCAGTCCGAAGGCCAAGCATTCGAATCCACATTGACCGGAAAGGCTAACGGGGGCAACAAATCTTACATCTTCGGATAAACGCAGCAGAATAACAAAAAATCGAATTCAAGATGTCACCTTGACTGCCAGGTCAACCCAACCAAAATGGGTACCCAGAATGTCCAGGGAAGGAAGGGCAGATGGCATGGATGTTGACCACATTACTTACTGAGTGCAAGGTTGACCACATTACTCACTGAGTGCAGGGTTGACCACATTACTCACTGAGTGCAGGGTTGACCACATTACTCACTGAGTGCAGGGTTGACCACATTACTCACTGAGTCCAGGGTTGACCACATTACTCACTGAGTGCAGGGTTGACCACATTACTCACTGAGTGCAGGGTTGACCACATTACTCACTGAGTGCAGGGTTGACCACATTACTCACTGAGTGCAGGGTTGACCACATTACTCACTGAGTGCAGGGTTGACCACATTACTCACTGAGTGCAGGGTTGACCACATTACTTACTGAGTGCAGGGTTGACCACATTACTCACTGAGTGCAGGGTTGACCACATTACTCACTGAGTGCAGGGTTGACCACATTACTCACTGAGTGCAGGGTTGACCACATTACTCACTGAGTGCAGGGTTGACCACATTACTTACTGAGTGCAGGGTTGACCACATTACTCACTGAGTGCAGGGTTGACCACATTACTCACTGAGTGCAGGGTTGACCACATTACTCACTGAGTGAAGTGTTGACCACATTACTTCTGAGTGCAAGGTTGACCACATTACTCACTGAGTGCAGGGTTGACCACATTACTCACTTAGTGCAGGGTTGACCACATTACTCACTGAGTGCAGGGTTGACCACATTACTCACTGAGTGCAGGGTTGACCACATTACTCACTGAGTGCAAGGTTGACAACATTACTCACTGAGTGCGGGAGTGGTCTCTACAAACATAGTAAAGGGCCCTTTTCCACACCTTCAGGCATACTGGGGGCATATAGGGATAGGCCAGGATTGTATAGACCAATAGGTCTGTGGTGGGTGATGTGATCAGCATCATGCTGGCCGCCTTGACTTCCAAGGACCTGTATCTGGTATGCACTCAAGGCTGGGTCAACCTGGGAGCCAAGGTCATTTGAAAAAAAAAAAGTCTTGTTCCATCAGGGCCCAAACTGAAGACCTTCCGATCCATTGGTGTGCGTCTAGCCACTACACCATGGTGACTTCCCATACAAATAAAGGTGCGTGTCTAGCCACTACACCATGGTGACTTTCCCATACAAATAAAGGTGCGCGTACGTAACCTTTATTTGTATGGGAAGTCACCATGGTGTAGTGGCTAGACGTGACCTTTATTTGTATGGGAAGTCACCATGGTGTAGTGGCTAGACGCGACCTTTATTTGTATGGGAAGTCACCATGGTGTAGTGGCTAGACGCTCACCTTTATTTGTATGGGAAGTCACCATGGTGTAGTGGCTAGACGCGACCTTTATTTGTATGGGAAGTCACCATGGTGTAGTGGCTAGACGTGACCTTTATTTGTATGGAAAGTCACCATGGTGTAGTGGCTAGACGCGCACCTTTATTTGTATGGGAAGTCACCATGGTGTAGTGGCTAGACGCGACCTTTATTTGTATGGGAAGTCACCCGGGTGTAGTGGCTAGACGCGCACCTTTATTTGTATGGGAAGTCACCATGGTGTAGTGGCTAGACGTGACCTTTTTTTTGTATGGGAAGTCACCATGGTGTAGTGGCTAGACGTGACCTTTATTTGTATGGGAAGTCACCATGGTGTAGTGGCTAGACGCGCACCTTTATTTGTATGGGAAGTCACCATGGTGTAGTGGCTAGACGTAACCTTTATTTGTATGGGAAGTCACCATGGTGTAGTGGCTAGACGTGACCTTTATTTGTATGGGAAAATCACCATGGTGTAGTGGCTAGACGCGCACCTTTATTTGTATGGGAAGTCACCATGGTGTAGTGGCTAGACGCGCACCTTTATTTGTATGGGAAAGTCACCATGGTGTAGTGGCTAGACGCGACCTTTATTTGTATGGGAAGTCACCGTGGTGTAGTGGCTAGACGCACACCTTTATTTGTATGGGAAAGTCACCATGGTGTAGTGGCTAGACGTAACCTTTATTTGTATGGGAAGTCACCGTGGTGTAGTAGCTAGACGCACACCTTTATTTGTATGGGAAGTCACCATGGTGTAGTGGCTAGACGCGCACCTTTATTTGTATGGGAAAGTCACCATGGTGTAGTGGCTAGACGTAACCTTTATTTGTATGGGAAGTCACCGTGGTGTAGTGGCTAGACGCACACCTTTATTTGTATGGGAAGTCACCATGGTGTAGTGGCTAGACGTAACCTTTGTTTGTATGGGGAGTCACCATGGTGTAGTGGCTAGACGCGCACCTTTATTTGTATGGGAAAATCACCATGGTGTAGTGGCTAGACGTGACCTTCATTTGTATGGGAAGTCACCATGGTGTAGTGGCTAGACACGCACCTTTATTTGTATGGGAAGTCACCATGGTGTAGTGGCTAGACGTGACCTTCATTTGTATGGGAAGTCACCATGGTGTAGTGGCTAGACGTGACCTTCATTTGTATGAGAAGTCACCATGGTGTAGTGGCTAGACGTGACCTTCATTTGTATGGGAAGTCACCATGGTGTAGTGGCTAGACGCGCACCTTTATTTGTATGGGAAGTCACCATGGTGTAGTGGCTAGACGCGACCTTTATTTGTATGGGAAGTCACATGGTGTAGTGGCTAGACACGCACCTTTATTTGTATAGGAAGTAACCATGGTGTAGTGGCTAGACGTGACCTTTTTTTGTATGGGAAGTCACCATGGTGTAGTGGCTAGACGTGACCTTTATTTGTATGGGAAGTCACCATGGTGTAGTGGCTAGACGCGCACCTTTATTTGTATGGGAAGTCACCATGGTGTAGTGGCTAGACGTAACCTTTATTTGTATGGGAAGTCACCATGGTGTAGTGGCTAGACGTGACCTTTATTTGTATGGGAAAATCACCATGGTGTAGTGGCTAGACGCGCACCTTTATTTGTATGGGAAGTCACCATGGTGTAGTGGCTAGACGCGCACCTTTATTTGTATGGGAAAGTCACCATGGTGTAGTGGCTAGACGCGACCTTTATTTGTATGGGAAGTCACCGTGGTGTAGTGGCTAGACGCACACCTTTATTTGTATGGGAAAGTCACCATGGTGTAGTGGCTAGACATAACCTTTATTTGTATGGGAAGTCACCGTGGTGTAGTGGCTAGACGCACACCTTTATTTGTATGGGAAGTCACCATGGTGTAGTGGCTAGACGCGCACCTTTATTTGTATGGGAAAGTCACCATGGTGTAGTGGCTAGACGTAACCTTTATTTGTATGGGAAGTCACCGTGGTGTAGTGGCTAGACGCACACCTTTATTTGTATGGGAAGTCACCATGGTGTAGTGGCTAGACGTAACCTTTATTTGTATGGGAAGTCACCATGGTGTAGTGGCTAGACGCGCACCTTTATTTGTATGGGAAAATCACCATGGTGTAGTGGCTAGACGTGACCTTTATTTGTATGGGAAGTCACCATGGTGTAGTGGCTAGACACGCACCTTAATTTGTATGGGAAGTCACCATGGTGTAGTGGCTAGACGTGACCTTCATTTGTATGGGAAGTCACCATGGTGTAGTGGCTAGACGTGACCTTCATTTGTATGGGAAGTCACCATGGTGTAGTGGCTAGACGTGACCTTCATTTGTATGGGAAGTCACCATGGTGTAGTGGCTAGACGCGCACCTTTATTTGTATGGGAAGTCACCATGGTGTAGTGGCTAGACGCGACCTTTATTTGTATGGGAAGTCACATGGTGTAGTGGCTAGACACGCACCTTTATTTGTATAGGAAGTAACCATGGTGTAGTGGCTAGACATAACCTTTATTTGTATGGGAAGTCACCATGGTGTAGTGGCTAGACGCGCACCTTTATTTGTATGGGAAGTCACCATGGTGTAGTGGCTAGACATAACCTTTATTTGTATAGGAAGTCACCATGGTGTAGTGGCTAGACGTGACCTTTATTTGTATGGGAAGTCACCATGGTGTAGTGGCTAGACGTGACCTTTATTTGTATGGGAAGTCACCATGGTGTAGTGGCTAGACACGCACCTTTATTTGTATAGGAAGTCACCATGGTGTAGTGGCTAGACATAACCTTTATTTGTATGGGAAGTCACCATGGTGTAGTGGCTAGACGCGACCTTTATTTGTATGGGAAGTCACCATGGTGTAGTGGCTAGACGCGACCTTTATTTGTATAGGAAGTCACCATGGTGTAGTGGCTAGACACGCACCTTTATTTGTATGGGAAGTCACATGGTGTAGTGGCTAGACATAACCTTTATTTGTATGGGAAGTCACCATGGTGTAGTGGCTAGACATAACCTTTATTTGTATGGGAAGTCACCATGGTGTAGTGGCTAGACATAACCTTTATTTGTATGGGAAGTCACCATGGTGTAGTGGCTAGACATAACCTTTATTTGTATGGGAAGTCACCATGGTGTAGTGGCTAGACGCGACCTTTATTTGTATGGGAAGTCACATGGTGTAGTGGCTAGACACGCACCTTTATTTGTATGGGAAGTCACATGGTGTAGTGGCTAGACGCGCACCTTTATTTGTATGGGAAAGTCAC
Source organism: Candidula unifasciata (assembly GCA_905116865.2). Taxonomy (NCBI): domain Eukaryota; kingdom Metazoa; phylum Mollusca; class Gastropoda; order Stylommatophora; family Geomitridae; genus Candidula; species Candidula unifasciata. Next base: position 366,052 of record CAJHNH020000558.1, read on the forward strand.
CATGGTGTAGTGGCTAGACGTAACCTTTATTTGTATGGGAAGTCACCGTGGTGTAGTGGCTAGACGCACACCTTTATTTGTATGGGAAGTCACCATGGTGTAGTGGCTAGACGTGACCTTTATTTGTATGGGAAGTCACCATGGTGTAGTGGCTAGACGTGACCTTTATTTGTATGGGAAGTCACCATGGTGTAGTGGCTAGACGCACACCTTTATTTGTATGGGAAAGTCACCATGGTGTAGTGGCTAGACGCACACCTTTATTTGTATGGGATAGTCACCATGGTGTAGTGGCTAGATACGCACCTTTATTTGTATGGGATAGTCACCATGGTGTAGTGGCTAGATGCGCACCTTTATTTCTATGGGAAGTCACCATGGTGTAGTGGCTAGACGCGCACCTCTATTTGTATGGGAAGTCACATGGTGTAGTGGCTAGACATGCACCTTTATTTGTATGGGAAGTCACCGTGGTGTAGTGGCTAGACGCGCACCTTTATTTGTATGGGAAGTCACCATGGTGTAGTGGCTAGACGTAACCTTTATTTGTATGGGAAGTCACCATGGTATAGTGGCTAGACGTAACCTTTATTTCTATGGGAAGTCACCATGGTGTAGTGGCTGGACGTAACCTTTATTTGTATGGGAAGTCACCATGGTGTAGTGGCTAGACGTAACCTTTATTTGTATGGGAAGTCACCATGGTGTAGTGGCTAGACGTAACCTTTATTTGTATGGGAAGTCACCATGGTGTAGTGGCTGGACGTAACCTTTATTTGTATGGGAAGTCACCATGGTGTAGTGGCTAGACGTAACCTTTATTTGTATGGGAAGTCACCATGGTATAGTGGCTAGACACGCACCTTTATTTGTATGGGAAGTCACATGGTGTAGTGGCTAGACATGCACCTTTATTTGTATGGGAAGTCACCATGGTGTAGTGGCTAGACGCGCACCTTTATTTGTATGGGAAAGTCACCATGGTGTAGTGGCTAGACGCGCACCTTTATTTGTATAGGAAAGTCACCATGGTGTAGTGGCTAGACGTGACCTTTATTTGTATTGGAAGTCACCATGGTGTAGTGGCTAGACGTGACATTTATTTGTATTGGAAGTCACCATGGTGTAGTGGCTAGACGTGACCTTTATTTGTATGGGAAGTCACCATGGTGTAGTGGCTAGACGTGACCTTTATTTGTATTGGAAGTCACCATGGTGTAGTGGCTAGACGCGCACCTTTATTTGTATGGGAAGTCACCATGGTGTAGTGACTAGACGTAACCTTTATTTGTATGGGAAGTCACCATGGTGTAGTGGCTAGACGCGCACCTTTATTTGTATGGGAAGTCACCATGGTGTAGTGGCTAGACGCGCACCTTTATTTGTATAGGAAGTCACCGTGGTGTAGTGGCTAGACATAACCTTTATTTGTATGGGAAGTCACCATGGTGTAGTGGCTAGACGTGACCTTTATTTGTATGGGAAAGTCACCATGGTGTAGTGGCTAGACGCGCACCTTTATTTTTATGGGAAAATCACCATGGTGTAGTGGCTAGACGTGACCTTTATTTGTATGGGAAAGTCACCATGGTGTAGTGGCTAGACGTGACCTTTATTTGTATGGGAAAGTCACCATGGTGTAGTGGCTAGACGCGCACCTTTATTTGTATGGGAAAGTCACCATGGTGTAGTGGCTAGACGTGACCTTTATTTGTATGGGAAAGTCACCATGGTGTAGTGGCTAGACGTGACCTTTATTTGTATGGGAAAGTCACCATGGTGTAGTGGCTAGACGCGCACCTTTATTTGTATGGGAAAATCACCATGGTGTAGTGGCTAGACGCGCACCTTTATTTGTATGGGAAAATCACCATGGTGTAGTGGCTAGACGTGACCTTTATTTGTATGGGAAGTCACATGGTGTAGTGGCTAGACGCGACCTTTTATTTGTATGGGAAAGTCACCATGGTGTAGTGGCTAGACGCGACCTTTATTTGTATGGGAAAGTCACCATGGTGTAGTGGCTAGACGCGACCTTTATTTGTATGGGAAAATCACCATGGTGTAGTGGCTAGACGCGACCTTTATTTGTATGGGAAAGTCACCATGGTGTAGTGGCTAGACGCGCACCTTTATTTGTATGGGAAAGTCACCATGGTGTAGTGGCTAGACGCGACCTTTATTTGTATGGGAAAATCACCATGGTGTAGTGGCTAGACGCGCATTTTTTTTTGTATGGGAAGTCACATGGTGTAGTGGCTAGACGCGCACCTTTATTTGTATGGGAAAGTCACCATGGTGTAGTGGCTAGACGTGACCTTTATTTGTATGGGAAAGTCACCATGGTGTAGTGGCTAGACGTAACCTTTATTTGTATGGGAAAGTCACCATGGTGTAGTGGCTAGACGCGCACCTTTATTTGTATGGGAAAATCACCATGGTGTAGTGGCTAGACGCGCACCTTTATTTGTATGGGAAAGTCACCATGGTGTAATGGCTAGATGCGCACATTTATTTGTATGGGAAAGTCACCATGGTGTAGTGGCTAGACGTGACCTTTATTTGTATGGGAAGTCACCATGGTGTAGTGGCTAGACGCGCACCTTTATTTGTATGGGAAAGTCACCATGGTGTAGTGGCTAGACGCGACCTTTATTTGTATGGGAAGTCACCATGGTGTAGTGGCTAGATGCGCACCTTTATTTGTATGGGAAGTCACCATGGTGTAGTGGCTAGACGCGACCTTTATTTGTATGGGAAGTCACCATGGTGTAGTGGCTAGACGTGACCTTTATTTGTATGGGAAGTCACCATGGTGTAGTCTAGCCACTACACCACGGTGACTTCCCATACAAATAAAGGTCACACTATACACCCAAATGTGACAAAGGCATGAAAAGGGTTCTTTACTGTGTATTTTCCTTACAGAAAACAAAACATAAAACAACGATAACAGGTCATGGTAAAAAAAGAAGACAGTTCATGTACTTATGTGAAGAGATAACACCTGCAACAGGTCACAAGTGGCACACTGTACTTACTCTCTACAGTGATCACAGGTAGATGGAGCCTTTACCACTACCAACTTGTCTTGACTAGCATTGTACTCAGCTACCAGGTCTGCAAACAAGAAGCCCAAGAGATTAATATCAGTATATATATTTACCCTTGACTCCCAGGTCAACCCAGCCTTGAGTGGTTACTGGGTGCAGTCCTGGGAAGTAAATGTGGCCGACATGATGCTGACCATGTCACCCATCTTGTGCTGATTGGTCCCTACAAATACTAGTCTAGCCCTATAAGCCTAAAGGTGTGGATAAGGGACCTTAACTTTTTTTTTAAATACATATTTACTCGTGGGAGATGTGGGTTTTTTTTTTGTGTGAGAAGAATGTAAAGAATATCATGGCATGACAGAAAAAGAAATAACGTATTAGTCAAAACAGATGAAAACTGTATATTCATTAGAAAAAAATAGATAGTAGCAGCCAGTGTTTATCAGAAATTTTATGAAAAGAAATTTACTTTAGAACTTGTAAACTGATGGGGGAAAGAGTCAAGGAAAGGTAGGGAGGCACAAGAACACTGATTTGATCTGTGATTCTGGTGACTGTGTGAAATGGCAAAACATGACAGCCTAGGCTTACTGGCATGGTGCATAATGACAATATTTCTACATGTTAGTAAGTAAGACTTGTAAGTCTGAATAGTGTCTGTTTTGCATCATTGAAGCTGTTTCTAGATCATCCAGCAGCGTATCTTAAAAGAATGGTACATTCTGAGTTGAACATAGAGGCTGAGAAATATCTTCCTAATGTGGCTACTGAACATGCTTCTGGGTGTGTTGTTTCTACAAAGTTCTTTTTATGTTTGGCATCATAGTGTGGAAGAGCATCTGTAGCCGAAATGACTGGCAGTACATGAGACAGAAGGCTGCGAACAAAATAGGTCCACACTGCATGGTCTATAAGATGAATTTTATCTGCGCAGAGTAAAAAGGCGCCAATTTGTTTATGGAGATGGACACACATGTGGCACATATGTAGCTCAAATAGCTATAAGAATTGTACAGACTCTATGAAGTATTGCAGAGTAACTCAATGAAACATTTATCTCATTATAAATACTTCTTCTTCTTCTTCTTTGTTCACCGGCTGTAAGCTCTGGAGGAAAGTCCTGGTTGTTCGTCAACGTGGACATTGGCTTTGTGCCAGGACCTGAGTTTTGTGCTGGCATCCATTTTATTGGCCTATCTGTGTGCTGCTGGTTGTTCCTTGCTGATCGGGCAGATGCAGTCTGACTTCAAAGAAAGCCCCCAATCAGCTGACTCCCAAGATATGCTTGTTGGGGAGGCAGTGGGTCAATTCTTATTTTGTCCCCTACAATGGGAGCCCAGAACCCACATGGGAAATGCACCCAGTAAAATGGTGCCATATTGTAGATGGAAATGTACTTATATGTTGCACATTTAGTTCAGTTGACTATAATAATTGTAAAGACTCTATGAAGTACTGCAGAGTAACTCAGGTCTTTGTCTTAGTCGAGGTTTCAATTTCACTGCAATAATGTCACCCCATACATGCACTGTTCCTGCGCCTGTGAAAATCACATGAAACATCCCTCACTGTCCCATTTGAAAAACTGGTGAACAAACAATCCAGAAATATGCCCACGCAGTAAATGCATATGGCAGTTTCTAGAGGTGCCAAAGCCAACAGTCACCACCAGAAAAGCAGTTTGGTCACAATAAGCTGGATAGACACACATAAAATCATTAAGGTATTTCACCAGCCCACATGTAAAACGTCTACCCGCCATACTGAATACCACAACATAACCGTTGCACAAATAAAAGGCATTCTACATGAAAAACACAGCTCACAGGGCTGCACCAGGCAGTCATTCAATGTAACATTTATATCATTATAAATACTAAATATAGTATTAAATATATACTGATTTATAACAACTACAATATTTCCTAACTGCTACCACATAATCTGGCACACTAAACTAACATAACTACAAACATTAGCGCTAGCATTATAATCTAACAAACGCCATAAGCTAACATAACTACAAACATTAGCGCTAGCATTATAATCTAACAAACACCATAAGCTAACATAACTACAAACATTAGCGCTAGCATTATAATCTAACAAACACCATAAGCTAACATAACTACAAACATTAGCGCTAGCATTATAATCTAACAAACACCATAAGCTAACATGAAGGTTAAGAACCATTAGTAAGTTAGTTAATACTTGGACAGGAAATTAGATGAACCGTGTGTGAAAGACAACAGTACATTTTTAGAAATTCTTTTTTTAAAAAAAAAAGGTGCACATCCATCATAGTGCATCGCAAACCAATACCAGTATTTGTTGGCTGTTTGTGGTTTTAGTGAGAAATTTTTACGTTCAGTCATTTGCCACAGTTTTCCTGAATGGTTAATGCTCACACCATTGCCTAAAGCAGAGAACAAAGTGGTCTGCTGTCAAACTGTTTGCAGCTGAATAGAACCAGAAATGGTAGACTTGGCATTAAGTGGCAGGACAAAATCTCAAACACTGAGGTAATGGAAAGAGCAGGTACTACAACAGTCTTTTCCATGCTGAGTCTACGAAGGCTCAGGTGGCTGGGTCACACCTGGAGAATAGAGGATGGCAGAGTCCCTAAGAACATCCTTTATGGTGAAGTAAAGATAGGAAGAAGATGCCGAGGCCGACCTCTACTTTATAAAGATGTGTGCAAATGGGACATGAATGATACAGGTACTGAGGCGGGACTCCTGGGAACAAAATGCCATAGACTGTGTTGTGTGGAAAGGGCATATCAGGAAGGGAATGAGACTGAAGGAAGAAATGATTGCAGAAAGGATGAGAGCTGAGCGTCTGAAAAGAAACGGATTAAACGCAAATGTTGTTAACAATGCTCCTTAAATCCCATGCTATCGGTGTGGAAGACTTTTCTTGACACGGGCGGGTCTTGCTAGTCATACTCGCCATCGCCATGGGCTGTGAGTCTCATGCCTCCTCATAGCGCAATATAACACTATCGTCTGGAAAGACAGAAAGGTGCCAATGAATGAGAATTATGTGTTCACAACTCCGAGCCACAGATGCGGGGGGAGGGGGAGGGGCACTATTTGCATATCCTTTAGATAATGATGATGAGCCACCCCAGCATTTGTTCTGGCTATTTTGGGGTTTTACTAAGCAGTTGAACGTTCAGAAGTTTGCCACTGCTTCCTGAACAGTCACTGCTCCATAACACTGTCAGAATCTACGCAAAGCTGGTTACTGCCAAATCCCTGCAGCTGAAACAAACCAGGTATTTCAGGATTAAGAAGCTCATTCACAATGCCTAAGCACAAAAGCTGACTCCTCTGGCTGAAAGAAAAAGGATAGGAAAAAGTTTCACAGCCTTGCTGACGGCTGTTTGTGGGTTTACTAAGCAATTTTACATTCAGTCTTCATCATAGAGACCAGTGGTTTTATCTGAAAACCACTGGCAGGTAGAGCACGTGATTCAGCAGCTAATTAGAAATATCTGCATCATAAGTAACAAAAAAGATTCTCAGCTAATGTAATATGCTGCTGACTATGTGATCTCCTCTAATGAATATAAAGGTAATTTGAGATATAAAGCGACTGCATTTAACTGATATTCATATAAAGTAGTTGGCATCTGTGGCTTAGGCATTGCGTACGAGCTTCGCAATGTCGGGGTGCCGGGTTCGATCCCAGCTGCTGGTCTAGCGCCTTGCGTTGGTTTCAACAGTGGTATCTAGAAGCCGATCATCCAGAAAACAATGGCAAACTACTGGACATAAATTTGCCTAGAAAAACCACAATAGCCAAAAAATGCTGGGGTTGGTTCTGCAATGCCCAGTAAAGGATACGCAACTAACTTTTTTAACATATAAAGTAATCCCAGTTACATTGTTATCTGGTTTTACCTAAAGCGCCAGCTGACATAAAAGATGTAATGTTCAAATGTACAATGAGTTAGCATAAAAGATTGAATACAGAACAACTAAGCATATGATGTTTAATACAAAACAAATTAGGATCAAAGGTTTCAACAGGAACAATGGTAGAATCAAGAGATGTGCAATGATTTACCTCTGCTGTCATCAAGTGTGAGTCCCATAAGGGATGAAAAGAATTCAAAATCACTCGCTGGGAACAAGAGTTTGTTTACAAATGAAATCTGGCGTGGAAGACAGCTGGCCACCTCATATTATAGTCACATGACTCACAATATATCTTCTCACAGATCTTCTTATAGTCCATGCTGTGTGGTGTTGGTAGTCATGTCTATCCACAACTTTCTGCTTCAGGAACTTTCAGTCATTTCTGACACAGATGATCTAAGCCATGATATCATAAAGTCCAGCATCTTCTCTCTCAGTCTCCCTTTGCCTCTTTTCACCTCAAACTTCCCCATCATCCAGTTTCCTCCCTCTTATGATAGGACCAAAGAATTGGATTGTCTCCTTCTGATGTGGGCAATCAGTTCTCTCCATGAATCAGTTTCTTTCAAGACACCCTCATTAATCTTTTTAGCTGTATAGGGTATAAACATTCATCTATAAAACCACTTCACCGCTTCTATATAATTTTTCACTAATCTGCTACTTTCCATGATTCACTTCCATATACAGGAATAGGATTTATATAACACTTGAGAACTGAACTGAATATTCTTCATTTTATGAAATTCTGCCTTGTATAAGATACATTTGAAATTATAACAGCTGTGCAACAGGATGCCTATTGTTGCCTCTAATATTTTTAGTGGAACAGACTAGATTCTGAAGACAGCAACAGCTAACACCAGGAATGGAATTCAGTGGACCCCTAAAAACAGCCTGATGACCTAGACTTTCCTGATGATATTTCTCTTCTATCCCCACTCAAGGAATCAGATACAAGATAAAGTAAACAAGCTTGATGATGGATCACAACAATCAGGTACAAAAATGCATCAGGAAAACACAAAGATAATGAGAACGAATCATAGTGATATTCCACTCCATGACATGGAGTCATACACATATTTGGGTAGTGACATAGATAAATATGGCAGAAGTGACGATAAGGCATTTAATGCAAATACAAAAGACAAGGTTTCATAACACTATGGAAGTTGTCGAAGTCAAAGGAAAATAAAACCAGTATTAAACTTACATTTTGTATTCTAATGTTACACAGTACCTATTGTATGGAGCTGAAACATAAAGAACAACTAAAACATTTACTAATAAACTACAAACACTCCTCAAGTTGTACCTGTTTAGAACAGAGGTAATTACACGCTATATTAGAATCACTAATGTTGAGCTTTTGAGAGAGATAAACAAATTCTAGTGAATCAAGAGGTGAAGAAAAGACTAGACAGGGCACACAAGGAGAAAACCAAGAAGAATAACACTAGAATGTCTTTACACTGGAACCCTCAGGAACATAGAAATAAAGGCAGACACCCCTAAAAAAACATGAAGAAAGGGAACTAGACAGTGAAGTTAAAAAGACAGGAAGAATTTGGTGAAATGGAAAGAACAGTAGTGGTGGGCATGGTGATGGACAAGAGGGGCAGGGACAGAAGAAGCACCTTTCAGGAGTCTCTTGCAGGTGGAATGTTATGGGAGCAACATTCTGTAAAGGACCTGGTACACGATAATGAATGGGTCCTCTTGTCTTCACATTTGGGGTGGGGGTGGGGGGGGGGGGGGGTGGGGGCTATACCTGAATGCTAAACAGTGCATTACAATATGTCAAGTGTTCCAGGTTGATATATTTCCGTGCATTAAACTAATGGGCAGAGGAAACGAGGACTTCTAAGTAAAACCCTTAGATCAGTGTTTTCTTGGTCGCGGTGCTTTTTTTTCAATGAAAATTTTTCCACGGCACCCTAACCTAAGTAAAAGTAAGACTATTTGTGTCTTGGTTAAATTAGTTATGAAGCTTTTACAAAATTTTGCGGTGCCCCTGTGAAGAGGCTGTGGCTCCCCGGGGCCTTAGATGATCATTTGTGAAAGAGGCAAAGATGCCGGACAGCATTCCATCTGTGATATTAAAAAGATTGCACAGTATGGAAGAATGGAGGGACAGACTGTGAGCCATGTGTCATGTACAATGGCACAACATGATGATGATCGTTACAACAAAAACAAACAAACCCTACCATGAAGTGGGAATGAGTACTTCTGCCCATCTTTCAAGTTCCCATGACAGGTGACTGCTAGCTCATAATACTCTCCTCCTGGTGCCAGCGCTGACTCTTTGACACCTTCTACAAGTGACAGAGACCAGCAGGACAAGCATAGGAACAGCAATTTGTCTGTGACGCTGCTCTTGGTCTTCTCCAGGAGAAAATTCAGGTTCATGCCGAACATCAGACCTGATCAAGACAAACAACCAAAAAAACAGAACGGGTCAAGACATACAAAAAACAAACATCAGATTAGGTCAAGACAAACAACCAAATATCAGACCTGATCAAGACAAACAATGAAATATCAGACCTGATCAAGACAAACAACCAAACATTAGACCTGATCAAGACAAACAACCAAACATTAGACCTGATCAAGACAAACAACCAAACATTAGACCAAGTCAAGACAAACAACCAAACATTAGACCTGATCAAGACAAACAACCAAACATTAGACCTGATCAAGACAAACAACCAAACATTAGACCAAGTCAAGACAAACAACCAAACATTAGATCTGATGAAGACAAACAACCAAACATTAGACCAGATCAAGACAAACAACCAAACATTAGACCTGATGAAGACAAACAACCAAACATTAGACTTGATCAAGACAAACAACCAAACATTAGACCTGATGAAGACAAACAACCAAACATTAGACCTGATCAAGATAAACAACCAAGTATCAGACCTGATCAAGATAAAAAAAAACAAATATCAGACCTGATCAAGACAAACACCCACATATCAGTCCTGATCAAGACAAACATCAGACCTGATCAAGACAAACATCAGACCTGATCAAGACAAACACCCACATATCAGACCTGATCAAGACAAACATCAGACCTGATCAAGACAAACATCAGACCTGATCAAGACAAACATCAGACCTGATCAAGACAAACAACCAAACATCAGACCTGATCAAGACAAACATCAGACCTGATCAAGACAAACACCCACATATCAGTCCTGATCAAGAACAGATTCAAAAAGCATGTCACATGAGTTGACTATTAGGGGTTACCTTTGGACTGCACCTGCCTGAGAGGCAAGGAACCAACAGTCTGCACACAAATAATCCAGATTAGTAATGGATGTGTACGCAACACTCAGGTTCTGGAACACAAAATCCTGAATTAGACGAACACCCACAAGTTTTTGCTGAAATTCACAGCCGGTGAATGCAAAGAATAAGAAGAGATGTACTGATAAATCTTTGCTGGTAGTTATTTAGAAGGATCTATCTTTAGTATGTTCCCAACTATTGCTTACTGAAGTTTTTAACATTCTTCACTTTCGTTATGGGTTTTAGTAACAAACTGTTGAGAATTGTTGTACTTCAAAATGATTTAAACATTAAATATTTTATACTCCAAAGACGTCAATTTTATTAAAAAATCAAACATAGTGTTACACAAAACAAAAAACACATTACAGAACATTTACCATTTGCTTTAAATATCTGCTCATACACATCGGTAATAAGTGATGGAGAGATTCCATGTTGTTGAAAAAAGACCTCAGATATTGCTGCTACAAGCCTTTGCAGATAAGTAATCTGAAAAAGAAAAAAGTAAAATGCAATGGCAAAAAAAAAGAACTGGAGTTTTTTCAACATTCTTCAACTTCTTATACTCAAGTAAACAGCATGGCTAACATAAATCTTGGGATCGCTGTGGTGTAGCGGCTACACGGTCCCGTGTTTGGGTGCACACGCAGCCGGACTTTTTTTTCACAAATGATCTTGGCTCCCAGGTCAACCCAGCCTCAAGTGGATGCCAGGTGCAGTCCTGGGATGTAAAGGTGGCCGGCATGATACTGATCACATCACCCAAACAAGTACCAACTGGTCTATACAATACAGGTCTATCCCTTTATGCCCAATACACCTAAAGGTGTGGAAAAAAGGCCTTTTAAATAAAAAAAATCGTGTTTTTTTTTGTTTTTTTTTGTTCTGAGAAACTTGTGTCTCCTTCTCCTCATTCACCACGTACATTGCAATAGTCACTTCAGTATGATAAATAATTTGAGAGGACAAAGAGGAAGTTGCAGAAAATGGCACAAGATATAGTGGTCCGAAGTTGGCTTATGTTCCACATAAGGAACAAGGGTTTCTTACACCAAAGAAAAATTGCAGACCTACCTGGAGCACTTTCTCGCCTCCAATCTGAAAATTTCCCTGGCTATCAAAGGCAACATATTTCTCAATCTCACTGTCGGCAATACCCCAGGCTCTGTAGATCATGTGACGCGACAGCACAGGACACTTCCTGCCTGCAATCCAAGGAAAAATTAAAAACTACCATTATCACTCACTTTAGACCATGATTGTTTTATCCACTGAAATTATTTTGACTGTAGGCCACTTGAAACATCCCCCAGCATGACTGAGCATGTTTTTCATTTATAATTTTTTTTTTTTAAATTTCCAGAAACCACGAGTTGTTAACCCTTTGGCTTGGTGCTAAGGATATCGCAACCCTTTGGCCTTGATTCCATGATAGGTACCCTAAATCCGGGAGAAATGTGGCTTTTCTGCCTACCCCCGGGAGTGAACCCGGACCACAAGGAGTTCGTCACCTGGTCACCGCTATGTCAGGTTTAACTAACTACGCTAGAGAGCCGGGCTCATTTATAAATAAAAGCACTATGTGTATACATCACTGGCATTACACCAAAGTCAGTTATGTGCTAAATCCTTGTTTCAAGAAAATCACATTTGAATAACAAGTGGCAAATTAAAAGTGTGTACAGTGGCAACTCAGAACTCTAACATAATCTGTTTACAGATGGCAACCAAATTCTCAATCGTTCAAACACCAAGACAATTGTCATCAATGAAAACAATGGAAACTAAATTACTCTGTTCCAGAGTCCCAACAAAAATCAAATTCTAAAATTTATTTTCCCAACGTATACCACTTTCAAGCTCAGCAATAAGATTTTTTAATGGCAATTGTTGCCCTCATATCTTTAATCTTACTTTGGTTTTGAACAGTAGATTTTTTACCAAGCAAAAACTGACTGACTAGGCATTTTATAGGGAAAAAAAAGCGAACAAACAAGCACAAATCCATAAAATTTGATGAGAAAAAGGAAACATGATTAAGGGAGTACACAGACCTACAAAACTACTTTTCATCAAGCTAGAGTTGTATTACTTCCATACAAGCTGTACCTACCTTTCACACCTACAAGAGGAATGAAGTGGTTTCTTCCCAAGCTGCTCCAAGCAATGCAGATAGGCTTGTTTAAGACACCTTCTTTGTTCATGCACTCCGAAGGGGGTGAAAAGCAGGGCAGAAATATTGCTAGGAGAGAAATAAAATAACAGCTGAAGCAGGTGAAATAAGTCAAAATGTAATGCACTAATTAAAATAATGAAACAATTAATATTCACCTCCTCTATCTCTTCCATTAAGTGTTTGCTGACTGGTACAGACATCGAAAATATAAACCAGATCCCTTATAGAGTTTCAATGATGTGTACATGGTAACTACTACCTTAGTAATTATCTTAGTTTTGGAGTTTCCGTATCAGGTCTTGGTTAGACAAAGCTAAGCTACTGTATATAAGAGGTAGTTGGTACTACCTGTTCTCTGTTAACAATAAATATTACCCATTGCACCCCATGAACAATTAAAAAAAAAAATGGTTCAATAACCTATGGAAATTAACCCCCTTCAAATTTTTATTTTTATTATTACAAAAGTCATTAATACATTTTTAAAAAATGATATCTATATTTTGAAATGTTTTTCAAAATATAAATGTATATATAAAGGGGGTAATCAATAAACATGAGCATGGTGAAGCATTAAATGGAATATATCCCCCAGGCCTAAAACAAATATGTATCGAGTGACTCATGCTGTGACTCCATGACCTTTATCACTGAGGCTTATAAGAAAATCTGATGTAGTACTCAGTTTTAAAAAAGCCTTTGGGGTCATAAAGAAACCCATTAAATACTTTTCTGAGTTAATATATCCATATACAGACTAACTAAACACTGTGCAGGCACACTCAGAACAAATGAAATTTTAACTACACTTTTCGAGGACAGGAAACCGCAGAAATGCAGATACATTTGTGTCACAACCAGAAGTAACTAGATTTGTCTTTTGGAACGACAGGGTTAAGAAGCGAATTCCAAATCTGATATCTCATATTGTGCAAACGGTTTTGGGGGAGGATACAACCTTACCTCAGGAAGAGGATCAGTTCATTCTTGTCTCGCTCCGCACATGAAAAAGCCATCCAGTATTTACCTGTTTGCCTTCTCCTAGCTCTACTGTCATTAATCTTGTCCACTAATGAATTAAGAATCGCCATCACAGTATCCTGAACATACCCATATGTATTCTGTACCTTTCTTCAATCCGGTTCTAGTTTTAGGCGGAGGAGCGTATCGGGGAAAGATACAATCTTACCCCAGGAAGAGAATCGGTTCATTCTTGTCTCATTCCACACAGGAAAAAGCCATCCAGAATTTACCTGCTTGCCTTCTCCTTGCTCTATTGTCATTAATTGTGTCCATTACTACCAAATTCTCGAGCCCATTCTTTCTTAGAACACGTCTGAAAACACATATTAATTTTTCTAATTGGTTTATGACTATCTGTCCTGAGAAGGATGGTCTAGTTTTTTTGTTTTTTTTTAACAATTCCATGACATTATTTGTTTTCTTCTCAAAAACAACATCTTTGCTGTAAGTAAACATTTTCAGCTTGATTGCTTATGAAGAAACTATACGGATTGCAAAGATGTGGTTAAATCTACAGCCCATTGGTCTAAACACCACCACAGTGGTGAGAAAGACTTCTAAACTGAATGTCAATGACACTCTCAGCATTGAAAATCTTTGAAGATTAAAGAAAGGAACAGAACACATATGGGTATGTTCGGAATGCTGTGATGGCGATTCTTGAATCATTAATATCAAAACTTTAAAAAAATATTTACAAAATTAGGTATAAATCACAAGTCACCCCGTCTCGTGGCTGTGTGATTTCGTAAGGGATTTCCTGGGACACTCCTATAGTGTAGGGGTGTTACGTGTTCCTCATTTTGACCATTTCAAGCCACCGCCGATGAGCTAATAATATAAAAACATCAATGACTCGATAGCCACGAAGTGTCCCGCCTTTGGCACTCCCCCATGCAGTACTTCTTAAAGCATATGTTTGTTTTTTTAGTATCCAGAAGCCATGAGTTGTTACCCTAAGGCTCAGTATTATGGATATCGCAACCTTTCGACCTTGATTCCATTGTAAATGCCGTAAATCTGGGAGAAAATGTGGCTTTCCTGCTTACCCCCAGGACTGAACCTGGACCACAAGGAGTTCGTCACCCGGTCTCCGCCTAATCCGGTTTAGCCAACTACGCTAGAAAGCCGGACCTTCCTGAATATAAAATACATGTGCATGCAAAAGTCGAGTTTTGGAACAAGACGAACAATCATAATTTTTTTACCGGACTTTACAGTCACCGAGCACACAAAAACAGAATTTCTATGTCATGGGACACTGGTCATCATGTCTATCCACAGCTTTCTGCCTCATTAACAACAATCACCCTGGTACTGATGTTAGTCCAAGCGACAATGCCAAACTGTCCAACATCTATACCTGCTGGCTCCATTTCGAGACGAGAGTGTTATACTGTGCTATGGAAAATGGGAATTGCAGCCCACTGCGACAGCAGGTGTGACTAACAAGACCTGCCCATGTTAAGAAAAGTCTTCCACAATTAGAGCAGGTGATTTCAGGGCTATTGTTGACAGAATATGTATTAGTGTGCTTCTTGTCAGATGCTCAGCTCTCAAACATTCAGTAATCATTTTTTTCTGTATACCTTTTCCCTTTCTGATTCTCTCCCTCCTTTCAACATAGATTATGACATTTTGTTCCCAAAAATCTACCTCAACACATTTCATGTGTGTTTTAGAGCGCATGTCTGTGTGGGTGACTATGGGTATGAGTGTATGTATGTGTGTATGAACGTATGTATGTATGTGTGTGTGTGTATGTATGTGTGTGCATGTTTGTATGCATGTGGATGTGTGTGTCTGCATGTTTGTATGCATGTGGATGTGTGTGTGTATTGGGTGCCTATGTGTATGTGTGTATTGGGTGCCTATGTGTGTGTGTGTGTGCGTGAGTGAATGGGTTTGCGTGTGTATGTGGGTGTGTGTTCACGCGCACATATTTTACCACCCATGCCTTTGTTTCTGACTTGATATTTATAATATGCACATTATTACATGAACATAACATGCTTTATTGATGAAATACAACTGCTGTGTGAAAGATGGGAGTTTGGAAGGGCCAAATGTAAGACAGGCCTGCGTGCCTAATTTGTAACCCTTTGAAAATAAAGTTCGTTGGTTCAACATCTATACTACTAACCAGAGTAATCACCAGGACTTTGTATCCCTTCAAGTGAATCCAGCAGCACAATGGGGCGTTTCAGGACATTGGCCAGCCCAAAGATGTGGATGTTGCGCAAGCCTGTTGGTTCAGCACCACTGGGGACAAAGTCTGGATCACATTCTTTGATAATGAGCTCCCATTCACTTTCATCAATGAAGTCCTGCCATGAGAACAATAAAAGCATCTAGCAACATTGACGATCAGGTCACATACACTTTCATCAATGAAGTCCTGCCATGAGAACAATAAAAGCATCTAGCAACATTGACGATCAGGTCACATACACTTTCATCAATGAAGTCCTGCCATGAGAACAATAAAAGCATCTAGCAACATTGACGATTAGGTCACATTCACTTTCATCAATGAAGTCCTGCCATGAGAACAATAAAAGCATCTAGCAACATTGACGATTAGGTCACATACACTTTCATCAATGAAGTCCTGCCATGAGAACAATAAAAGCATCTAGCAACATTGACGATTAGGTCACATTCACTTTCATCAATGAAGTCCTGCCATGAGAACAATAAAAGCATCTAGCAACATTGACGATTAGGTCACATACACTTTCATCAATGAAGTCCTGCCATGAGAACAATAAAAGCATCTAGCAACATTGACGATCAGGTCACATACACTTTCATCAATGAAGTCCTGCCATGAGAACAATAAAAGCATCTAGCAACATTGACGATCAGGTCACATTCACTTTCATCAATGAAGTCCTACGATAAAAACAATAAAAACTAATTATCCCCCTCTAGCTTTGCATTCAAAAGGATTATCATCTTGAGGATGAGAATCAAACACTACAAATTCTGTTACAAAACAATTATGAAGTAACCTTTAGTCCAGTGTGGGTGGGTTATTTTGTTGCTGCCACAATGGAGGCAGCTTGTAGTGCAGCCACTGCTTTCTCTGTGGTAGGCCACAATTTCTTCAATGGTGTCACTCTTGTGCCATGTCTAAAGGTTA
This sequence comes from Candidula unifasciata, assembly GCA_905116865.2. Classification (NCBI taxonomy): domain Eukaryota; kingdom Metazoa; phylum Mollusca; class Gastropoda; order Stylommatophora; family Geomitridae; genus Candidula; species Candidula unifasciata. The sequence goes on from CAJHNH020000558.1 coordinate 382,708, forward strand.
TGAGAACAATTTTTCTAAACTACAGGCCACGGAAATAGAACCTTGGTATGTTAAAAGACTGTGAAATGAGCTCACTAACATTAACAATATTCTTTGGCTGTTTTCTCCAAAGAATGCTAGAATGTTAGGAAATGAATAGGCAAACATACTGGCTAACTCTGCACCACCGGATATTGTAATGATGCTTTTTATCAGCACATAATAGTGCAAAAGAGTGCAAAAAAGTATCAGTTTGGAGAGAATAATACAGCCAGGCAGAAAATTGTGAGATATATTGTTCTTCTCATTAATGAAATTCACAAAAGGAAAATATATTTCACTACAATAATGTGGCTACTTCTTACTTCATTGATAATCTTTTAGTGTGTGTGTCCCTACTTCGATATAAAGATGTGTAAAAGTGGGACAAGAATGATATCGATACTGAGGTTGATTCATGGACATAAAACTGCCTTGTAAAACTATAAGCAGCCAACAAACGCTGGGGTTTGTCTGCAAACATCCTGTAAAGAAACTAACCCCTGTCTAACATACCTGAAACTGAATCTTGTATTTGCTTATGTTTTCAATGAAATGCTGTTTCAGGTTCACCCGCAGTGGGTGCCAGAAAAGCTCCCATCCAACCAGAGCTCTGGATACTGCATGAACCAGACAATGACCATCTCCATCAGCGTGGATAGGAAACAGGCGCTCTTCATTTTCATTGATAACCTGGAAGACAAACATTTCAAATTTCATTGAGTAAAATAGTTTCTTCTGTGCTTCACATCTTCAGCAACCATTAGTTCCCATATTAGTGGTTGCCAGTAGGGACATCTGCAGAGAAACCTGCATTTCAGGACAGACATGGTTTCAACCCTTAAGAAAATAAGTCACACTGCTGTCCCAGGAGAAATCTGAGCTTAATGCTTTCAACCATTCTTGAATTTTAATCCTTGTCTCCCGTCGCTGAAGAGCCGAGAACAACAGATCAATAGTTGCCCATATCATTAGTTACATAATGCACCATCAGTTCTGTGGCAACAGGCCACTCGCCATTTTCAAAATCTACAGTTCACAACATAAACCACGCTGGGCAGAGTTTTGAAAAGCCTTCCAAATTAAATCCACAGCTCACAGTGTTGCGCCATGTACTCAACTCTGCAGCTGGGGGATAAAACTATTTTTTGTTCAGTCTACTTATGGAAAATGCAAACCGCCAACTATTGTCAGAAGCAAAACCTTGCCACGACTAAAAACAGTAAACCTGCTTATCCTCCATATTGATCAGAAGTAGACTCATTCAGTACCAAATGAACACACTATGATTTATCAGTTATTTCTAGTATGACAACTCTCTGTAGTCCATTCATAAGTTATTTGAATTCCTCATATCCCATTTCTTACTTTAAAAACATGTATGTCTCATAATGTTATTACACCACCCATTTTTTAAACATTATTTTATAGTAACATTGTTCATTTAAAGATAGATCATCTTCATCGCACAACGGGAATGACCCAAAGAGCTCTAATCTCCTCCTGAGTATGTCTTTTAAATTTTTAATTATTATTTTTTATTAAGGTAACAACTCCGGAGTGAAGCTGACCACCAGTGCCGACTGGTCTATAAATATAAGTCTAGCCCTATATGCCCAATACACCTAAAGACACAGAAAAGGGTCTTTTACTTTTTTTTTAGTAACAAGTGAATAGAAAGAATCAGCTAAACTAATACTATCTGAGACTGAAAGAGTTAAGCTGTGAAGCCATGGAGTTTGTGCTTGATGCTGGCAGCAAATCAGCATCAAAGAGTGACTGAGCCACATGGGATAAAGCCTAGAACAATGAAGTCAACCATCTCAACTCTGAACCCTTTTGTATCAGAAATGTACATAGAAGCAATAAGTGAAACATGGGATTGCAACACAAATCCACTTTATGTTGTTATTTTAAAAAGGTTTACAAGGGTTCTTTCGGCCACTTTTATTTCTCTCTGTGAATTAAATAAATTATAATGCTGTAACAGTATGTCCTTTTATACAGAAATGCCAGGTAAAATTTCAACATACAAGCCAAAATGAGGTCATCATCATGCCTCTCCACAATCAGCAGTCTTCAACAGCCTGTATCCACTCATGTGTCAACACTCCTCGCTGTCATGACAAAAGGTTGCCAAGAATCGTCCGGCGTAGCCTTCCTGTCTCTTTTTCCACAGATCTTTACAGTGGTCACAACATGTTCCAGTTTTCTTCTTTACATAACATGACCCAAAAATTATGACTGTCTTTTTCTGATGTCTGTGATCAGTTGTTTTCGAGCCCTTGAATCTTTCAAAACATCTGGGTTGATCTTTTTGGCTGTCCAAGGAATTATGTGGATTCTTCTATAAAAAACCACATCTGCAAGGCCTCAATAAGTTGTTTAGCTATTTATTTATTTCCAGGATTCTTGTTTAAGATGAGATAGGAGTTTATTACTGAAAACATTAAGCAAAATTAAGCAATCTGACAATATACCTTGATTTCACGTAGTGTATCTCTTAAGTAAATATCACTGCCTGAGCGATCCATGCCATATCCGGGCACAGCAAGATGTTGAGGATCAATGAGAAATGCTCGGTCACCAAGTTGGGCACAGTCAAAGATTGGTGGTTTCCCCATTTCCGTCAGAAGTTTAGCTCTGTTGTGACAATAAACATGTTAAATATATAAATATAATCTACACTGAAGATGGAGCGAGGGAGGATTGAAGTGAGGACTGAGATAAGAGATTCCTATCAGGCATTCATTATGAGAGACAGACATCTGAATGGATCAACAGACAGACAGATAGAAGAGGAGGCAAGGAGTATGAATATGTAATTTAAGAGGCTACTTTAATTTCATTTTTTTCTGTTTGTCTCATTGGTAGCAGCATTTAGCCCAGTGTCGTGGTTTTCTGTCTCTGTCTTGCGCTTCTCAGGTGGCTTGGGTGATGGATTTATTCATCTTTTTGCAGGTTTCAGTACACCATTTATCTGTCTCCTTCTTGGTCTTCCTCTTGCCTTTCTCCCAGATGTTCTGCTGTAAAAACAAAAATCTCATATGCAATTTGGTCTGGCTGCATTCTCACTAAATGGCCAAACCTTTTTATTCTCTGTCTGTCAATATAATTCAGACACTTATTCCAGTTTTCACTTGTTGGTATTTGTATTCCTTCTTGTGTTGATCCTCCTGATTACAAGAGAAAAAAATAAGAAGAAAATGTTTTAATCAACCGTCATCTTACTTTCCAGTTGCCCTGTCCATACCATAGGCTGTGAGCAGGGGGGAAAGAATGGTGCACAGGTAGTTGGATAATCCATTGACCTTTGATTCTTGAGAGAACTTTGTTGTGCTCTGAGATTCTTTCTGCAGCTCAGACAGCAGGCGTTCAAAGGCTTTATGTCCATGCCACTCAATCGGCTGAAACAAATTATACATTAAACAATCATTACTTTTAAAGCAACAGCATCAAGTTCATTGCACCAGGTTTTATCCTGTATGATCTCTATCTCTGGCTGTTCACAGCATTGTACAAAGTACTAAACTATGTAACTTCAGTGACAGCCAGGCCCACCCCCACCCCCCCCCCCCCAGATCTTCAAAACACTTCAACTCAACAAAATAAGGATGGAATCAAAGCCAAAATCTTCATTGCACAAAGTTAAGTAAAGATAACCAGCATGATATGATAGTGACCATATCACCCATCCAGTGCTGACTGGTGTATAAATGATGATGTTGGCACCATTCTGTCTTTCCTGACAAGTGTTACACTAGGTAAAAAATGAGACTAAACTATCTGGTTCTCTTTTTCCTTAATGTCCAATAGTTTTATCTAAGTAAATATGTCGTTACATGCCTTGCCATAACCTCACATCTCGCCTACCTATTCTACCTCTCTGAGTCATTTCCTGTCCAGTTTCTTACTCCTGCAACCACATGTAATGCAATCTCTCTACTGTTCAAGCATGGATGGAGACCTTGTGACAGACTTCATCCTCAAGCTAAGCAATTTGTATGTATTCTTGACTGTAATTGTTTCATTTCCATCAGTGTCCATGTTGATGAAGGCTCTCTAACTTCAATTACCATTTTTTCATTCTGGTCTATGCTATTGTGAAGCTGGATAGTTCTACTGGTTTTGACTGACATTTTCTGGTGTGTACATGCAGGGTATATGATGACGAACTACTTCTTAGAACAGGACAATTTTTAAGTATTACCTGCTTGGTACTGAAAGAGGTAGCAAAAGCAATTAAAATAATCAACTGTCTGTGTGGGTACAGGGGCCCCACTTTGAGCAGGGGAAAAGAACAAGCCCAGTGCTCTCAAACAAGCAAGTCAGAACAGTTAACTAAATAGGCGTGTTTTCTTTGAAGTCAGCGTGCACCTGCCGGAGTGGCCAGCAACCAACAATCTGCATAGAAATAGGCCACATCTGTCAAATGGATGTACAGGAAACTCAGGCTCTGGAACAGCACTAAAGTTCAGAAGTGGAACAACCAGAACTTTCCCCAGCAGTTTACAGCAGGTGAATGTGAAGAAGAAAAAGAAGAAGACCTGGGGGGAAAACCCACCTAGAATTGGTTTCTACACTGGTATCAAGAGCTGACTGTTTAGAAACAAAATTAAACTATTGAAAATTGCCTAGTAAAATCACAAACAGGCAAAAAATGCTGGGGTTGGTTCTGCAGTGTCTCCTAAAAGACAGGCAATTAACTAACTATAGGCAGGGCGCAAGATGATGAAACACTTTATAGGACAGAACAAGTTAAAAATAATGCTTAAAACTGAAAGAGGTAACAAACACACCTACAACAATCAACACACATACATGCACACACACACCCAAACTGAAGAACATGACAAAGATGAAATTTCCTTACCCTGTAACAGTTAATGATTCTGTGTATTCTGGTTTCTATTCGTGGTAGTGTAGATTTATACAGTGTACCAACTCTCTAGCTGCTACATTCACTTGTCATTTGTGTTTATGATACTGTGAAACTCCCTGCTTCTATTTTTTGTTTTGTGGTTTTATTTCTTTTCAGGATACTTTTATAGCTTTAACGCAGTTAATTATTTTCACCTCACTCGTGTGTCCCATACTCCCAAAACTACTATCTGTTTGTGTCAGATTTATTTGTCTGTACTATATTTTTGTATTACTATTTTAATTTATTTCCTTCTTTTAAATTTGACTCTATTGCTGCCATCTTCTCCTATCTAATACCCTTGAGTTACAGGTCTCACTGCCGTTTCTGGATGGAATTTTTGTTTCTGGTGGCCACAACATGTCATATATTTTACTGGCAAGACAGAGATATGATTTCTATCGGAGATGATTAGTATAATGAGGTGAATTCCCAGGGAAACCCCAGAGAGTTCTCAATTGAGTGGACAAGGTCAGAGGGCCTGTCTTGATTATTATCCCGTGTTCTGTGGACAGGGGTTGTGGGAAAAGCATGGGACTGGAACAGAAAGTTTGAAAGGAGAGAGGAGGACAGTTAGTCGTTTTTTGACCATGTGAGAGGTAGGTTGTTTGATGGTGCGACCGAGGTGAACCTCATTGTGAACTGGAGGTTCAGCCTTTGGAAAGCTCGAGTGCCTGAGGAGAATAGATTCTGAATGATAACGTCTAGTGTTCTGTGAACATTTGTGCTATGATGATTCGGATGACAATACCCGAGCGAATGGAACGTTCTGACCGGCAGGTAACTGCAATCATTGTTTAACTGTTGTCTTGTTGTGGGAGGCTGCCGTGAGCACGTGTCAACGACTAGGGAGAACGGTGGACATTGACGGAATGACTTATTGTTGTGCCACAATAAACGATATCAACATTATCATCGTGTTTTGATGTACGTTCACGTGTCCAGACTTTACAGCTTGATTGAGGCACGCATAAGGTCAAACAAGTAGAACGAGCCAATACCAACATTATTGCACATAGGGGCTAGAAACGGAAGGAAAACCAGGAGTTAAAAAAATGAAATGTTGAAAGTTCGGCAGATCAGCACTGAACAGCAACTGGCCAGTTGTCTAAAGGATCCAGAAGATTTCACATGTGGAATATAGCAGCCATCGAGAATTCTTCGTAAAAGATGGAGACAAGTGGTAGTTTAACCTCCAGTCAAGATCGATTATGGTTCCCAATGGAGACAGGTGGTAGTTGAAGCTCCAGTCAAGATCGATTATGGTTCCCAATGGAGACAGGTGGTAGTTGAAGCTCCAGTCAAGATCGATTATGGTTCCCAATGGAGACAGGTGGTAGTTGAAGCTCCAGTCAAGATCGATTATGGTTCCCAATGGAGACAGGTGGTAGTTGAAACTCCAGTCAAGATCGATTATGGTTCCCAATGGAGACAGGTGGTAGTTGAAGCTCCAGTCAAGATCGATTATGGTTCCCAAACAGGTAACCAACAAAGAAATACAGCGAGGCAAGAACATTCCATTTGGGTAACTAAAAGGAAAGACACCCTGGAACAGCGACAAACAGCGGCTTGGTTGGGTCCAGTGTGTTCGACGGGTGGGAAATAGTAACCAATAGAACGCACATAACTGGCGTTAGCAACTGTATGTCACCGTCCAGTGAGTAACAAGTGTGTACTTCCGTTTGCCAAAGAATTGGAGAGCGGGCAGAAAACTGCGCTAGTTAACAACAAACTTTCACACAGCAAAGTCTCAACAAACATTGCCGACAGGAAAATGCGTTCAAGTTCAGGCAAACAGCGGGTGGCAGCCGTCCAATTTGATACAACCAGACACAGGCGGAGAATCAGAAGTGAGTAACACAGTTTGGAGTTTGTCAGATGCCGGTGAACAGGAAAATGAAGGCATACGACAGCTGATGGATGATGAATCAGTCAACACAGCGGTAGCCTGAGGCTACATGTGAATGAATGAACGTTATAAAAGGTAAAGTACAAACATTGAGATATTATAATTGTGAAATAGACAATTTTAGAAGCAGTTCAGGGATAGGAAACAATAACAATCAGGGTGATAATAAATCGTTCAAGAACTTTACCAGAACAGTCCATATGTAATTAACAACGCATTATAGTGACATTTACAGTGAAGCAGGAACTGTTTACATGCGAGTGAACATATTCAGTAGAACACTTTCAGTGCATAATAGTAACAATGGAACTGAAATAAAAACTGTTTAGATCTCAGTGAATACAACATTTACTTGAACAATTTAATTGTGAATAGAGAGATTTTATTTACACAAAAAAACAAGGTATAGACATTACAGTGCATTGAACAGGAGGAATTCTTAGTGTGAACTGAATCATAGACAAGTCCCTTCCGTAGTATTTACCAGAGAAGTCTTCAAGGGTAAACATAAGACAGGATCAAGAATTATTACCAGCACTTTAACAGAGAAATAGGCGACGGAATTGAAACCAGCTTGTTACATATAGAATTACTATACAGTGGAAATTAAAAAATTACTTAGTTACAAGTTACAAATTAAATATCGTTAATATATTGTTACTATATCTACATGGAATTATATTAATATTTAAGAAGTTCATGGTTACAAGTGTATCATAGTGGTGATTATGTTATTTTGTTGAACATATTTAACAAATCATTGTGGAATTGGGTATCATTACCACCTTTGAAAAAAATAATTTGGATTATATACAGAATCAGTTACTAATTTATATTGATAACTATATTAAATGATTTTGTATATTTGTGTTTATATTTGCTACCTTTTGTTTTGTTTGCTATCTTACCCTGAAGCTTTTCAGTCCAGACTTGGTGTGCCTCTGACCACAACCTGTGCACTCGACACTGGCTTCATGATGCGGGAAAAACAGTTTCTTCTTGCATCCTGGATTAGGACAAATGCCTTGTACACCACCTGGATTATCCCTCATCTTTTGGCTTTATGCAATGATTTTTATTTTTAGACTGCACCTGATGAAACAATGGCAGCATTTAAGAAGGTGAAAAGTATCTTATGTAATAAATCATTCTTATTAAACATCAAAAAATGAGTACTGAAATGTTACATCGAGTCTGTTCTGTTACATGGTAGTGAATCTTGGGAGTATGAACAAACAAATTAAGAACAGCTTGGAGGCAACTGAGAACAGCTTGGAGGCAACTGAGAACAGCTTGGAGGCAACTGAGAACAGCTTGGAGGCAACTGAGAACAGCTTGGAGGCAACTGAGAACAGCTTGGAGGCAACTGAGACGTGGTTCTTGAGAAAAATGTTGCAAATATCTTGGACTGTCAGGATAACTTACAATGATTGCCTGAAAATGGCTAATGAAAGTACAACATTATATACAACAATGAGAAGAAGAAAAACAAAGTTCTTTGGTCATGTGAAAAGAAAAGGAGCACTGGAAAATATCAAGACGATTGGAATATCCCTGGTAGAAAAGGCAGAGGCAGACCAAGAGAAATTATGGTGGATGGCTTAAGACAGTGGCATAGAGGAATATTATCAGTGGAATTGATCCAGAACACCAAAGATCTGTGGAGATGCACGAACGCCTACGCCAACTGGCAAGGCATTTGATAATGATGATGATTATCTTATGAAAGAAAAGGACAATATTTACAAAACCTAAAATGGCTTCCTTTATTGTCACCTGACTACAAACTGTTGTACTCCCCTTTCAGTACCAGATAAATAATATAATACATTGTTCTATTCTAAGCTGCTTCAGAACTTCTATATTGGGGGAGTGGGGGGCGAGAGAAACAAAATGGGGGGGGGGGGGTGTGACATTTAACGTATTCTTGTATAGGTGTTGTATAAATCTAAATCCTGCTTCTGAAGTATGTCCAGGTTTTTGGTATAGGTGTTGTATAAATCAAAATTCTGCTTCTGAAGTATGTCCAGGTTTTTGGTATAGGTGTATAAATCAAAATTCTGCTTCTGAAGTATGTCCAGGTTTTTGGTATAGGTGTTGTATAAATCAAAATTCTGCTTCTGACGTATGTCCAGGTTTTTGGTATAGGTGTTGTATAAATCAAAATTCTGCTTCTGACGTATGTCTAGGTTTTTGGTATAGGTGTTGTATAAATCAAAATTTTGCTTCTGAAGTATGTCCAGGTATTTTGGTATAGGTGTTGTATAAACCAAAATCCAGCTTCTGAAGTATGTCCAGGTTTTTGGTATAGGTGTTGTATAAATCAAAATCCTGCTTTTGAAGTATGTCCAGGTTTTTGGTATAGGTGTTGTATAAATCTAAATCCTGCTTCTGAAGTATGTCCAGGTTTTTAGTATAGGTGTTGTATAAATCAAAATCCTGCTTTTGAAGTATGTCCAGGTTTTTAGTATAGGTGTTGTATAAATCAAAATCCTGCTTCTGAAGTATGTCCAGGTTTTTGGTATAGGTGTTGTATAAATCAAAATTCTGCTTCTGAAGTATGTCCAGGTTTTTGGTATAGGTGTTGTATAAATCAAAATTCTGCTTCTGACGTATACAATTTATGCATGAAAATTGTGTACTGAATTTATGCATGAAAATTGTGTACTGAATTTATGCATGAAAATTGTGTACTGAATTTATGCATGAAAATTGTGTACTGAATTTATGCATGAAAATTGTGTACTGAATTTATGCATGAAAATTGTGTACTGAATTTATGTATGAAAATTGTGTACTGAATTTATGCATGAAAATTGTGTACTGAATTTATGTATGAAAATTGTGTACTGAATTTATGCATGAAAATTGTGTACTGAATTTATGTATGAAAATTGTGTACTGAATTTATGCATGAAAATTGTGTACTGAATTTATGCATGAAAATTGTGTACTGAATTTATGCATGAAAATTGTGTACTGAATTTATGCATGAAAATTGTGTACCGAATTTATGTATGAAAATTGTGTACTGAATTTATGTATGAAAATTGTGTACTGAATTTATGCATGAAAATTGTGTACTGAATTTATGCATGAAAATTGTGTACCGAATTTATGTATGAAAATTGTGTACTGAATTTATGCATGAAAATTGTGTACTGAATTTATGCATGAAAATTGTGTACTGAATTTATGCATGAAAATTGTGTACTGAATTTATGCATGAAAATTGTGTACTGAATTTATGCATGAAAACTGTGTACTGAATTTATGCATGAAAACTGTGTACTGAATTTATGCATGAAAACTGTGTACTGAATTTATGCATGAAAATTGTGTACTGAATTTATGCATGAAAACTGTGTACTGAATTTATGCATGAAAATTGTGTACTGAATTTATGCATGAAAACTGTGTACTGAATTTATGCATGAAAATTGTGTACTGAATTTATGCATGAAAATTGTGTACTGAATTTATGCATGAAAATTGTGTACTGAATTTATGCATGAAAATTGTGTACTGAATTTATGCATGAACATTGTGTACTGAATTTATGCATGAAAACTGTGTACTGAATTTATGCATGAAAATTGTGTACTGAATTTATGCATGAAAATTGTGTACTGAATTTATGCATGAAAATTGTGTACTGAATTTATGCATGAAAACTGTGTACTGAATTTATGCATGAAAATTGTGTACTGAATTTATGCATGAAAATTGTGTACTGAATTTATGCATGAGAGTAGATAAAAAAGTGATTAGACAGAGATACACATAGATGAACAGTACTTTAGATGAACAGTACTTTTCTGAAGCAAGATTTAAATATCTAATAAGAAGGATAGCGGAATAGACTGAGGAAAACTTGTAGAAACAATATGTCAAGGGGCAAGCACACATAAACCAAGTGACAGCCTTAACTCTTCTGGCCCAAATGAATTGGCAGTAGATGAAGATGCTAAAAGGACATAATGATCTCAAGGAAAAACAATGTATTACTTTCATGAATTAGACTGTATAAAGAATATCTATTGTTTTGTGTTGAAATAACAAGTGTTACTGTTACTCACACTCAACAAACAGATAACAATTCTGACATGCAAATAGAAAAACAAAGCATTGAACTGTTTTAATCTGAGTATTTGGTGGGTCTAAGCATTAATATAAATATGAATAGTAGTATTTGATTACTACTAGTAACATAAATGAAATTATTATGATTACACATTCATTACAAATAATTCAAATATTACAATTCAACATCGAAAGTTCAAAGTATAATCAGAAACACATCTCTTGATAAAGAACCATATGCAACAATGTTTATTAACAAAATAACATTGCTATCAAATTCACACAACAAATGACCGAGTTAGTACCACAAAATTAACGAAACATGGGATTTTCCGTTTCAACTATTTAGCTAATTTAGTTCACTTGTTACCACTACTACCTATCTCTGGGAAGAAAATCAATACAATATAATTACAATTACACAAAACAAAAAACACCACTGACTGTTAAGTGTCCATTCCCAAGGGAAGTCTTTAAGTCATATTTAACAAACGAACGTCGCTTTTACATCTCAAATTCTTCGGAGAAGGACAAGAGACCGTATCTGAGTCGCCTTCAATCAGACGTGATTCTGCAGAAGTCAACACAAGCAAAAGTAAAACATTAGGCTGAGGTGATATCAAGTCAGGGGACATTCCTTGCCCCGTCTCGCAACAATCATCCCAAGATTTAACATGTTTACAGATTATTATTAGGTCATCGTTATTTTGTTACCCTCAAGGTCCCACTTTGCTCCGAAAATAGATATTATTATGTTAAATTTAGCTTTGCATGTAACTGTGTGAATAAGTCAAGTATACAATTCAACACTGAAACATGTGTGCTTGTTTGAGTTTATGGTGAGTTGTTTACAAACTGAAAGCATTCATATATCATCGTTGTCATCAAGTGCCTTGCCGATTGGCGTGGCGTTCAAGTAGCTCCGCATTTTAGTATTTTTTAATGAGAAAGGTGAATGTGATTTGTTATATCGTAATTTTTGTGTTTGTTCTGAAAATAAGCAATCACTGCGATTTTAATTTGCTACCCAGCCTTCACAGTGAAGATCAAAATCTGTTCTTGAATTTAAGAAAACGAAAATGATGTCCATAGATAAAACTGGCTGTCACCCAAAAATAACAATAAATGATGAAGAAATTGAAAATGTCACAAACTGAGTATCTAGGCTCTATAAAAAACAACAATGGAGACTGCTTGACATAAATTAAAAGAAGGATAGCCATAGCAATGCAAAGATTGAACAGCCTTAAAAGTCTATGGTTAAGCACCAGCAAGGAGAAAAAAATTATAATTTTGAGAGCATGCATTTTCCCTGTAGCTACATACGGATGTGAATCGTGAACTATCTCTCAGTCCTTGAGAAAAAGAATAGGGGCTTTTGAGCTGAAATGCTATAGAAAGATTCTCAGAATGTCTTGGACAAAGAAGAGGAGAAATACTGACACCTTGAAAGATCTGAACATCAATGAAGATTGGCTAATAAACAGCATCCTGTCTCGGAAGCTGAAATATTTTGGTCATATCAAGCGCCACGACGGATTGGAAAAAATTATAGCAGAAGGAATGGTACCAGGTAGGAGGGGAAGGGGCCGACTGACACGAAGATGGACACAGGATATAAGTGACTCCTTGAGTATGAAAGTACATGAGGCGGGAGAACTGGCGAGAGACCGAGTTTCTTTCAGGCAGACCGTGATGAGAGCGACGTTCTGCAAAGGACCTGCTCCATGATGACAATTACCCAACCTTTAATTTGTCTTTCGATCGTTCTCTCTCTCTCTCTCTCTCTCTCTCTCTCTCTCTCTCTCTCTCTCTCTCTCTCTCTCTCTCTCCACTACCGATCTCTTATTTTCATTCAGTGCTTTCCAGTTGCACCTAAGGCCGCTACCGCCCTTTGCCCCTGACCGTCTCAGCCCGTCACGTCTCAGCGGTAGCGTCCACTTCCAGAAACTGATTTAGATCAATATTAAATTAAATATATCAGGTAATAAATTGAGTACATTGTTTGTGTCGTCGTTATTTGATACGAGAGTAGCTTGAAAAAAGGGGGTGGGGGGGGGGGGGTGATATATTTCAGCCACAGTAAAAGACTCAAAATTTGTTTTAAGGGTCAGAGGATTGAAAACAAACGACTTTTTCTGGGGCCATCGACGTGAATCTTTTTAGCACTGTGGGACTTCTTCTTCTTTCTGTGTGCGTGTCTCTGTGTGTCTTTGTGTACCTGTGTCAGTATGTGTGTGACTGCTGGTGTGTCTGTGTATCTATGTCTCTGTGTGTGTGGCATCGTATGTATCTGCGTGTGACTTGGTGTGTGTCTATTTGATAATGTGTGCGTGTATCTCTGTGTGTGATTGTGTGTGTCTGTTTCTCTGTGTGTGTGTCTGCGTGTATGACTGCATTTCTGTGTGTTTTGTAGGTCTATATGTGCGTAAGTCTGTGTGCGTGGCTGTTTGTATCTCTGTGTGTGTTTGTATGTCTGTGTGTGTGTTTGTATGTGCGTGTTTGTATGTGTATCTGTTTAGGACTGAGTGTGTGTCTCTGTATGTGTGTTTATGTGTGTATGTGTCTGCGTGTATGTGCCTGTGTGTGTCTGTGTATGTGTCTATAGGTGTGTCTGTGTGTGTGTGGCTACGTTTTTGTTAATGTGTGTATTTGCTTGCATGTGTCTTTGTGTGTGGCTTCCTGTGTACCTGTGTGTGTGTGTCTGTTTGATAATGTCCGAGTGTGCGTGTGTCTCTGTGTGTGTTTGTGTATGTCAGTTTCTGTGTGTGTGTGTGTGTGCGTGTCTGTGTGCGTGTCTGTGTGAGTGTTGTGTATGTTTATATATGTGTGTGTCTATATATATGTGTGTGTGTTGTTGTCTGTGCGTGAGTCTGTGTGCGTGGCTGTGTGTATCTCTTTGTGTGTTTGTATTAGGGCTGTACCGAATAGTGATTTTCAATATTCGGCCGAATACGAATAGCTGGACCAACTATTCGGCCGAATACGAATACGAATAGTGAATTATCATCATCAGGTGCATTGCCGACTGGCTTGGGCGATTATGCCTCGCCACAATCTGCGATCTCCTGCAGCATGTATTAGTTTGTGTGCTGACACACCTCCATGCCATGCAACAAGACTGTCAAGAATCTTCTCTCGCTGTCTTCCTCTATCCCTCCTTCCACATATCTTTCCAGTGGTCACCACATGTTCCATTTTCCCTCATCTTATAACATGACCGAAAAATGAGGAGTCTCCTTCTGATGTCTGTGAATAGTTGTCTTCGGGCTCCCGTCTCTTTCAAAACCTCTTGGTTGTTTTTTTTTTTTTTTTTGCTGTCCAAGGTACTTTAAGCATTGTTCTGTAAAACCAAATCTCTGAGGCCTCAAGAAATTGTTTAACCTGCCTACCGATTGTCCAGGACTTACAGACATATGTTAAAACTGGATGTATGTAGCAAGCAAGAATTCTTTTTCTAACCTTCAATGACAAGGAAATGTTGCATAAGGTGTTCTTCATTTTATAAAATGCAGTTTTTGCCTGTCCTATTGTTTCTTATTTCAGTAATGCAGCTTCCATCTGATGTTATCCATGTGCCCAGATACTTAAATTTCTGTA